>CM061149.1:1364299-1461799 GCA_030710495.1 Labroides dimidiatus | reverse complement strand
ACGCGCTCTTTAATTAAGAGCTGAACCCTCTGCTCAAGCTGTTTCTGATGAAGAATTCCTCTCCATAAACCTGATAAGCTGGACGCTCCACAGATTCCTGTCCGCAGTCAGTCAGAGCTGATTTACGACCTCGCTAATGTCCCTCCTCCACCTCAGCTCGTTACAGCGGAGCATAGATTTTACAATACATGCACAATGGTAAAAGCTGTGAGAATTATAAAACAAACCCATCCTCCACACACACAGAGTGATTAATGGGCTCTGTCAGTCACGGTGCAACATTAGTGCAGCCGTTTAACCTGAACTGTGCCTCAGAAGAGCTCTGCAGACACGGACACAAACACCGCTAACGCTTCCTCGCAGATACCGTGAGTTACTGTCAGGAACGCTGGGATCAGAGACGTCTCGTATCGCAGACAGCCAGAGACGTTTTAATGGCTTCACACAGCGACGGCGCGTCACAATTTGTTGGTTTCCTGAGGAAAAGTAAAACCTCTGACCACAGAACGCCTAATACAAAACAAACCATCCCCGCTCCCTGAGTGTCAGATTTAAATAAGGACAGCCGTGAACGAGAGGAAAATTCATTAGGTGTTCCTTCCTCGTGCATTGTGGGTAATTTATGACTGCAAGACAAAAGCCCAGAGAGCTCAAACTTCTTCCTTTGAATGTTGTTCACATCTCTCTCTCTCTCTCTCTCTCTCTCTCTCTCTCTCTCTCTCTCTCTCTCTCTCTCTCTCTCTCTCAGTCTCCTTTCTTTAGACTCCTCATGGTGCTGTAAAAACATTTCTGAGTGACTTTAATATTTCCTTTCTTACTGATCAGTGCTGCCTTGAACGTGTCTGAACTGCTGTGAAACATCAGCTCATGAACTTTCAGGAGTGTCTGATGATGGATGGAGGTGAAATGACTTCTTTCATCTGTCTTCCATCTACCAACCAATCCATCCATCCCTTCATCCATCCACCAAATCAGCAATCCTTCCATCCATCCATCCATCCCTAAATCCACCCAGCTATTCAAACATCCATCTACACATGAATTTAGATTTACACATCCATCCATCCATCTAAAGATCCATCCATCCATCCATCCATCCATCCATCCATCCATCCATCCATCTAAAGATCCATCCATCCATCCATCTAAAGATCCATCCATCCCTGTAAAGATCCATCCATCCATCCATCCATCTAAAGATCCATCCATCCATCCATCTAAAGATCCATCCATCCATCCATCCATCCATCCATCCATCTATCATCCATCCATCCATCCATCCATCCATCCATCCATCCATCCATCCATCCATCCATCCATCCATCCATCCATCATCCATCATCCATCCATTAACAACTCATCCATCCATCCATCCATCCATCCATCCATCCATCCATCCATAAATTCATCCATCCATCCATCCATCCATCCATCCATCCATCCATCTAAAGATCCATCCATCCATCCATCTAAAGATCCATCCATCCCTGTAAAGATCCATCCATCCATCCATCCATCCATCCATCCATCTAAAGATCCATCCGTCCATCCATCTAAAGATCCATCCATCCATCCATCCATCCATCTATCATCCATCCATCCATCCATCCATCCATCCATCCATCATCCATCATCCATCCATTAACAACTCATCCATCCATCCATCCATCCATCCATCCATCCATCCACCCATCCATCCATCCATCCATCCATCCATAAATTCATCCATCAACTCATCCATCATCCATCCATCCATCCATCAACAACTCATCCTTCCATCCATCCATCCATCCATCCATCCATCAACTTATCCATCCATCCATCCATCCATCCATCCATCCATCCATCCATCCATCCATCCATCCATCCATCCATCCATCTTCTAGCTATACATCCATCAATCTATGTTGCAAATCATTCATCTATCCATCCAGCTAGCTATCCCTTCATCCATCCAACAAGCCATCCATCCATTCATCCTTCATACAACCCATCTATCTGTTCATCCACATTCTAATCCTTCTAGCTAGTTATCTATCCATCCCTCCATCCATCCATCCATCCATCCATCCATCCATCCATCCATCCATCCATCCATCCAGCAATCTGTCCATCCATCCATCCATCCATCCATCCATCTATCCATCCATCCATCCATCCATCCAGCAATCTGTCCATCCCTCAGTTCAACTAGGTTTGCTATCATCTATCTCACAAACATCGAATGCATTCAACCATCCATGTATCCATCCTTCATCCATCCATTCATCCATCAGTCTATTTGTCCTTTCCATCCATCCATCCATCCATCCATCCATCCATCCATCCATCCATCCATCCATCCATCCATCCATCCATCCATCCAACAACTCATCAGTCCATCTATCTAGCTAGTCATCCATCCATGAATCATCTACTGATCCATCCGTCATCCATCCCTTCATCCATCTGTTCATCCACGTCATCCAGCTTTAGATGGTCATCCATTCATCCATCTGTCAGTTTATTCTTCCATCCATCCCTCATCAATCAGGCTAATCTTCTGTCCGTCTAACTCTCCATTCATTTTATTTAAATACTTCAAATTTTAAAGTATTTTGTTTGGACGAGTCTGACGGACACACCCACGCTGCCTACAGCCCAGAGGAGATGAATGTAACATACACAATACTGTCAATCAAATCTGGAGGATAAACAGAAAATATGATTATGACAGACAGATCCTGAATTTATAAAGCATAATCATTTTCAACTTTTAAGAAGAAGAACATTTAAGTGGCTCATATCAATCAATCTAAGATAAGATAAGATAGGTACTTTATTTGTCCCAAGCTGGGAAATTCTTTTGTAGCAGCAGCAAACAGAATATAAAATATAAAAAAATATAAAAAAACATAAAATCACTGTACAATATAAAATGACAATATGAAGAAAATACAAAAAATATACAATAACTACAACAGAATGTTCAAAAAGATGTGGTTTGTTATGGAATACTAGATAAATAAATAAGTAAAAGCAGCAACAAACTTCAGAGGTGAAAGGTGACAATTACTATGACCAGGTTAAAAAGTAAAAACAGTATGAAGTTATGGATTTCAGTCAGAGGTGGCTGTTATACAGGGTTATTGCTTGTGAATAATAAAAATAACTACAGAGAATTATGGTCCAATGACATTTCTTGAAATCAGTCGAATTACGTTCGTATCTATCTGAAGAACAATAAGAGGATTTAAGAGGTGGCGTCTGTGCAGTGGTGCAGCAAAGATGTTGTGTATTCATTCTATAATAATAATAATAATAATAATAATAATAATAATAATAATAATAATAATAATAATAATAATAATAATAATAATGATGATCCAGATGGCTAGTTTACCAAGGCTCCTCTGCCTTAATGTATCACCACTGCTATTAAAGAGCTTTATGCTCTATTGTAAAGTGTCTTGAGATAACACTTGTTATGAATTGGCTCTATACAAATAAAGACTGGTTGATTGATTGATTGATTCATTAATTGACTGATTGATTGATTGATTGATTGATTGATTGATTGATTGATTGATTGCTATTTAAGATCATTTTCAGCTCCACCAACTTGTCACTTAGTGCAACAAGCGACTGAAGTCATTCCTTCAACAGGTTGTCAGACATCAGAGGATGGAGAGGATCCTGAATACCATGTTTTCAACCCTGCCCCCTAAATACACGTTCTGCTGAAGATGGTACATAATCACATATAGCTGCTCTCCTCTCTCTCTCTCTCTCTCTCTCTCTCTCTCTCTCGCTCTTCCTTAGCACACACTTGGGGTCATAAGACTCTAAGGATCAATCAGTGCGCTCATAGTGGAGTTGAGATCAGTTGAGATCAGTTGAGATCAGTTGAGACTGAAGGTTTTAATTTCCTCGAGGAGCCGTGTTTATCTCTAGAACGTTGGATACGATTCTCCTGATCTAGAAACTAATTGCTAACGCTTTACTGTTTTGCTCTGTAAATTATTCAGTGGTTTAGAGGTTTCCACTCGCAATGTGCAACGAAGAACGCTTACACACATGCATCACATAGAGGTACCAAGCTCTGTTCTCCTGCCAGGCTTTTCAATTCCATTTGTGTGAAGAGAGGGGTCGTTAGATTACTTCTCATGTTTTGTTTGATTATTTCACCTTATATTCAATCAATCAATCTTTATTTATATAGCGCAGATTCATAAAAAACGTTTTCTCGAGACGATTTCCAAAAGCGAGTGAATTCTTCTCTTGTGCGTCTCCAGCAGCTCAAACAGCCTCATGGTCCATAAACACTCATATATTCCTGAAACCTGATGACAGTTGTGGTTGGGACAGCTGACAGTCAGCGGTATATTAGCCAATCATTTACAGCTGTTTAGCTTAACTCGACCTCTGTGCAGACTCAGGGATTGATTGTTTTTAAGTCTGAGACGTCCGGAGGTTGGAGCTCATTTCCTGTTGAGACGAGTGCTGTGAATTTTCCCTGTGAGCAGAATTAAAAGCTGAGCTGAGAACAGTTGAACAGTTTTTCTTCACGTGATGTTTTGGAGGTGTTTGACCAAAGAAGCCTGTCGGACTGAACGACGCAAAACGATCATACTTTGCTTTTTCAAAATCTAATTCACGATCAGTGTTTTTCTGAGTCAGTGTTTAGAAAATGAATCCACAGAATCTCCAGAAAGTTTTCTAAAGAAGCTCCTTCAGGAGACGCACGGCTTCATTTCAGCTCAAACTTTTTTTTCTTTGACTGCAGCAGCGTGCGGCAAAATGTTTCTCCAGTGGACTCTGCAGAGTTCAATTCATCAAGTTTAACCTCCCCTGCAAACACACACACACACACACACACACACACACACATTGCTGCCTCATTAAGCAAACTAAGCAGTCGTCCTCAGGAGGTAAGGTGAGTCGGGGCCACGCACACTCTGCCTGTTATGAACTACTTCCTAAATTAGCCCGGTCCCCTGAGAGGAAAGTTGGGAAACACGCCACAGAAACACACGAGCGGCTCGAGCCGCAGTAGCAGCAGCAGCAGCAGCAGCAGCAGCCCAGCGTGCTGCTTTGAAAAGACACAAACACATTAGTCGGATCATCTCTGCTGCTGTTCGCTGTGAATATAACATCATAATAGCCTCCCGTCCACAGCCGCCTTCCCAACACACATAATGATGCAAGATGGAGCTCATCATCGGTTCGCACGCAGCTTCTCCTGCTCACACATCAAGTTTGTGATGCTCACTCAAACTTCTTCCGTCTGGTTTGGAGCTCAGGATTCCGTAGCTGCAGGGCTTCGGCTCCATCTGATATGATGGTCCTCACCTCGGAGCTCATGCATAAAAAATAACAGAAAACCCACGAGGCTCTGCAAGCAATGTGCCAAGAAAACAACTGATAAGTGAAAGAGCTGCGTGCAGAATGATTTAAGCTGCACATAACCTTGACAAGGAAGCACTTCTCTGGTCTCTTTCTGCTCGTGAATGAGCACGGTTTAATTAATGCCGCGCATTTCTGTTTACAAAAGGAACCTCAGGGGAGCGCGCAAATAATCTGCACTGAAAACGGCCTCATCACACTGGATGTATGTGCCATTAATCACAGAGGGAAAGCTGCACAAACACAAAACTCATCAGTGATTTCACGTCCAATAAAGCTGCAGATGAATCACCGTCCTGCAGTTACAGGAGTGTGTGCGTGTGTGTGTGTGTGTGTGTGTGTGTGTTTTTATCAGTCATACGACCTCTGACCTCATTAATTCTGTCCAAAGTGTCACAATGAGACTTTTTCCTTCAGTCAGATTCAGGTTTTATCAAAACAAGAAAACCTTTTAGAAGAATGAGCGGCTTAATTAGCTCATCATAACACAGCATCCCAAAGCGACTCCACTCCATCAGCTCTGAGTTTAAAAACAAAAAGTCTCAACTGAAGGAGAGTGAAAGAGAAAAAAAAAACACTTTCAGAGTTAATATAAATGTTTAAAAATCAAACTCGAAGTGAGGAGAACCATTGTTCAGATAATCAACATTTACTTTCCTTCCTGGTGCTCAAACCCCCAGTTTTCTCCTCCAATCACAGCTGTCGATCAGGATTTACAAACTCTCTCATCCCTCAGCTTGCTGTCCCTAATTTGCTGTGAGTCAGAGAAAGGAAGCGCTAAACTGCTCCCAAGACAAAGATGACAAAGCGTTATCATCACAGTGCCACTCTGCTGGTGACACATCTTCTCTCCTGAGAGTGTGACGGTTGGAGTGAGTGTTTTGTCATTCATAAGGAGAGGTTACACACAACGCTGCTCTCAGCCGACTCAGGTTTAATTCCACTGGACTCCTGCCCTGGATGGAGTCCAGACATCCTACAGCACAGGTCCAAAGAAAGGATGAGGGGGGCCGTGCTCTCGATTGGATGAGCCTCCTCAGAGGAGTTGACGTTTGTTTCCCGGTGGGCCGCTGCCTCAGTGGGCCGGTACGGCCAAGACTGAAAAATAAAAGGACTCCGCCGCTGGTTTACCGTTTCTTTAGTGTCTGGCTAATCAACATTGGCCCATATGGTGTGTCAATCACCATGTGGGCCAATCACAGCCGAAGGCCGAGGGCCGCGGCCCCTCCTCCCTCTGCATGTGTCAATCATTCAATCTGCAAACATGGATAAGAAAAGGAAAGGTGGAGCGGAGAAGAAGAGGGAGAAAAAGAGACAGGCGCTACAAGCAGATGCTGCCAAGAGCAAAAAACTTATGGATAAATTCGCCAGTACTAATGCAGCAGCAGGGCCGTCAACATTTACAGCATCACCTGCAGCTCTGGAGGCGGCATCGCAGATGACGTTTGGAGGAGGAGGAGGACACCATGACCGGGGGGATGCTAGTGAGGTAAGCTATATGCTAATGTTATAGCATGTTAGACTGAGTGGGCCAATAAGGTACTAAACTCCCGGGCCTCTTTTTTTGCCTCAGTCCACTCCTGCGTTTGAAGGACCACTAAAGATGTCCGAAATGGGCTGATTATTGGCCCCTTTATGCACAGTGTGTTTATAACACTTGATGTATTTATTATTTATCTGTTTGGGACAGAATGGAGCAGGTGTTACTGAGATAAGAACTACTTCCTGTTTCATGGCGAAACACCAAGCTTTGAGTGTTCACCATGCACACTGATGAAAACTGAATCGTTTAATAATGTTAAATCATTTTGGTCTCTTCAGCTTGTGAACTCAGGTTGTGAACTCTGATTGGTTAAGCTCCCTCAGAGGAGGTGACATTTAAAGGACCTCTGAAAAGCTTCAAAAGAGCTCATTTTTCACCAGTTTTCATCAACTTTCTCACTTCAGACCTGTTAGTTTTAGGTCTCAGGGAGCCAGGACTGTGTGGAAAAACAACTTTCTGAGTGAAGCTGCCAGGCTTTTAACTCATGCTAGGGGGCGCTAGTTCACCAATTCGCAACAGACACCCCAAAACAATCAGATTTTTTGATGCTTGTGTAAACAACTATGACCTTTATCACGTTACAGCCACAGACTGTATAATTAATGGACGTAGTCTCCACGACGTCACCCGTCTGTTTCTGAAACTGACTTTTGAAGCAAAACAGTCGGAGCGGCCATATTGGAAATGAGGCGTGCTTTGAGTCTCCACAGTAACAGCCATTGGGCGCCCGTCAATCATGTGAGCTGAGCTGTGCCTCTGATTGGATGAACTGGTGATCTTAAGATTGTCTAAATTGCCGAGTTAGAAAAAAATTTGTGATTCAGACGGGAGACATTTTTTGTACCAGGCTGTAAATGTGCTTATTTTGGCCGTGAAAACGTTTTTTTTTTTTTTCGCCAGCCTCAAGCGGACACTCGAGGAACAGCAGACTTTAGCACGTCTGCATTGCCTCATATTTTCAGACCGGAGGTTGTGGTTTGGTTACAGCCCATAAACAGTCAGTCAGAGTGACGTATGACAGACGTACGTTTGTTAGCGTTAAATATCGTCACTTCTGGCGCTGAGGGAGTCAACATTCTAACAGGCAGCAGAGCGGTTTGTCTGGTCATGGTGCTTACGTCCTTTATTCAAACACGGTTTGGATTAAACTGGCTCGATGAAGCCAACATAAACCCTCTAACGTCACAGTCATCAGTAATTCCTGCTGCTTTCTCTCTCCTGAAGGTCTTCGTGTCAGACGGGCTGCAGGGGAAATATAACCTCAGCAGTGATTAATGCATTTCGTCTCACTGGTCCGGAGCCGAGCATCAGTCTAACAGGTATTAAGAGCAGTGGATGGATGTGTTTTAGCGATGCCCCCTCCTGCTCTCTCACCGGGGGAGCTTATATAAAAACAAATGTGTGCTTATGGGTAGTGATCCTCGGCTCCGTTACTCACTCTGCTACCTGAGTGAGGCCTCGTTTGGGGAGCCGTAAGAACCGCCTTGTTACGTTATATAAGAGCATCACTCCAACTTAATGTTTGTTGTTTTTAAAGGGATGTGTTAAAGTGCAAATAATCCTGAGCTGCTGTTTGTTTTACAGGTGAATAAATGTATATCAAAACGTCTCCTCGCTGGTCTTCACACGGTGGTAAAAAGGTGGCACTCGTCCTCCTCTCGGCGCCGTGCAGCCCACCCACACGGGACTCTGAAGCAGATCAATCAAATGCAAATACAGCTGGATCCCAGCTCTGCTTTGTAGTCGTGAATCCTCTTTAAAAAGCTGCTGACAACTCTCCGCTGCTCCTCGGACCTGATGTGATGAAACACGGCACAGAAACCGTCCTCCTCTCGGTGAAATATCTCAGCTGAAGGCTGAAACGACCTGCACCTCCTCCCACAGGGCGTCTGCTGGGCGGTGAGGAGGTGGATGACCTCCCCGCCCCCTCTGATCTGATAGCCCCTCAGGGAGCGGCTCAGCCCGTCCGCTCCGTGTTTCCCATTTGGTGGGTGGAGGCCTGATGGGGATGTTTAAGGATGGGAAGCCTTTACGCTCCCATTTGTTTTGCTGCAGGTAATCGATGGCAGACTCAGGGTTTCAGCTAATGTGATTTATGTGTCCTATTTCCTCTGTTATGCTTCATGTACAAATTGTCTCTGGTGATGAAAACTCTCCGATGTTTTCCCGACTTGCTGACACTGAATCTTACCCATCAGACCGAAGCAATTAATGTTCATGCCTGTCTCCTTATTTCCCTCCAACAGCAGCAGTTTTAATCACACGTCTGATGCTTTTTCAGTCTAACCTTTATTCTCCACAGATGAACAGAATCTCTTTCCCTGAGGAATCCTTGCTGAGACAGCAGCAGGAAATTGGGATAAAAGACCAAACGGCAGAGTACAGCAAACAGGAACCCTTTAAGAGAGAGAATTCACTCTTTGATATGCAGACGTACGGAGCTGCAGTTCTGGAGAAGCTTCCTGTTCTCCGAGTGAGAAAAGAGGATGTTTGCATTTTGAGTAATCGGGTTTAAACTCACAGAGACTAAAAATAAGAACAAACATAAAGTTCAGTTATTGTTTTGTCATTTAAGGTGGATTCATTATGTCCGTCTACAATGTTGGATCATGCTGTCACATGAAAAAAACTCAACCTGTCATTTTTCCAGAAGCTCATCAGGGGCCACGAAACTCACCTGTGGGTTTGGAACCTTCATGATAAAATCACTGCAGCTACTTCAGCTTTGATTTTGTAACATTTTGAAATTTTTGATGTTTAACGACTTTAATCTCAAATAATTGGCCTTAAATCTACGGCTCTAAACTTTGATTATAACGACTTTTTTTTTCTGTAACTTTACGACTTTAATCTCCTCACATCCAGTCTCGTTCTAACCTGACGTTCATTTTCTTTTCTTTTTTTTTTTTTGTAAGAATCCAAATTTTAGTCTCATGACATTATATGTATTGATATCATCAGGTTGTACTGCATTTTGGACTGTTTATCTTGCGGGGAATTTAGTGGTTTAATAATTTAATAATTTAATAATTAGTGGGCTGTATCAATTCAAAGCTTATTATGATATTTATCAACAATATCACTTGTCTTATGGAGGTTTAATGTCCCCTAAACTGTGTATTTTGTGGTTGATGTTTTCATTTTTAGCCTTATTTAGAGGCCTTAAAAAAAAGACTCTCATCATGTTGACTCTCATCATGTTGACTCTCATCATGTTGACTCTCATCATGTTGACTCTCATGTTGACTATCATCATGTTGACTATCATCATGCTGACTCTCATCATGTTGACTCTCATCATGTTGAATTTCATCATGTTGACTCTCATGTTGACTCTCATGTTGACTCTCATGTTGACTATCATCATGCTGACTCTCATCATGTTGACTCTCATCATGATGACTCTCATCATGTTGACTCTCATCATGTTGAATTTCATCATGTTGACTCTCATCATTGACTCTCATATCATGTTGACTCTCATATCATGTTGACTCTCATCATGTTGACTATCATCATGTTGACTCTCATCATGTTGACTCTCATATCATGTTGACTCTCATCATGTTGACTCTCATATCATCATGCTGACTCTCATCATGTTGACTCTCATCATGTTGACTCTCATCATGTTGACTCTCATCATGTTGACTCTCATCATGTTGACTCTCATGTTGACTCTCATCATGTTGACTCTCATATCATGTTGACTCTCATCATGTTGACTATCATCATGTTGACTCTCATCATGTTGACTCTCATCATGTTGACTCTCATATCATGTTGACTCTCATCATGTTGACTATCATCATGTTGACTATCATCATGTTGACTCTCATCATGTTGACTCTCATATCATGTTGACTCTCATCATGTTGACTCTCATCATGTTGACTCTCATGTTGACTATCATCATGTTGACTATCATCATGTTGACTCTTATCATGTTGACTCTCATCTTGTTGACTCTCATGTTGACTATCATCATGTTGACTCTCATCATGCTGACTCTCATCTTGTTGACCCTCATGTTGACTATCATCATTTTGACTATCATCATGCTGACTCTCATCATGTTGACTTTCATCATGTTGACTCTCATGTTGACTATCATCATGTTGACTCTAATCATGTTGACTCTCATCATGTTGACTCTCATGTTGACTATCATCATGTTGACTCTCATCATGCTGACTCTCATCATGTTGACTCTCATGTTGACTCTCATCATGTTGACTCTCATCATGTTGTCTCTCATCATGTTGAGTCTCATCATGTTGTCTCTCATCATGTTGACTCTCATCATGTTGACTATCATCATGTTGACTCTCATCATGTTGACTCTCATCATGTTGACTCTCATATCATGTTGACTCTCATCATGTTGACTCTCATTATGTTGACTCTCATCATGTTGACTCTCATCATGTTGACTCCCATCATGTTGTCTCTCATCATGTTGACTCTCATCATGTTGACTCTCATGTTGACTATCATCATGTTGTCTCTCATCATGTTGACTCTCATCATGTTGACTATCATCATGTTGACTATCATCATGTTGACTCTCATCATGTTGACTCTCATCATGTTGACTCTCATCATGTTGACTCTCATCATGCTGACTCTCATCATGTTGACTCTTATCATGTTGACTATCATCATGTTGTCTCTCATCATGTTGACTTTCATCATGTTGACTATCATCATGTTGACTCTCATCATGTTGACTCTCATCATGTTGACTCTTATCATGTTGACTCTCATCATGTTGATTATTATCATGTTGTCTCTCATCATGTTGACTCTTATCATGTTGATTCTCATCATGTTGACTCTCATCATGTTGACTCTCATCATGTTGACTCTCATCATGTTGTCTCTCATCATGTTGACTCTTATCATGTTGACTATCATCATGTTGTCTCTCATCATGTTGACTCTTATCATGTTGACTCTCATCATGTTGACTATCATCATGTTGACTCTCATCATGTTGACTCTCATCATGTTGACTCCCTCAGTCTGGAAGCCAATGTGTTTGTTTTTCTGTTTCCTCATTTCTCTGGTGCAGATGTTACATCATGATGATAATTGTCTACAGGTGTGATTGTCACTTCCTACTTCAGACGTCCTGATGAAGGTCTGTGACCGAAACGTTTCAAATAAAAGTTTTTTTGCATGTTATACAGTGTGCAGGAGTCCACCTTCCTGTGTTATTATTTTCACGACATTAAAAGTTTTATTTTTATTTTATTCACTAATTATAGCAACTTTTATTCTCTTAACATTTTGACATTAATTCACCCAACATTATATTTTATTCTCATAAGTTTTCAACTTTTATTCTCTTCAAATTCAGATTTCAATTTTTGTAACAGAACAACTTTTATTCTCTTAACATTCCGACATTAACTCTTAATATATTCCGACTTTTGTTCACCTTAAATTACAGCTTTTATTCTCCAAACATTTTATTCTTTGAATCTTTTATTCACCTAACAACACAACTTTTATTCCCTTCAAATTTTGACTTAAATTATTCCAGCTTTTGTCTGTAACATTCTGACGTTTATATATTGTGATGTTTCGACTTTTATTCACCTAACTTTGCTTTTATTCTTTAAAAATGAGACATTAGTCCTGGTAAAATAAGACTTTTATTCCTTTAATCTAACAGCTTTCTGACTTCTTTTCTCATATTATTCTGAATTTTATTCACCTAACGTCACATTTTTCATAATGTTCGGACCTCATCTTGTAATATTCTGACTTGTATTATCATAACATTTCTAATATTATTCCTCTAACATTAAACCTTTAATTTCATTATGGCTTCATTCTGGAATGAATTTGATGACGTAAACGAAACTTTAATCTTTGAAACTACAACTTTAAAATCATTCATTATTACTTTTATTTATTCATTTTATATATATATATATATAAAAAAGAATCACTTAAACATGAAATAATTAGACTTCAGTCTGGAAACATCTTAACTCTAATCTGGTTCATTTCAGAGGTCGACTGCATGCAAGGTAGAGACGTTACCTCCATGGTTTGAATTACGGGGGAGCTGAGGGGAGCTGAGCTCCCCTGAAAGCCTGACCTGACACATTCAGGGGGAGCTCAAAAAATTGTGCACTGTTCTATTTTCCCTTGTTACCTGAAATGAAATTTTAAAAAAATTAGTGTATGTGTGTGTGTGCTTGTTTGTCCTTTAACATTTTTTTTAAAACTCAGTTATTTTACAAAATTCTGCATATTCCTGTTGTGGTCGTGGCGGCGCTGAACTAAATGCTAATTTACCTAGCCACCTGAACACCTCATTCTTGCGTAGGCGGGGCAGGGACAAATCACCTCTTTCAGCACCTTTCAGTGTTTGTTTCTGAGCGGCGGAGTATTCTTAAGATATCATATAATGTCTCAAAGTATATAGCAGTCTCTCGGACAGTTTGGATTTTCAAAACAAACAAAAAGATCGATCATCACTGATGACAGCAGTGCAAGTCCGGCTTCAGCTAGTCAGCTAGTCAGCTTGCACCGGGTCTTGCTAGCAGCAGCATAACAGAGGAGGACGCTTTGGCGCCTACCACCACCGCTACCTGCAGCGGCGAACCTGGGCCTGAACCCAGTGGTGAGTTGCCTTTCAATTGGACAACCAAACAATGGAGTGAGTGAGTGAGTGAGTGAGTGAGTGAGTGAGTGAGTGAGTGAGTGGTCGCTTGAGTTGTGCGTTTGGA
Source organism: Labroides dimidiatus (assembly GCA_030710495.1). NCBI lineage: Eukaryota > Metazoa > Chordata > Actinopteri > Labriformes > Labridae > Labroides > Labroides dimidiatus. The sequence goes on along the minus strand of CM061149.1, from coordinate 1,448,125 downwards.
CCAGCTTTGCTCCTTTTTGTCAGTCCTGTATATTTCGGATTTGTTATGAGTCTGTTTCCGAACTAAGACGCAATCCATTATGAATGAGCCTCACTTTGATATCAGAGCTTGTTTCAGCACCATGGATAGCACTGTTTGTTGACTGTGATGTTACTGTATGTTGTTTGCACCGGAGCTTCAGAATACTTGATTTATCCTGCGAGGGGAAACTGCATGTTGATTTAACCTGCTGCATACTTTTTGAGCTGTTGCTACTGTCCTTATATCAATAGTTTTGGACAGTGTTAAGCACTTGTTGTTATAATAGTAGAATGTTTTTCTCAGTAACCCTGTTGTTGGCCACACATGGATAATAATTATTACGCATTCATGTGAATTGGAAGGTTGTGGTGCACACTGTAAAAAGTAGGGCTCCCCCGAAGGCCACTGTGTATTTCGAAACCTGGTTACCTCCCACAACTTACAAGATGGTTGTTGAAGGAGATGATTGAAGACTTTACGGTGGACCTTAAAGGACTAACTAGTTTAAACTAGTTTAACATTTATCTTAACTGTGTCTGTGTCTGTAGTGAAGAGAGCTTCAGTGCTTCTGTCTGGATTCCAGGTGTGATTCTTGAACTTCTCCAGGTTTCCTCTCTGATGAAGGAATCAAAGCGTTTGTACTGATGACACATCCTGCAGCAGCGACACGCTCCTGAACGTCCTCTCAGGCGGGGAACATGCTGAATGAAGCGTCTGAAACACACAAAGATTCTTCTTTAATGGAAACCTCAGGGGCACAAACACACACAGACGGCTCGTTGACCGTGAGCAGAGAACACAGGAAGCATGTTGGTCTGTGTGGTCTGAGAGGCGCTTCAACACTCAGCACATCAAGGAGAGGATGAATCCTTTTACAGCCTGATTCTCTTCATGAGCGTGAGACATGTTGTGTGTTTTTTTTCTCCCACAGTGATGTTTAGAAAACATCTTCATGCCTTATTTAAGCTGAGTTCAAGGTGCAGCTCGCAGTGCTGAATTCCCCCATCATATCTTTCCTGATGAGATGAAAAAACATGTTTGTCGGGCTGCAGCAGCAGCGGCGGCAGCTCTGTTGTCAAGGGAACATTTCTGAAAAATGGAGCGTGCTTCAAGGAAGCGTGCTCAAATATTTGCATAAAGGCAAAATACCACATTTAAATGTGAGGAGATGGACGCTAACGTTTGATTCCCTGAAAAAGGAACCACTTCCACCAGCACTCCAAACCCGGGGATGAGATAGCGGCGGCGCGGGCTTCATATCTCTGCGTCCTGTGATTGTTTTCTGCAGATGCTTTATGTCACAGGGTGTGTTATCTGTTGTGTGTTCGCCTGCCTGCAGCTGATGATGCAGTGTGTGTGTGTGTGTGTGTGTGTGTCCATGCAGGAGCCAAGGACAGCCCGCCTGATGGACGAAGCAGAGAAAGCAGAAGAGGACGGAAACAGACTCCTGCTGCACAGCGTCCCATAAATCATCAAACAGCTTCGTGTTGTTATGTCAGGATAATTACATTAATCAGGACGGACCAGTTTGACACACTCCCCCAGTAAAAAGCCATAAACTGGAGCATCAGTCAGCTTCATTCAAAAGAGACAATAACCTAAAGAAAGGCTGATTTAATTAGAGCTGTGCTCATGAATTATAATGCTGAGCGTCCATGAATAAGATTACTGACGGCTGTGATTCAAAGAGCCCAGGTTAACTGCTCGGTTAAACTCAGTGAGAGTGTGTGTGTGTGTGTGTGTGTGTGTATCTCTAAACACATTCAAATAAAGAGATGGATTAAAGATCAGAGGATGAGATGTGAGAGGAATGACAAACATCAAACTCCAGCATCACACAGAAGAAGAACAGCAGCAGCTTCTTTACATCCAGCGAGAAAAACAAACCCGACTCACTGAGGGCGTGATTTGAGCTCAAGGTCGGTTTACAAAGACACCGTCTCTATCAATCTATTAAAGACTGACCCACTTTAAGAGGTCAGTGCATGGGGGGGGTTGTGGCTCAGAAGTAGAGTGGGTCACCTCTCCATTGTAGGGTTAAATCTCAGCTCCTGTCACGTCCTGAAGTGTCCTTGAGCCAAAAAACTCGACTGCAGATTGTCTGCGGTGACTCAGTCTGTGTACAGATGGGATCAGTTAGTTACTGATGGTCCTCCAAACACTGGATATTATATCCATATATGTAAAGATATAAACAAATCCAATCAAACTTGGACTAAAACCAAGAGGACAGAATAAATGATTCATTTGTTTTCACTTTTTAAGCCCCCCGAGGAGATCGAACCAGAGACACAGCAGCATGTGAGTCTACACGTGGAAGCACAGCAGCACACGTAAACCGACTTCCTCCAAACCAGCTTAGATAATGTTCCCTCTTTGAGGATCTTTCTTTAGGGACCAAGAACCAATAAGTGTGAGGACCTAACTGTGATTCTACTGAACGGCCGAGACTTTGATTTCTCAGCTGATGCTCTTAAGACAGAAAGTTGAGTGTGGAACGATGGACACTTCTCAGACTCAATAGTCGTCATGTTTATATATATATATATATATATATATATATATATATATATATATATATATATATATATATATATACATATCCCATCTGGCAACGCTGGTGTGGATGATTTCATGGGGAGAATACATAAAAAAAAAAAACTATCAAATATGATACGTTCAGCGATAAAGGGTTCATCTGGATGAGCTTTTTTCTTTTGTTTCCATGTTTGATTTGTTTTCTAATTCATGAATAACATGTCAGCTGAGTGTGTGAAAAACTTGCAGCACGTTTCTGTTTCAGAGGGACAGTCAGGGTTTATTGATTAGAGGTTGATAACAGGTCGGGTTTCGGCAGGTTGGCGCCTGCCGACAGCTCCAAAAGAACCAAAAACTGATCAAATGACCTCGGTGTTATCACAGCTGACATTTCTGGATTTAAAGTCATTTTTGGTCTTTTATAATATTCTTATTTTATCAGATGGATGGCTTATTTTTGTTTTTCAGTATCTGTAAACTGTGATCAGTTCAGTTAAAAGATAAAAAAAAGCTCGGCTAAGCTAAATGGCATGACTGCTAATAAGCTCCAGTTTGAATCACTGCTGTTGTTGTTTCATTAAAGCGTCAGCTGGCGTCATTCTGTTGATAAAAAAAAACGTCAAAAAGTTTAAAAAGTGGAGGAAACAGGAGATTACTCATCGCCCGACTCCTCACGGCTCAATTAGGTTCAGTAAATCCAGAGGAAACAGTCAATAAGACGGCAGCTCGCTGAAAGAGGAGCGGCATGAATTCTGCGTCCGCCTCCACGATGAAGTCATGAGAGGAGTCATAAAACGCCATGATGGCTGCTGTCAGCTGATCCACAGCTGCTGAAGCAGGAAGCGCTCCATTCAGGGCTGCAGGAACCTGACGCTCGATTGCAATCAGATTTAGTTGTGGCCCCACAGTGAGGCGCTGTAAAAAGCAGCGGCTCAGACGCCTCGATGAGGACAATTCATGAAGCGAGCGGTGAATGGCTTCATAAAAAGTGCAGTAATGGAGGCAGTTTGGTTCCTCTGAGGGGGGATTAGCGCTAATTGGCCCAGCTGGATAAACAGAGCTGCTGGTGTTAGCGTACTGCACAGCAGAGCAACCACCAGCCGCTCCACTGTCCTGCATCTCTGTGAGCGCGGGCATCATCGCTCCTCAGGGGGGGTAAAAATGACCCCCCCCCAAACCCACCCACCTGAGGTTTAGTCCCCCCCCCCCTCTCTGCTCACTTTTCTCTCCATCTACCCTTCATCTCTCCTGGTCCCCAGCCCCATCTCAGGCTCCTGATTCACTGCTCTGTCAGGAGATCAATAGAAAGGCTCTCTGTCAGGCGCACAAACACACACACACACACACACACACACACACACCATGTCTCCTCAGACGCATAGCCTGCTGGGTGACTGGCTCACTACATGTCATGCTGAAGATCATCTCTCCTCCTCCTCCTTTTTCTGGATCAGTTTTTTTGTCCCTGCACCTCAAACCAGGCTGAGAGGAAATTTTTAAAAATGCACAAAAAGAGAAACAAAAAGAGAGAAAAACAGGATATCAGAAGAGAGAGAGAGAGGGAGAGAGAGAGAGAGAGAGAGAAGTTGTGCATTCAGCTGAGCTGCAAAAGGCTGGCTCCTCTTCCCTCCCCCCAGCTCCCGCCTCTCTCCTCCCCCTGGAAAAGTGTTGAGTCTCTCTCTCTCTCTCTCTCTCTCTCTCTCTCTCTCTCTCTCTCTCTCTCTCTCTCTCTCTCTCTTTTCTCTCAGCCTGGCTCTCTCTGCAGCTGTGGTCTGCCGAGCGTCACCTCCACACAGCAAGTGCCTTTACTTGAGCAGAAGAGGGAAGGAGGACGCTGCGAGACAGAAGTGAAACCCCCAGAAGTGTGTGAGTGTGTGTGTGAGTGTGTGTGTGTTTGTACTAGCGCACCACGGGAGCGTCTCTCCACTTTGCCCAGCGAGGGTTTGAGGAGTGCACAGAAACAGGCGGCGTTGGAGCATCTCGACGCTCGTGGTGCTGGCAGAGCGAGCTGAGTGGAGAGCGGGGAATCCACTGGCGGCTGATCCTGGTGTCTCTGGCAGGAGCTGCTGGGGTGGGAGAGCAGTCTGGGGGTGGGGGGGGGACGGTGCAGCAGCAAGGAGTCTCGCCGGGGGGGCAGCATTTTACCGCGACAAACGAGCGTGGAGAAACCTGCAACACACATGCACGCTGACACACATGCTCGGTGCTAAGTGGGGAAGGACATTCAGACACGCTGCGACTGAAACATTCAACACATCTTCTTCTTCTTCTTCTTCTGCAAAACTGACTCAATCTGCATTCCTCCCTGCACGGATTGTGGGTGCAAACTTCTGGATATGAAATTCTCTTTCAAGCAGGACCTCCAGAGGAGAAAAATAAGGTGAAAAAATAACTTTTATTTGGGAGTTTGCGCAGCACAGAATCCCGTCAGATTCAGTCTGAGTGGATTATGACAGCTTTATTTTGGGATTTCTCTTTTCGCTCGCAGGGAAGAGAGAGAAACAGATCCCGCGCCGCTGCTGGTGGATTTATCAGAGGAGGAGAGGATCCTGTGTGTTCTCTCCTCTCTCCTCCTGTGGATTACAGATGGGCTTTGTGATCTCTGGGTGCAGTCTCATGGATGATCGCTCGCTGACAGTCACTGGGATAAAGTACAAAAAGGGACCGGAGTGAGTATCCAGCTGGATTTTAAACCTCTGAAGGATTTAAGTTGAATCGGAGCTGAACTCATTAATTCATCTGCTCTCTTAGAGAATTATTTACTGGGGTGCAAATGTCGGACACACGCCCTGACGTTTATTAACCATCAAATCACAAACCTGTGTGTTTACAGACAATTAGCCAATAAACATCATTTACTAAATGAGGGGTGCTGTCTGCCCGGCAGGTGGCTTCGGGCGCGAGCGGAGATTGATTGAAGTGAAGCGTGTGAATCCCGTTAATGCGTCCTGGATCGTGGCCAAAGGAGAAGTGATGGAGGGGAGCACCGCTGTCTAGCAGCTCGATCCGATCCGCCCCCTCTCTGGACTAACTGAGCCCCCCTCTTCAGCACTCCTCCTCCCCCTCTGGATCCCGGTCAGGATGGTCCCTCCACCTCCCACCAACAAGCCCCACGTGTGCCTCTCCACCATCCTCATCATGAGCAGCATGGCGCTGATCGACGCCTACCTGGTGGAGCAGAACCACGGCCCGCGCAAGATCGGTATCTGCATCATGGTGATGGTCGGCGACATCTGCTTCCTCATCGTGCTGCGCTACGTGGCGGTGTGGGTGGGCGCGGAGGTCCGCACGGCCAAGCGAGGCTACGCCATGATCCTGTGGTTCCTCTACATCTTCGTGCTGGAGATCAAAGTCTACTTCGTGTACCAGAACTACAAAGCGGACAGGAAGAGTCTGGATGCTCTGGCGAGGAAAGCCTTGACGTTGCTGTTGTCCATTTGCATCCCCGTGCTCTTCGTCGTGCTCGTCGCGATCGATCACATGGAATACGTGCGAGCTTTCAAGAAGCGCGAGGAGATTCGTAACCGTCTCTTCTGGGTGGTGGTGGACCTCCTGGACATCCTGGACATCCAGGCCAACCTGTGGGAGCCCCAGAAGAAGGGTCTCCCTCTGTGGGCCGAGGGCCTGATGTTCTTCTACTGCTACATCCTCCTGCTGGTGCTGCCCTGCGTGTCCCTGAGCGAGATCAGCATGCAGGGCATCAACATCGTGCCCCACAAGATGCTCCTGTACCCCATCCTCAGCCTCGTCACCATCAACATCATCACGCTCTTCATCCGCGGCGGGAACATGATCCTGTACAGGGACAACCGGGTGTCTGGGATCCTGATAGGAAAGAACGTGCTGGCCATCATCTTAAAGACCTGCAGCTTCGTGCAGTACAGGAGACAGTTGCAGAACGCGTCTCCCGCCTTCGGGGTGGAGTTGCAGAAGAACTCAGTGGCCCACGCTCGCCCTGCCCCCACCCCTCCGCAGGTGGTCATGCAGGACCAGACCCCCCTCCCCGAGATGACGACGTGTGAACACACATGACAGAGCGCCGAGGTGCATCCTCACAACATCTGCGTGGACGTGACCCTGTGGACGGGGCACCACGTCCCACACTTCTTGGGGCATGTGAACGCTCATGCGGACGAAACGCTCTCCTCTGACGACGCACGGGACACTGCACGCGCTCAGTGAGATGCAGAGAGAACCCAGAGGTTGGGTTGACGTTGGGTTAACTGTGTATTTTTTCTAATCGTGCTAAAGAAAAACATCGGAGTCTAGAGGATCTATTTTTTGACTGGTGTGTGTTCCATTCTAATCTTTAATCTAAGGGTCCGTGTGCTGTGGTGTGTTGTTCTGTTGCTCAAATGTTCTTTGAAGTTGAAGGCTTTAACGTGTCAGATTTAGAGCAACCAATGACAGAGGACGAACTCAGAGTTAAAGCTTTCTCCTGAGGACGTGTGTTTTTATATGTGATTCTTTGATAAAGTATTGTGTACAAGATAAAGTTTTCCCGCTCTTTAATGAAGTCATCTGAACCTGTCTCTTCATTAACCCGCGTTAGAACAGGAACTAACGCCGGTCTGCAGTCAGAGTGCTTGTATTTCCTCCACAGCCGTCCTGCTGTCACTGTAGGGCAGAGTAAACATCCAGAGGGGCAGCGCTGCAGATGGATAAATGATCCACAAATAAGAAAACCTGTTTAATATCCTCCTCAGGTGCTCGCCGACAGTCTGAGCTCGGGCTTAGTGGCAGATCTTTATAAGCGCTGTCGTTTGTTCTTCACACAAAAGGACAAAACAGACACTTTGGTCCAGTGAAGTGAATCCAAACAAGAGCCAAGAGACGCAGGTTGTCTTAATACCACACCTCAGCTTCCAGAGTTCAAACGTGGACGGAAAGAATCAACGCCGGATGTTCAGAAATCCCTGAAACAGTAAACGGATCGAAACGCTCCGATCTAAAAATAGCACCAGATCACCAGACCTGCTGAAACGATGAGGTTGGTGTGTCTAAAGGGCGGGCTTTTAGAAAGCTGGCCAATCACGGTGAAGGAGGTTTGTGGAGCCGGGAGCCTTAAAGAGACAGCAGCAGGTTGAAACAAGGGTTTTCTAAAACAGCAGGAAGTGGGAAAAAAACACATTTTAAGATGTTTTTGGCCTTTAATGCCTTTATTCTGATTGGAGAGGAAACGGGGCGAGAGATGCGAATAACATGCGGGTAACAGGCTACCTGCTCGAGGGCGAACCTAGACAACAAAGCCACCTATGCCCCAAAAAATACGATTTTTTATGGCTGTAAATCATGTAAAGTTATTAAAGGGGAAGCAGAGAGACAGAATAAAGACTCAGAAAAAACACGACTGTAGAAACATAAACAGATAAGATTTCTTTTGAGTTATTTAAAGGGTCTGTGAGTACTTCCTGTTTAAGCTGGACTTCCTGTTTGAACTGGACTTCCTGTTTGAACTGGACTTCCTGTTTGAACTGGACTTCCTGTTTGAACTGGACTTCAGAGCGCACACACTGCTCTGACGCCCTTTTTTCTGTCTGTCAGTTCAGCTCCAGTCTCCACCATCACTATTAAATTAATCACAGGAATCGTTTTCTATATCGGTGCTGATAATCTGATTGGAAGTTGTGGATCAGGATCAGGCAGAGATCTAGAAGAGAGACTTTTTCAGGATCACTCAGAAAGTCCTCACAGGAACTTTAAACAGCGGTTAAAGAGATAAGAGTCTTTGGTTTCCTTTAAAAACACTCAGAGAGTTTCTGAATGTTGTGACATCATCAAGTGCAGAAAGCTCTCTGCTCTTGATGTTGAACATTCTAGAAGCTGATTGGTGGAGCTGCAACATAAAGGCCGTGTAGAGCTTCAAAAAAAAGATCAAGGACTTTAACATCAATTCTTAAAGAAACAGGAGCCAGAGCAGAGTCTGAAGGAGGAAATAAGAGTTTAATAAAACACCAGAGACAGAAAAACACAGATTTTAATGAGCTGTGAATCATGTACAGATACTACAGAGTCACCAGAGGGACAGAATAAAGACTAAAAAACCCACAGTACCCCCTCTTTAACCTCTGATTACAGGAAAGATAATTACCGCTCAATATGGAGACTTTGGTGGGTCAGAAGTCAAACTTTTGATTTCCAGCCGATAAACACACAATATAAACACCTTTTATTCCATCAATGAAGTGGACTCCGTCTCATAAACCTGGACTCCTGGTTCCAGACCCAGGTCTGGATCACTTTGCATAGGATCCAGCAGCTCAATTTTTGATGACAAAAAAATGATAAAAATTGCTTCTAATAAACATTTTTTTCACATTTCTTCATTGAAGACTCCAACTTTGTTTTTGTTTTCGTTTCGTTTCTGTTTTGTTTTGTTTTGTTTTTTTTTGTTTTGTTTTGTTTTGTTTTGTTTTGTTTTGTTTTGGTTCGGTTCGGTTCGGTTTGGTTTGTTCCTGGTTGGTCTGTTAGTGTTTTTATTTTCAGGGGGGTCACTGGTCTCTGGCACTGTTTTTTTGGGGGGTTGCAGCTGGAAGGGTTCAGGGACCCCTGGTTTAGGTCACATTGATAATGAGCACTGAGGCGGTTCGTAGTTTTTATTTCTCTACTTGACAGATTTGTAGAAATTAAAGGAAAACCAGACGATTCATCAGGTTTCAGCTTTGACTGTGTCTTTAAGAAACTTTCTTCACCGTAAAGCTGAACACGTTTACTCAAAGACTCCTCACTAACCACACAGAGAGAGAGCCATGGGGTCAAACCTCCTTTTCTTTGCCTTCGTCTTATCCAAGTTTGGTTCATGTCTTCACATCTTAAAGTTAAAAAAAACACGTTTGCAGGTGTTTCACAAGGCCAACTTACCTTTCATCAAAGACTCAAACTCACCTTTTGTAAAAACTGTTAAAAGCCTCTGAAACAGCAGCCTGCGGTGTGTGTATAAGGACGAGCGTTAGTGCCTGAATGGAGAGTCATGTTCACGTTCATTTGGTTCTCAAGTTCATCTGATTAATTTCTCAGCGGGGAACAAAACATCGACGGGGAATGAAGAGCACTTTATGCAAACAGCAGCTTCACACTCATTCACTCCATCCCTCACCAGATTTACCCTGAGGCTCGATGTGTGTGTGTGTGTGTGTGAATATGAGTCACACAGATACTCTGCTTAAGACGTTGTAAAACAAGCAGAACAATGCGTTTGTGTTGGATTTATCTTCTTCTCTGGATGCTGCGTGCGTCGCCATGTGTGTGAGCAGATGATTCTCTGCCGTCAGACACAGAAACAGATGGCTGCAGATGGAACATGAATTTAGAATAATGTTAAATGTTTTTGGAGCCGTGCAGTGTTTAAGTTCTTCAGTGTGCGGAATTAAACGAATACGATGGATCAGCAGAGCGCGGTCCTAAATACAAAAGCACGAAAACAGCATCCACATCCAGCTACGTCTAAAGAATGTGATTGGCTGCTTCCAGAATGACAGACCTCTACATTCCTGTAACCTGTTTGGTTGGAGAGAGGGTGGAGGAGAAATGAGGGGGATTATGGGTCACAACAAAATGCACAAGTGCAATACACAGACAAGCCACGATCTGTGATGTTGAAAAATGAAGCCAGAATCAACAAACGAGTGCAGTTCTTCTGGTGTCCACTAGAGGCTGCAGAGTACAGACAACACTTTCCAAATGAATCATCCAGTTAGATCGAACACAGACGTAGAGGCTCAGTGCAGCTGACTGACAGCTGGATGAATCGTCGCTCTTTGCCAGGTGTCCAAAAGTCCATCTTAGCTTCGCATCTTCATCTGTTTCATACATTGATGAACAGATAAGTCTGCAAATCAAACACTGAAACCGTCTCTCTCTCCAGGAACTGAAGATACTCCCTCTAGATGGCAGAGCAAAGGAGTAACTCTAGCTCAGGTATCGGAGTCGTTTTCTTTCCGATGCACGAGCGATATCCGACTCTGGAACTTGTTTGTCCCGTTTGTTCGACACCACGTGATGAATGATCGCAGCCTGAGTTCGATTTCCTTCCGAGCTGTCTCAGATTTGGTTATTTGGGGCTGTCCTTGTTGTTGTCTAAATAATTGGGGTAATAAATTTTGAACTAATGAAAATGGTGTTTCTTCTCATTCATTGATAGTAATATCAAAGGGACCTATAACTGATTTCATTCAAAGTCAGACCAAACAGGAAAAGCCCTCATGATGATAATAATATCCCTAACTTCCTGTGAGTCGTGTATCTTTCACCTTTTTTGAGGACATCCCTGACGTCATACATCAGATCTTAGAACCACCACAAGCATCAAACTAAGAGTTTCTTTCCAACGTGTTCGAATGTCTTTAGAAACAGAACGATGATCCTCTCCTGTGCCTATGGGCAGTCACCCAGCTCCATCTACAACCCTCCCTCCCTCCCTCCCTCCCTCCCTGCACATCCCCCTCACCGCTCTGCCAGACCCTGGATGAATGTTGCATTCACCCTGATGAGCATGAGCATGTTTTTTTTTTTTCTTACCTCTGCACCGCCGAATGCTAATAAAGTGGGAGGGCTGCTGGATGCACCTCCACACTTACCACATTAGCACTGACAGAGCGCGCGGTGCCAAGCAAGCAAGACAAACGGCTGCAGTAAATTTACAGCTCGACCTTCGGCGGTCTAAGACGACAGCGGAGGCGGAAACAAATGTAGTTTTCATGGAAGTCGTGTTAGAGCACGAGGACGACAAACCAGCCGGGATAATTGACGCTCATCAGGAATCGATTCTCCTGTCAGGACGGAGACGGAGTGGAGGCGAGGAGAGAGCGGAGCACTTTTTAAAAACAAATAATGAAAACCATACAGAGGAGAGAGCATCTAACAGCAGCCCTTTATTTAACTCAGAGAGAGAGAGAGAGAGAGAGAGAGAGAGAGAGAGAGAGAGGTCAGTTCACACCATGATAAACACTGCAACCTCCAGTTAGCATGCCGTGCACATAAGCAAAGCACAGAAAGGTCAGAAAGTTCTTCTGCAAACTTTTAGATTCATCTAATTTCCTCCACACACACTCCTCACACACTTCACACACACTCCCATTTTCCAGGGATGTGCTCTGTAGCTCCAGGCAACGTTTAACATCCTCCAACAGTTTCACTGAAGAGATGCAATTATATGTTTCTGAGTTCAAACCTTCGTGCAATGTATGTTATTTTTAAGAGCACTCAATCACCGTGAGTAATTACAGCACTGTTCCTCTCACACACACACACACACACACTGCTCTGATGTGTGTGTGTGTGTGTGTGTGTGTGTGTTATGTGAGAGCAGATGTGTGCCTCTGCATGCCCTCGAATCAGGAAGGTTTCACTATCTTGCTCCTGCACAGTTCGGGAGGATTAACATCGGCTGTGAAGTGTGAACTCGGCGGAGGATCAAGCCCGTGACTTGCAGCGACGGGATGATCTGTGTAATAATCAGGTCGCTCTGCTGGACTGCCAGACGCTTTCAGTTAACTCGACGGGGGACACAGGTGCCGGAGATGAGAGCCACCGGCTCCGAGCGCTGACTGTAAATGTGACTTGAGGAAATGCGATTCGATATTTAAACATTTTGGCAAAGTCTGAGGTTTGAACCCTGAGCATGTTTTTCCATCAGCGGAGCGCCGACTTATAAAAGATTCAGATGGTTTATGATTCTCTGGGTTGCTTACAGGGTTTTTCCTCAGGCAGCTGTTTATTTAGAGAGGTATGATTCAGTCTCCAGGGACCGAGCCCAACGTTGACTCAGTGTTATACCTGCTGTTAAAGGGAATATTGATCACTACACGTGTCTCTGTCTGCAGGCCTTTATTTATGGAGCCTGTAAAGTGTTTGTTATTCACGCCAAAAGAGACGTACAGAACAAAAAGACGAGGACGGGTTCTGAGCTTCGACGTCTCCTCTGACGAAGGAAAGTCTTAACACGACACCTTAAACCCAGATGACAAGATTACAGATTAAACAGATCGGATTAAAGAGAGGTCTTAAACCCAAGTACCCTGGGATCTTCAAACACTGAAACTTATCCTTCTGAAACTTTATATACGACACGATTTTAACAGAATTTATAAACTTTAGAGGAAACCAATCAGACGTTTCTGTGACTTTCAAATCAAAAGTCCTGGAATTTTTTTTTCCAATTTCTAAAAAAATTTCAACTGACACTTCAAAGGATTTTCAGTAAAAGCTTTAATATTATGATATTCTAATAAAACTTTGGTGATCTTTCAAAAGGTGTATTCGAGATTTTTAAAGTAATTTGCATTTTACTGAATATAATTTTAAGGTAATTCTGGGGTAATTTTTTTTTATTATTTTAACAAACAGAAATGAATTTAATGGAAACTGATCCTTGTTTTTCAGGAGACTTCGGTGGATGGGTTCAAAAACATTTCAGGAATTTTATCGTCTTTTTCAACAGAAATCTTTGGTGACTTTCCAAAATGTTGAAGGGAAATTTGGGGGAATGTTGAACACCTTCCAGGATGTAATGAAAAAAAAAAGATTCAATAAAACGTCAGAGAATCATCAGAGGTTTATCCTGTTCAGGGTTTCTGGAGTCTGTCCCAGCTGTCTGAGGGCGAGAGGCGGGGTCCACCCTGGACCGGTCTCCGGTCAGTCACATACCAAAGGGTGCCAGATTCAAACTTGCAACCCTCCTGCTGTGAGGCCGCCCCACCATGGAGCCCCTGACAGTTTCTTTTTATTTATCTATTTATTTCATAATTGTATGTGGAACTTTGAACAAGGTTTTGTTCTTCTGGGAAATTTTTTAGAGTACGTCTTGAGAAAAAAAAAAATCAAAATTTACTAAATGGAAACTTCCGATAATATTACAGAATTAATGTATTTTAAAGAATGATTTTCAAAGTTTTATTTGCAGACTTTTTGATGAAACGTTCAGGTGAATTTTCAGAGGCAGTTTTAGGGAATTTTAAATGAGAGGTGGACAATTCCAGATCTTCCAGCTAAAACAAAGATTTCAGAAGATTTTCATGGAATTTTTTGATTAAATGTCTGGAATTTTGGGGGTTTATTTTCATATAAAATTTTCTGTCAATTTTTAATTCTCAGTTTAAATATGGTAACTTTTTTGGGTATGACGTTCGAATTTTTTAGGGTTTTTTTGCTGAAACTTTTCTCACACACTTTGTACGTAGACATTACTGAATTTTGGAGACCTTGTTTTCAGGTAGAGGATGAATTTTACTTAATGGGTAAAATAGAAGGTAAGCTGGTTTTGCAGTTGGGAGATTTTGTTCTCCAAAAACAGAATTAAAGTTCAACAAATATTCAGACAAATGTATGAAAACCAAAAATCATTCAGTCACACATCAGCTCAAGATGAAACGCTCAGACTAAGAACTACTCAGCTTTTCAAGCGTTTTCTGGATTTCTCTACAGAAATGTCAGATTTACAACTACAACCTTTATATCCATCCACACACAAACAGTCTCAAAGGAAACTACAGCTGTCATGACCTTTCACAAATGATATCTTAAGAAAATGTTACCTGAACAACAAACGCTCAGAGCTTCATCTGTGACCTAGAAATCCACTTCACAGTTTCTCATATAAAAATCTTTATTGTTGGAGCTCCGAGTCTTTGGGTCCAAGTTCTTCACACTGAGCAGGTTTTTTAATTTCTAGTTTACCTTGGGTCTTTGTTACAGCTGCAGAATGAAATGTTTCACCTTGTGCCAGAAAGCATATTGTCAGCTCAGCCCCTCCGCAGTCGCTCATGTCAGCTTTACAACACCTGTCCCTCTTTTATGATCTAACCTCCAAACAGCTTCAAGCCCAAGGCTGTGAACCGCAATCAAAATGCCTCTGTGGGCGCCTCTGAAACAGGAGGTGAGTGCTGGAAAACAGGCTGTGAGGATATCTTAGCTCTGCCCTCTGTTGTTTTGACCTCCCCGAGCTCCATGCCCACAGAGACGCCTCAGCCCTAAACCGTCCTGGATCCAAACAAACCGAAATGCAGCATGGAGGTCAGCTGAGGCCGAGCGTGTTCAGCTGAGGGTATATCCTGTCAGAAAGGTTTATTATCTTTAATATAAGCTCTGTTCTTTCCCGATAACACCTGTGATACTTCTCTGCTTTTCATCCTGAACTCTTTCCCAGTTTCCTGATCTTTACAAGTAACGCCCTATCCTCTCCGAATAAAGACACAAAGGCTTAAAAAGAGACGTATTGAGGAATTTGGCTTCAGCTGTTGTACCCCTCATGACAAGCCACTCCTAAAACAGAGACTTTAAAGCAAAATCATCTAACGCAGGTCATTTACCTGAAAATTTTAACCCATTTGATGCTTTTTTCTGCAGACAAGCTTCATGGAGATGCTGATTTCATTCCCAGTGAGATGTGGATCCTGCCGACAACGCCAAAAGAACCAGATGATGGTGAATGCTGATGGTATCACTGTGCTTAATGGTCAAGAGGAAGATAAGAGACTCTAGACCCGGCCAGTATTTAAACCAGTATCCACTCTTGCCCCTTACTGCTCAGTTTGCAGGTCTCGTCACCCGCTGCAGACTGAGCACCTGAAGCAGACTGAAGACAAGTCAGCCGTGAAAAGACCCAGATATGATTTTATCTCATGAGCTGGAGCAACAAACACCGATCTGAAAGGTCAGTAATGATCCACGGGTTTTAAGGTCATTTCATTTTCCACTAAGTGGGCTATTTAAAAACAAGTACTCATAGGAAGAGCATCCAAAGATGATATCACGTTATGTGGAGCTGAAAGAAATCAGAAGGTTGATGATGACAAATTTAGATTAGTGCCCCGAATGAGGTCACGCCCCCAAATCAAACTTTTCAGCCCGAGACCTCAAGAATATGGTGGACTACACTAAAAACTGATCTAAAATCAGACAAAAAAAGGCTGAAATACTTCATTTATCTGAAATGTATTTGAAGGAAAATATATAAAACACGATGTTTCAGTCATAGAGCTTTTTTCAAGCATTTTGTTATGTCTCGTCATTTATGTTAAGCTCTCACTTTTTAGTTCAGTCAGACTTTTAATTGTCTTGTCTAGTTTTATTTTGTAGTAATGTTTCTCTTCTCGTTTCAGATAACTTCACCTCATGCCCTGATGTCTTCCTTGTTTCTGTGATTGTCTTCCCCGCCCTCATTGTTTCCACCTGTGGCTCATTACCTCGTGTATAAATGTCTGTGTCTCCCTTTGTCCTGTGTCTGTTCGTCTTGTCATGTCAAGATTAAGGCTTTCAGGTTGTTGCCAGTGCTCCCAGTGTGTTTTGACCAGGTTATCCTGTGATTTTTTGTTGATCTGCCTGAGTTTTCAGTTTTCCAGCTCCTGCTGAGGTTTTTGTTCCTGTTTTGTTCCAGAGCCCTCTGTGAATTTTTGTTCTTACCTTTTGTTCATTAAAATTTTGGTGCTTCAACTGGTCGTGCTTTTGGGTCCTTGATGAGGTTTTTGTCACATTTGCATGAATATTCCAGCTAATAGCTTGCTCCATTTGTGAATACTCAAAGGCATAAACTGTGGGATTGGTGAGGGGGTTCCTTCAAATTCAGTCTTTTTGCAACAGATGCGAGGGAGCATTCAACTTGTCGGGAGTTGCCGCCATTCTTGCTGCCTGACAAGAATTTGTCTTGTGTTAGTTCACCTGCCCCAATGAGTTTGTGTTTGAACACAACATAGACTCACTGCTCAAGGATCAGTCTGATCTCTTCACTAACACACCAACAATGAAACCAAGCTCCGCCATAGTCGACACATCGTCGACACGCTTCCTGAACAAAGCATCGGAGTTTACAGTTCGCTGTTGAAACAAACCATGATCGAGGTCTACTGAACCAACCGATCACTTGATGGAAGCTAACTCTCAATAACATGCAGACGACTCTCTGGTGTGTGTATCAGATTACCTTTATGAGCTACCAAACACATAGACACTCAGTAAACCTGAGGACATGAGTTCAAGCTGACGTTTCTGACCTCTGGAAGCTCATTGGTCCGTACAGCTGGAGTGTGTTTTGGTTCACAGCTGCATTAAACTCTTCTGTGTGTGCAGTGTTTAAATATTTGATTCTGAAATAAATTTTAATAGCATATAATGACTGTGGTATAACAAGAGGATCACTGGGAGAACTGGCTCGCTGTTATTGCTCTGCATTTATTCCCTTTGCCTCTGGGTGAGATTTGGTATTAAATATTTAGGCCTGAGTTTCAGCCGGAGAGCTGACGCTCTCTGAGCGTTGGTGCAGCTGGAAATGATTCTGTCCTGAAGTGGAGGGATGGAAAGAGGAGCAGAATTCAGTCCATGTGTTTGGGGTGAGTCTGAGTTTGACTGTAAACAGTCACACAGAGGCTCCTCTCTGGCTTCCCTCAGCCGTATGAAGCTGAAACACAAACCGATCTTTTTGTCATGAACATCCCTCCAGTTTCATGAAATCAGCATTTTAAGATATTTTTTCGTTGCATCCGGAAAATAAACTTTTATGCTTCTACCCAACAACACGGTTTGTAAGCCCTCCTTGACATTTCTTCTGAGAGAAGAGTCACTCTGATTTGATTTCGGTGAAATGGCAAACAGCATCAGCTCCATGTCACTGTAACCAGAATATTTCCTGGAGTGTTTCCGCCCTGAAATAATTGCAGCAGCAGCAGCATCAGCAGCTGAGCTCTGGGACTTTGCATCACTCGCCAGGAGAGATGAGAGATCTGTCAGATGAATGAGCTGACCTTGGCGCTGGATGAGTCTCGTAATTTGAAAAACGGTGAAGATCATTCCTGTTGCATGAATCAGATTTTCAGTTTTGTATCACAGCCTTTTCTTTTAAATGATACTTCCTGAACGTGAATTTGAAGAGTGACCAGGGATGAAAGTGTAGGGATCTTTAACCCTTTAACTTGCGGCTTGACCGTTTGAACATTTTTTGAGTCACTATCTCACTGAAAATGTGATGAACTGATTAAATCTTGATTGGATTGTCTCTACAGCTCAAAATAATTGTTCTAGATTTTGTGGTTTCTGATCTTCGTGCCCCTGAAAGGCAGTCAGCAGATTCAGCAGCAGCACAAGCACAACATGGTAATCCTCTGTTGTTGCTGACAGGTTGACGAATGGAGATTAAAAGTTCCCACAATAAAAGTGTAATACACAAAGCAGAGCGCGACGTCAGCGTTTCCACTGAAAACTCACGGCTTGCTGTTTACACGGCAAACCCTGGCCGCAGCATTCCAGAAAAATTCCACTTTAAAGACCGTTTTCAAAAGTCACAAGAGCAGGGGCATTGGCAGGTGTCGCTATGCGGTTGGCAGGAGTCACTAATAAAATGGCAAATATCACTAACAGAATGGCAGGTGTCACTGAGGGACTGGCAGGTGTCGCTGTGTGATTGGCAGGTGTCACTGAGGGACTGGCAGGTGTCGCTGTGTGATTGGCAGGTGTCATTGTGTGATTGGCAGCTGTCACTGTGTGATTGGCAGGTGTCACTGTGTGATTGGCAGGTGTCACTGAGGGAATGGCAGGAGTCACTGTGTGATTGGCAGGTGTCACTGTGTGACTGGCAGATGTCACTGTGTGACTGGCAGGTGTCACTGAGGGATTCGCAGGAGTCACTGTGTGATTGGCAGGTGTCACTGTGTGATTGGCAGGTGTCACTGAGGGATTGGCAGGTGTCACTGTGTGACTGGCAGGTGTCACTGAGGGACTGGCAGCTGTCGCTGTGTGATTTGCAGGTGTCATTGTGTGATTGGCAGCTGTCACTGTGTGATTGGCAGGTGTCACTGTGTGATTGGCAGGTGTCACTGTGTGATTGGCAGGTGTCACTGAGGGATTGGCAGGTGTCACTGAGGGATTGGCAGGTGTCACTGTGTGATTGGCAGGTGTCACTGAGGGATTGGCAGGTGTCACTGTATGATTGGCAGGTGTCACCTTGTGATTGGCAGGTGTCACTGTGTGATTGGCAGGTGTCACTGTGTGATTGGCAGGTGTCACTGAGGGATTAGCAGGTGTCACTGTGTGACTGGCAGGTGTCACTGAGGGATTGGCAGGTGTCACTGTGTGATTGGCAGGTGTCACTGTGTGATTGGCAGGTGTCATTGTGTGATTGGCAGGTGTCACTGTATGATTGGCAGGTGTCACTGTATGATTGGCAGGTGTCACTGTGTGATTGGCAGGTGTCACTGAGGGATTGGCAGGTGTCACTGTGTGATTGGCAGGTGTCATTGTGTGATTGGCAGGTGTCACTGTGTGATTGCCAGGTGTCACTGGGTGATTGCCAGGTGTCACTGTGTGATTGGCAGGTGTCACTGTGTGATTGGCAGGTGTCACTGAGGGATTGGCAGGTGTCACTGTGTGACTGGCAGGTGTCACTGAGGGACTGGCAGCTGTCGCTGTGTGATTTGCAGGTGTCATTGTGTGATTGGCAGCTGTCACTGTGTGATTGGCAGGTGTCACTGTGTGATTGGCAGGTGTCACTGTGTGATTGGCAGGTGTCACTGAGGGATTGGCAGGTGTCACTGAGGGATTGGCAGGTGTCACTGTGTGATTGGCAGGTGTCACTGAGGGATTGGCAGGTGTCACTGAGGGATTGGCAGGTGTCACTGTATGATTGGCAGGTGTCACTGTATGATTGGCAGGTGTCACTGTGTGATTGCCAGGTGGCACTGAGTGATGAGATGCATACCATTAACTGCTTTTGGATTTGGTCCTACTGTAAGGCTCCATCAAAGAACTGTCCCTTTAATCAGCCTCATCAAATCTGAGTTTCCAAAGCATAAAATCTTTCCCTTTTTTTGACTCTGGCACAGGATTTTCTTTAAGACTATAAAAATGTCTCAGTGAGACATAAAAACAAACAAAACCATCAGTAACAGAACGGACTGATTTGAAGAGCCTGGAGGTCCTGCTGCAGGGTGTATATGAGTCAAAGTTATTAAAAGCTTCTTTATTTTATTTACATTCTTTGCTGCAGAGATTAACATTTAACATTTAAGAGAGGTGCAGCTTCTCCACAGGGGGCGCCAGAATCAACTCATGGAATTTTGCAGGAGCGTAAACACACTGAATGAAATGCATTAACTGCAACAACGAGAAGGTTGAAATATTCAGAGGTCAGTGACACCTGTCTGAATTCTAAAGCTCCTGTAACCTTGGCGCCCTCTGTGGACAAAGTGTTTTCTGCAGCTTATTTCCTGGACATGTAAAACAATGTTCCATGCAAACAGAGTGCGTCACGCTCTCTTTGCTGAGTCGTATGTATCATGCATGAAGAGTCTCTGCCGTGGAGCGATCACCTGGTCTGACACCTGGTGGTTTCAGGCGGTAAAAACAGCGGTGCAGTCTTGTTAATGTTCTTTTTTACTTCTTTAGTTCATGAATCTACTCAAGCACTGAATTTTTCACTCTCTTTAACAACCAGCTAAAACTCCTCAGAGGAGCTTTAAGGTCGATGAAATAACTTTAACAACTTGTTTCAGGTTTTCTTCTTAATTACTGCAGACTCTCTGATCTGTTCAGTGAATTACATTTAAATTCACCATTCAGCAGGAAGGTTGAATCATAAGTGCAGACCTTTTTAATGATGTCGTATTCATCAAATTGTTTTTCTTTTATATATTTTGTAAAAAAAAAAAAAAAATCTTGTGAGAAGAATAAATCTGTTCAGCATCAGAGGTCTTGAAACTCTGAAGTAGCACTTAAAGTCTGCTTTCCACAATAACTTCAGCACACAAGCATCTCTGAGCAAACACTGCTTTCGTTTCTGTTGTGTCTTAAAATCTGAAGATAAATGAACCTGCTCTCAGCACACAGCGGCTCAGGTGTGAGTACGTTTTTATCTGGAGGCAAACGTTTATATCTGCTCCTCCAACGAAACAAGGATGAAAAACAACTTTTCTGCCAAGTCTGAGTTTTTCTGAAGTCTAGAATCTTCGGTTGTGGGTTTCTTTACATTTACTTCTAAATAAGACTCCAGATGGACCCTCAGTCAGTTTTCTCAGTTTCATTGCAGAGCTGTGAATCTGGCACATTGGACTCTATCTCTCTTTCTTAATCTCTCTCCACATCTGCTTTTGCCCCTTTTGTCTGCTCCTGTGCTCGTCTCTGGCTCTTGTCTTGTAGGTGGCCTGGGGTCCTTGGTGGAGACTGCCTGCTGCTGTGGAGTCATGAAGACTCATTAACTGCACCCATAGACATGACGCATTAATTGGCCATTTCATTAAGAACATTCATTCCCACTATCATATAGCTTCTAATGTAGATATCAGCCTGATCTCTTTATCTATGATCAATACATCTACAGTATCTATTTTTTATCAGCACATAGGCATGAGGTTCCTCTGAAAATGGGATGTCACATCTCAAGAGGCCTTTAACACACCTTTACTTAACGGAGACAAATATGGTAGGGATGCACTTGTGGTCTGGGCATCCATGAGTTCATCACTACCATAAATTCTTATTCTCAGCATGAACATCATTGATTATGTCATTGATTATTACTATTCAGACATGAGGTCCCTCCTGAAAACCAGATGTAGCATCTCAAGAGGCTAACCTCTAATAAATCAGACGACAGGTCTATGGTTCATGGATCTGTCTCTAACTTTAGTTCTTACTTTAGTCCACTTGTCTCCTCTTCCCTCCCTTCCTTCGCCCACACACCCAACACAGCATGGTGTGGATTTGCTGTTCATCATGAGACTGGGCTCCACATTCCAGATTTCCTGCTGCTTAACAGAAGGTTTTTTCTTGCCGCCATGATGGAGGGATTCATGATTGGCTATATGGATTCATGTTGGGTGTTGGATGTATATATTTGTATATATATGTATATGTGTATATGTATCTATGCATATATGTATATCCTTAAAATGAGGAGCTTTGTGCTCTAGTGTAAAGTGTCTTGAGATAACACTTGTTATGAATTGGTGCTATACAAATAAAGATTGATTGATTGATTGATTGATTGATTGATTGATTGATTGATTGATTGATTGATTGATTGATTGATTGATTGATTGATTGGCATCCATGAGCAAGTCATGATACTGGATGTCAAACTGTGGTCAAACCCTCCTCGTTCGTCTTGATTCTATTGAGAGATAAAATCCGTCTTCGTCTCCTGATGCTCTGTTTTGCCATCAGTTTTAATTTCAGTCTCTTTCATTTGGAGTTGAAGGGCTTCAGATACTGAGAATAAAGTTGTTTACAGCTTTGCTAATGCGTAAACATACTCTGTGGATGAGACCTTTTGATGATGCAGACAGTTGTTGACCCCCATGAAGCGAGGAGCCGATCATTAGAGCACGTTTATGACCACAGAGCGACACATTAACGGCGTGTGAGCGGGCTGTAAATGGATACACACTTGCAGGTGGTGTGTATAAAGTTCCCTCTGCGGAGAGATGGAGGAAGATGAGCAGCTTGCAGCTCTGTGGGGAGTACTGAGGGAGGAGGACGGGGCTGCTGGTGTCCATACACCAAAGGACTGATGGGATGGAAATGGCGAGCCAAGCTGAGCTGAGCTTCGCTGGGCGGCGGGGACAGACGGAGGATGAGTCACAAGCTCACACAGAAAGGACTGACCCCGCTCGCAGGAATGTCTCTGGGGAAATTGTTCAGCCAAGATAGCGAGGAAGCCGGAGCCATTTGCCTGCCGCCTCTGAACCTGCCGCGTTATCGACGGCGGTGTAGTGACACTCTCTAACCTCCTTTGTATCTGTGGACACAGAGGGGATTATTTATAAGCCTATTAGACCGTAAATTCTGAAACTGTGATGGACAATGAGTGGGGGGCACATATTCAGCTGCCAAGTTGCCGGGCAGATAAAATAGTGTAGAAGAAAAGAGGCAATCATGCAGCGCACGCTTTGATGAGCAATATATATTCAAGGAAGTCTGCAGGCCGTGCAGCGACGGTCTCCACATGCGGAGAAACGTCAAGTTTTCCCCACAAATCTTTTACCTGTAGCTCCGGATCCTGCACCGCTTTACAGGAGCTCGTCATCAGGTCTGACAACTCCTCCCTGCAGTAACGTTATTATCCAGGAGTAGAGGAGGAAATCAGGATGAAGTGAGAGAGATGTAACGTGATAGAGAAAAGGTCAGGAACCCCAGAGCCCATATTTAAAGAGCCAGAGACGTAAAGTGATGATGAATTATCAGGAGTAGTGTATTATGGCCCAAGGGGCGGAGCTTAACGGCAGGCGGTCCCGTGGGCGGAGTTAAGGGCGGCGCTTATTGGTCACGTGATGCTGACGTCATATCCGGAAAGCGTTGTCTGACGTCATATCCGATATGGGAGGCGGCTTAGCCAAGGGGCGGTCTGAAATCCAATGGGCGGTCTGAAATCCAGGGGGCGGTCTGAAATCCAAGGGGTGGTCTTAAATCCAGGGGGTGGTCTGAAATCCAAGGGGTGGTCTTAAATCCAGGGGGTGGTCTGAAATCCAAGGGGTGGAGTGTCTTCAAATTTCTTAAGGACCTCCCAATCTTTAAGGCTTTACAAAATTTAAAGCTTTAAGAAAAATAAAATAAAATGTAGAGAATAACGTTATAAATAGTGTGAAAGAAAAATAAGAAAGAATAGTAAGAATTTAAAAAAATAGCTTTACCTTTACAAAAGAAATTAGCAAAGTAACATCAAGACAAAGAAAACAAATTCTCTTTGTGTTAAAGTTAGAACAAATGTGTTAGAACAAAGGTGTTAGAGCATAGCTGCTGCATGGTATAGGCTTGCACAAAATGGTAGGTCAAATCTTTAAAGCTTTACAAAATAAAAGAAATCAAAATAAAATACAGCAAATAACGTTATAATTAGTGAGAAAGAATAATAAGAAAGAATCTAAAAAAATAGCTTTGCCTTTACAAAAGAAATAGACAAAGAAACTAAAGTCTCTTTGTGTTAAAGTTAGAGTAAAGCTGTTAGAGCATAGCTGTTAGAGCAAAGCTGGTAGAGCATAGCTATTGCACGCTGGCTTTAACAAATGGTAACTGGAATCTTTAAAGCTTTACAAAATAAGATAAATCAAAAAAAAATTTTAGAAAAAAAAAGTGTTATAAATGGTGAGAATTTAAAACAAAAGCTTGCCTTAAGAAAACAAATTAGCAAAGTAACTTCAAGAAAAAGAAAACAAATTCTCTTTGTGTTAATGTTAGAACAAAGGTGTTAGCGCATAGCTGTTAGTGCTTTAACGAATGGTAACTAGAATCCTTAAAGCTTCACAAAACGAGAAAATCCAAATAAAATTTAGGGGGAAAAAAAGTGTTATAAATGGTGAGAAAAGAATAGTAAGGAAGAATGGTAAGAATTTAAAAAATCGCTTTGCCTTAAGAAAAGAAATTATCTATCGGTCTGAAATCCAAGGGGTGGTCTGAAATACAAGGGGTGGTCTGAAATCCAAAGGGTGGAGTGTATTCAAATGTCTTAAGGACCTCCCATGGGGCGTATTTCAAATTCAGGTAATATATATAACACGTGTTTTCTGGAGCTCATTCTACCTTTTTTCTTCACTGGGACGAGGACATCGGAAATTTTTCCACTTTTCTTCAAAAAGAATCGTCAAAGGACTTTTTTTTTCATTTTAAAACGATGATTGGTTCAGGAAGTCTGGATGCCAGCACCGCTGCCAGCAGTGATACTAACGTCAATGTTTTAGGTATGTCAGCCAATGAAATGCCTTTTACTAGTTCTTGTGTGGATGCACCATTGCGTAGGAGACGTGGAGGGGAAAGGCCTATTTTTTCTACACTGCCTGAACTGAAAATAGAGGTCGATGGTGCTAACGGGTATGCCTACTCTGTTAAATATCAAAATGGCCATGTTTTTTTGAGTGTGGGGAATTGTGGAGAATCTGCGGATGTTAAAACAGTGGCTGGCGCAATGTCAGTAAAAGACTGGAAACTTTTCCGCTCTGTCGTGTGTTCAGACCTTGACAGATGTGGCTTCCCCGAGATGATCTATGTGTCGCAGTGGCTGAGTGCTGCAGGGCCTGAGATTTATCGGGTTGAAGCAGACCGATTTAATAGACAACAAGACGACTTTATTTTCCTGAGTTTTTGTGAAGATCGAGACACTGCGATCGCTAGTAGAGGTCGTGAAGAATGGCAGACGCAGCCATATCCGCTCACTCTTGAAGAATACGATTCATGGTTTAAAACTTTTTTCTTTATTCAGTGGTGTGACTGGCGGTCTTTGCAGAGAGTGTTTAGAGAAGTTGACGAAGCCATCAAAAGAGACAGAATCGGGCGTAGTTATGAGCGTATTAGAAAACGTCTTTTTTTCGATGATAAAACGCCTCGTGAGCAGCTTGGTCGGCTTACTTCCCTGTGCAGGCCGAAAATCATCAGACACCCAGACTTCTAATAACTAACAGGGTAGGTTTTTGTTTAATTCACAGTTGATTGTTTATAAAAAATTTCTTTTACATGATTTGATTTACTTGATTGACTTGATTTTGTTTTCCACTAAAGTTTTTTTATTTTGTTTTAAAACAAGAGTGTACCCCACCCAGAGGCCTCCCAACTGATGCTGAATCACCATGGAGTCCATCATATTCACCAACTCCTCTGATCCGCCGACTCAGGACTGTACAAACATCACCACCATCTCTCCCTCCTTCTCAACTGCTACAGACCCCACCATTATCTCCGCTCTACCCATCGCTGATGTGTCCCGATTCCCCACTATCCCCACTATCCCCACTATCCCCATCATCCCCATCTCTGCTGCAGCTGTGTGGGGTAGGTGCATCGGCTTATGGGAACTCACAAGAGGATGCAGAATGCTTCTCATCAAACCACACTGGAGACCATGCTGGAGGCTGTCCTGAAGACCACAAGAGTGTTGGTGGAGCAGGGCCATCACTAGAGTCCTCGTATAACTTTGTGGGTGTTATTCAAGATTGTGCTAGCTATTTGTTAAATGCTGGCTATCATGTCCTTTGGAAGAAGCAGTGCTACGGGTGTGAGGTAGATCATCCCAGTCAAAAACAACATGATTGTTTGTGGGGAATCCCAGAACATTTTTATTCGCGACATCTGGATGATGTTGTAAAGACTGTATGGAATGAGAGATTTATTCCAGCCATCATGTACTATCTGGGGGTGAATTTTCTTCACGGAAGTGAAGAACGGGTCATGGGTGTTTTAGACGGCTTTCTTCATGAACTAAAACACATGGACAATATGAGAGAGAAGCTGGATGGAAAATTGTGGAGTGCCACCGATGAACAGGATATCCGGCTATGCAACATGGTATATGATCTCTGGAGGGGGGAAAAAACAAAAGAGGAAGAGGAGGAGGAGGATGCATGACTTTTTTTCTTTGGAGGTCCATATAAGAATCAGTAGTAATTTTAGAAATACTTTATTTTTTTTTCATGTAAGGTTTTTATACATAGTTTAGAATATTCAAATTTCTGTGTTGATTGTTATTCTGTGTATGTGTGTGTGTATTATTGAACAACAATCATTTTGTCGAGGATTTTTTTCAATAAAAAGGATTTGTTGAAACCACAATGTGTTCATTTTTTGCTTTAACTCGAACATGGAAACAACTCTCCAGAAAATTTATTATGATCCGGCACATCCCGGAGGTCTTGGGAGTGTGTATAACCTCTACAAAGCTGTTAAAGAGGTTCCAGGAGTCACACCATCTCTACCTGAGGTGAAAAAGTTTTTATTAGGCCAGGATGTTTATACTTTAC
This sequence comes from Labroides dimidiatus, assembly GCA_030710495.1. Taxonomy (NCBI): domain Eukaryota; kingdom Metazoa; phylum Chordata; class Actinopteri; order Labriformes; family Labridae; genus Labroides; species Labroides dimidiatus. Next base: position 1,421,864 of record CM061149.1, on the reverse strand, counting down.
ATGCCAAGGCTGCCCTGAATTTCCCAAGGAATAGGGTTTTGGTACACGGGATAGATCAACAGTTCCAGGCTGATTTAGTTGACATGAGTGAATATGCATCAGAAAATGATAATGTAAGATACCTGTTGACATGCATTGATGTATTTTCTAAATACGCATGGGTGAGATGTCTTAAAAACAAATCTGCCACAGTCGTTGCAAACGCTTTTAAAGATATATTGAGAGAAGGTCGTGTACCGCAGAAACTTCAAACAGACGAGGGTAAAGAGTTTTATAACAAAGTGTTTCATCAGTTATTAAAGGAATATAATATCGCACATTTTTCTACATCTAACGAAACAAAAGCCTGTGTAGTGGAGCGTTTCAACAGAACTTTCAAGACTCGTATGTGGAGATATTTAACATCTGTTAACTCGAGGAGATATGTAGATGTAGTTCAAAATCTTGTATATGCATATAATCATTCTCATCATAGATCTATTAGGATGACACCGGCTGGTGTCAATAAAGACAATGAGAAAACAGTGTTTTTCAACTTGTACAAGAGAAAGCCACAGAGATCTCTATCGTTCAAATTTAATTTAGGGGATACTGTGAGAATATCAAAACTTCGTGGAGTGTTTAGAAAGGGATACGAACAAACTTTTACGGATGAATTTTTTACAATAACCGAACGAATAGGAAGAGATCCTCCTGTGTACAAACTAACTGATTGTGGAGGTGAATTGTTAAAAGGATCCTTTTATGAGCACGAGTTACAGCCAGTCATCAATGATAAAAATAAAACCTTTAAAATTGAATCAATATTGTCAAGAAAGAAAGTGTCTGGCAAAAACCACGTCTTGGTCAAATGCAAGGGGGTAACATTAAATGCTGCAAACGCATCTGTTGTCACCACCGAGTCATTGGAGAGCTTGGTGCATAGCTTTGTGTGTAACAGGCAAAGTGGGGCACATCTCATTACCTCAGCCGACACCATTAAGCGGGATAAATCGCGACTACAACTCAGAAATGAGACAGTCGTAAAAAAGGTTCAGGTGGTGTACAATAAACGCAGGGTCCTGGCTGATTATACCCCACTGCCCTATGGATTCTAAAACAGCTGTGGGTTTCGATGGTAGACTGCAGCATCCATTCAGTTTGGTGGTGAGCGGACCTTCCAATTGTGGAAAGACATTTTTTGTAAAGAGTGTTTTAGAAAATGCATCCAGTGTTATTTCACACAAAATTGATAATATTGTATATATTTACTCATGCTGGCAAACTTTGTATGACGATCTTTTAAAAATTAGGAATATAAACTTTGTAAATGGTCTACCAGACACCTTGTGTGATGACACTCTGTTACCCCCTGAGAGGAACAACCTTCTCATTATTGATGATTTAATGAATGATGCCAGCAACAATTTAGAAGTGCAAAATGTTTTTACAAAATATGTCCATCATAGAAATTTGAGTTGTTTATATTTAGTTCAAAATTTATTTATTCAAGGTAAGGCCAGTCGAACTATCAGTTTAAATACAAACTACCTTGTTTTATTTAAAAACCCCAGAGATAAGTATCAGATTTCACTTTTAGGTAGACAAATGTTTCCGGGTAACACAAAATATTTTTTAGAGGCCTTCAATGATGCCACTAGCGCGGCCTATGGTTATCTACTTATAGATTATAAAGCTAAAACACCAGATTATTTAAGACTCAGAACAAATTTGCTGTCACATCAACAGGTTGTATATATCCCCAAAAAGCTAAAGAAGTAACAATGTCATCCCGTGTGCGAAGAAATCTGGCTCTTTTGGAATTGGTATATAAATCGTCACCCAGTGTCCGGAGAGTTATTGTGAATAACGCCGGCTCAGACTTTATCAACGCTTTGTGTGAAATAGCACTCAATGTGTTACGAGGTAACATTCCATTAAGTGATAAACAGTACAAACAATTGAGAAAGAAGAAAAAATCCATCAAATTAATTACAGTTAAAGGAGTGAAATTGGCCAAAAAGAAAAAAACCATTAATCAGACAGGAGGATTTTTATTACCTCTTCTGGGAGCAGCTATTCCTTTTATATTCAGTTTGATCAACAAAAACTGACATGGAACACACTCAAAAAATGTTTTTGGTACCTCAGCACCAAATTGACTTGTTGAAGCAGCAGCAGCAGCCACAGTATCATCCACCGGATCAAAATAATACCAATCTGCGACAAGTTGTCCAAAATGAGTTGGACAAAGAAATGTCTGATGTCCTAAATTTGCCGGACACAGACATTTATGATAAGGCTAAAAAATATAGTGCCGTCTTGCAGCGTTACCTCACATTGGTGAGACTGGGTGAGCGTGAAAAAAGTGTGTTAACATTATCCCTCCCCACTAGAGAAAGTAATGATTCTGACGGTTCGAACAAGGTTGTAGCAGACAATGGAGATAATGATATCAGAGATGACCACATTGTAGAGGAGGTTTTGAAACACATGCCTAAAAGAAGCAGGAAAAATGCAGAGCATGTTTTGGAGGCATTGTGTCGATCAAAAGGACTGGTATCGTGGACAAATCAGGGGGAGATCATTGTTAAAGAGAGGACCATTAGAGGCTCTCACCTGTATGACTTGGTGAAAAGTGTAACAGCATCACACAATATTTCGGACACTTCAAGACCCTATGGCTGGGATGTTTTTTTAAAAACTTTGGCTACTTTAAACATGCCCCTATCTGCTATCCCAAACACACAGGTACGACAGGCTATTGCCGAGTATAAGGAGTTTGGTGAAGCTAATAGGGAGGAGATTTCTCGAAAATCTGAAAAAAGGAGAGCTCTCTATTTGACAGACACTACCGGTTTAAATACCACTCCTTGGACACCTAAAGACAGATCAAAACGAAAAAGGACATTTGTTGGGGGTAATAATGGATGGTTAGATTTTTAATTTTTTTTTTCCATACACAGTGTGCTGGTCCTGATGATGGCTATGTGTACATGTATATATTTTCCTTGTCTTTTTTTTTATTTTATGTATACTTCATTTTATTGCTGATTTATATTATTTGAAATAAAAGTGTTTTGGGATGTGAATGTACATTTTGGTAGATGTGGATTTGAAAGTCTTCTCCACTTTCTGAAAATTTGTGAGAAGTTTTGGAAATGTTTCTGAAAATAAAATGTCAGAATCAAATTGAAGTATTATTGTCTATTGTTTTATTTATTCATTAAAAAGGTTAATACATGATTACGTTTCATATTCAACATTTAATGTTCAACATTTATTTTTCCCATGTTGTACACATGTAAAATTGAAACCACGGCACACACAAGGTTTTATTTTGTTAACAAATCGAGAAACCATAGCATCATTAAAATTAAGATTATCACTATACATGTTTATCATTTTGGTATAAGGCATACCCTTTTGTATCTGACAGAGAAAAAACACACAATGTTGGCCACATGTTGTGGAATCAAAATTTTGGACCTGACGGCTTGAATAACATACACTCACGCAATTTTTCTTGAGGAAATTGTTAATTTCTACTGGAAAATCTACATAGTCTGGAGGGTTACCAAAACTATCAAAGAAATATCCCTCTTTGTGTTTCGTGATATACATAGCAACCCAGTGTTCACCAGGCATAGTGGAGGGTTGCTTGTTTGCAATTAACATAGATGGAAAATTACAGACTTTAATTTCTGTTAGCTGATCACATGCTAGGATGCCTAAAAAATCTGTACCATTAATAATTTTTTTTCTAAGAATACTAGTTAATTCTATAGTATTCATTGTGTTTTAGTAGTAGTCCAAAAGCACCTGTCTTCTGTTTGATATCTCAATAACTGAATCAAATACAGAATAACATATCAGATTAACGGTTCTGGGGAGCGGTACTCTGAAACGCACCTCCAGTCTCACATTGCCCGTTTTAATGAGTGACACATTCCCTGAACGTCCCTCGTCAGCTTCCAGGTTAAAGCAGAATAGTGTATACCCGTTAGCATAATCTTCACGCGATATTGCCAGCGATCTGTCTTTTAGATGACGTCCCGTGGTTTGAATCAGCTGATAATACTCCCTTGTAAACTGATCTCTTTGAAAGAGTGGTTGGAAGGGTTTTGCAGGGAAAGGCTGTCCATCAGCATACAAACTGATAAACTCTGTATCATAATGTTCAAAATTGAAAGGGTTACGTGCGTAACTTCCTGTATAACCCTCGTTATCGACAAATCCAACTATAATGAATTTAGGGATCTGCCCCATAAAGAGATTGTCTTGGTTGCATACTCTTGTACCCGCAGGGATAGAATACGTTTTTAAACACACTCTGTCAATAGCATATTTTGCATTGGTGTGTTGTAGGGCTCTGCTGTGTGCCAGCCTGACACCTGGGGCGACGGAGACCTTTTTTATAAACACACTAGCAGACACAATTTTAGCCCGATAATTTACATTTCCGGCTGACATGAGACAGAATTCATCTTTAGCCCGTATAAATTTCAATGCAATATCCACGCCGTTTAACAAAAGTTTTTCCTGAAAAAACAAGTCGGCATGTATTGGTGATATTAACTCCACAGTGCGGCTATTTCTCGTATATCTTCCCCTGGTCGTTAGTCCTTGATTATCTCCATCTAAAGCGATAGTGTTCAGATGTCCAGCTGTATCTTTAGAAAAAAGCCCTGTACTAAACTGTGTATCCAGTGTGTCCTTCCCGTAGTTTATTAAACACTCGATTATACCCCTATAGGGATATGTATTGGAGGATTGAGTTATAAGTCTGTCTCCAAGTGTTATATCAACCTGTGAGAAAAGTGAGCATCCAGGGTAGTTTATGAATCCTACATCAGCGTCATTAGCCAAATTTGTACCATCTGGGTTGGTAATCTTCACACGTGTAAACAGATAAGAGTCATTAAGATCAAGGTAATCCTCTCCACTTGCAGACACATAAAACTCCAGTGGTCCTGCGTCAGTTATGGCTGACACGGGTGGTATTTCCACATATGTCGACTTTTCAATGGAAGTCTGAGTGTATGGAACAGTAAACAGATCCAACTCTGTCTTGACACATTCCTCTGACTGATCGTGTATGAGGGACATGGTTTCTTCTCTTCCGTGTATTGTTTAGTCTTAGCTAGAATATATCCTTTGACAAAAATCTTCTGCGCTTGGCTGGAGCCCTGTTAACCTTGGTGGTACGCTTCTTTTTGACAGTCCTCTTCCTTTTGCGAGTCGTTTTATGTTTTTTAGACACACTGCGCGCACGCGCTGTGGACGGGGGTCTTTTTATAGGTCTCCGGGTGTATACAACCAATCCATTTCCTTCCTGTTTTCTAGACAAGCTACTTTTGGTTATATTAGAGACCACATCCCCCATTATACCTGTAGCGGCCGTTTTTAAATGAGGTTTTGCTATGTTAAATCCTTTTTTCAACAGTGGTACAGCCATCCTGAACAGCGTGCGGAATATACCTCCTAGCCCCTGCCCGTACTGTGTGCTGGTTCCAATAAAACCCGGCAAATCACCACCAGCCTGATTCATGTAGTATGACATGTATCTCGTGTCATCACGGTTGTATGGACTTCGGGCCATTTTGATATGAAGTCCCTCAGAAACTACGGTTCACTGGTCTAAAGTGTAGTTTAATAATTACTTTCCCGTATTGAAACGGAATATATTTGTTTTGATCGTTTTTCAACGAAATTTCAATGTCATCTATAACCGACTTGGACAACGATGTGTAGTGCGGCTTGTCGTAAGTTAAAGTGGGCATATGACGTTCTTCATCAGACGCATTTATACACCTCAGTAGCGGTACATAACTGTTACCCACTAGCTGGTAATCCACAATATCAGTGTAAACAAATATATTGTAGCTTCCTCCATAAATGTCTGCTGGGAAAGGTGCTGCAAACGGTTTTTTCTTTAAGAAATTGGTAACTTTCTGTATACTGAATGGTATTTCTGGCTCAAATCCCAAAATCTCAGCAAGTCTGCCTTTAAATGTTAAAGTCATTCCTTCAGCACCGCCCACAATAATATAATTTGTTATGTGATTGTAGTATAGACTTATGCGGGATGTTGCAGGATTGACGGTGCATTTTGAATTAAATTCTTTTACTATTCTTTGTATAGTATCATAGTACCCGGTAGCTAGTGTTAATACAGTTTGCTCTTTTGTAGACATATTGACAGCAACCACCTCTGCATCACTTGCTGGGAACGTCAACCAATTCCTTGGATACTGCACCTCTATTAGCCCTACCTCATACGGTTCGTTCAAAACAATTGGTTTTGCTAATTTTGTCCGATAGTTCCATATTTTGTTATTTGGATATACGCTTGATGAAGCATTACTTGGCAAAGTGACATAAAATCCATTTTTTTTCTCCATGCTATTATGTCCTGACACCGTCGTAGGATTTCGCATGTGATGTGAAAAACTAAATACATTCACCTTTTAAACATCAACAATGTCATCTTCACACACCCACGAGTTGAATTTCTCAGGCCACCCCAACCATTTAACCAAGACGTGGTTTTTGCCAGACACTTTCTTTCTTGACAATATTGATTCAATTTTAAAGGTTTTATTTTTATCATTGATGACTGGCTGTAACTCGTGCTCATAAAAGGATCCTTTTAACAATTCACCTCCACAATCAGTTAGTTTGTACACAGGAGGATCTCTTCCTATTCGTTCGGTTATTGTAAAAAATTCATCCGTAAAAGTTTGTTCGTATCCCTTTCTAAACACTCCACGAAGTTTTGATATTCTCACAGTATCCCCTAAATTAAATTTGAACGATAGAGATCTCTGTGGCTTTCTCTTGTACAAGTTGAAAAACACTGTTTTCTCATTGTCTTTATTGACACCAGCCGGTGTCATCCTAATAGATCTATGATGAGAATGATTATATGCATATACAAGATTTTGAACTACATCTACATATCTCCTCGAGTTAACAGATGTTAAATATCTCCACATACGAGTCTTGAAAGTTCTGTTGAAACGCTCCACTACACAGGCTTTTGTTTCGTTAGATGTAGAAAAATGTGCGATATTATATTCCTTTAATAACTGATGAAACACTTTGTTATAAAACTCTTTACCCTCGTCTGTTTGAAGTTTCTGCGGTACACGACCTTCTCTCAATATATCTTTAAAAGCGTTTGCAACGACTGTGGCAGATTTGTTTTTAAGACATCTCACCCATGCGTATTTAGAAAATACATCAATGCATGTCAACAGGTATCTTACATTATCATTTTCTGATGCATATTCACTCATGTCAACTAAATCAGCCTGGAACTGTTGATCTATCCCGTGTACCAAAACCCTATTCCTTGGGAAATTCAGGGCAGCCTTGGCATGTAAAGTATAAACATCCTGGCCTAATAAAAACTTTTTCACCTCAGGTAGAGATGGTGTGACTCCTGGAACCTCTTTAACAGCTTTGTAGAGGTTATACACACTCCCAAGACCTCCGGGATGTGCCGGATCATAATAAATTTTCTGGAGAGTTGTTTCCATGTTCGAGTTAAAGCAAAAAATGAACACATTGTGGTTTCAACAAATCCTTTTTATTGAAAAAAATCCTCGACAAAATGATTGTTGTTCAATAATACACACACACATACACAGAATAACAATCAACACAGAAATTTGAATATTCTAAACTATGTATAAAAACCTTACATGAAAAAAAAATAAAGTATTTCTAAAATTACTACTGATTCTTATATGGACCTCCAAAGAAAAAAAGTCATGCATCCTCCTCCTCCTCTTCCTCTTTTGTTTTTTCCCCCCTCCAGAGATCATATACCATGTTGCATAGCCGGATATCCTGTTCATCGGTGGCACTCCACAATTTTCCATCCAGCTTCTCTCTCATATTGTCCATGTGTTTTAGTTCATGAAGAAAGCCGTCTAAAACACCCATGACCCGTTCTTCACTTCCGTGAAGAAAATTCACCCCCAGATAGTACATGATGGCTGGAATAAATCTCTCATTCCATACAGTCTTTACAACATCATCCAGATGTCGCGAATAAAAATGTTCTGGGATTCCCCACAAACAATCATGTTGTTTTTGACTGGGATGATCTACCTCACACCCGTAGCACTGCTTCTTCCAAAGGACATGATAGCCAGCATTTAACAAATAGCTAGCACAATCTTGAATAACACCCACAAAGTTATACGAGGACTCTAGTGATGGCCCTGCTCCACCAACACTCTTGTGGTCTTCAGGACAGCCTCCAGCATGGTCTCCAGTGTGGTTTGATGAGAAGCATTCTGCATCCTCTTGTGAGTTCCCATAAGCCGATGCACCTACCCCACACAGCTGCAGCAGAGATGGGGATGATGGGGATAGTGGGGATAGTGGGGATAGTGGGGAATCGGGACACATCAGCGATGGGTAGAGCGGAGATAATGGTGGGGTCTGTAGCAGTTGAGAAGGAGGGAGAGATGGTGGTGATGTTTGTACAGTCCTGAGTCGGCGGATCAGAGGAGTTGGTGAATATGATGGACTCCATGGTGATTCAGCATCAGTTGGGAGGCCTCTGGGTGGGGTACACTCTTGTTTTAAAACAAAATAAAAAAACTTTAGTGGAAAACAAAATCAAGTCAATCAAGTAAATCAAATCATGTAAAAGAAATTTTTTATAAACAATCAACTGTGAATTAAACAAAAACCTACCCTGTTAGTTATTAGAAGTCTGGGTGTCTGATGATTTTCGGCCTGCACAGGGAAGTAAGCCGACCAAGCTGCTCACGAGGCGTTTTATCATCGAAAAAAAGACGTTTTCTAATACGCTCATAACTACGCCCGATTCTGTCTCTTTTGATGGCTTCGTCAACTTCTCTAAACACTCTCTGCAAAGACCGCCAGTCACACCACTGAATAAAGAAAAAAGTTTTAAACCATGAATCGTATTCTTCAAGAGTGAGCGGATATGGCTGCGTCTGCCATTCTTCACGACCTCTACTAGCGATCGCAGTGTCTCGATCTTCACAAAAACTCAGGAAAATAAAGTCGTCTTGTTGTCTATTAAATCGGTCTGCTTCAACCCGATAAATCTCAGGCCCTGCAGCACTCAGCCACTGCGACACATAGATCATCTCGGGGAAGCCACATCTGTCAAGGTCTGAACACACGACAGAGCGGAAAAGTTTCCAGTCTTTTACTGACATTGCGCCAGCCACTGTTTTAACATCCGCAGATTCTCCACAATTCCCCACACTCAAAAAAACATGGCCATTTTGATATTTAACAGAGTAGGCATACCCGTTAGCACCATCGACCTCTATTTTCAGTTCAGGCAGTGTAGAAAAAATAGGCCTTTCCCCTCCACGTCTCCTACGCAATGGTGCATCCACACAAGAACTAGTAAAAGGCATTTCATTGGCTGACATACCTAAAACATTGACGTTAGTATCACTGCTGGCAGCGGTGCTGGCATCCAGACTTCCTGAACCAATCATCGTTTTAAAATGAAAAAAAAAGTCCTTTGACGATTCTTTTTGAAGAAAAGTGGAAAAATTTCCGATGTCCTCGTCCCAGTGAAGAAAAAAGGTAGAATGAGCTCCAGAAAACACGTGTTATATATATTACCTGAATTTGAAATACGCCCCATGGGAGGTCCTTAAGACATTTGAATACACTCCACCCTTTGGATTTCAGACCACCCCTTGTATTTCAGACCACCCCTTGGATTTCAGACCGATAGATAATTTCTTTTCTTAAGGCAAAGCGATTTTTTAAATTCTTACCATTCTTCCTTACTATTCTTTTCTCACCATTTATAACACTTTTTTTCCCCCTAAATTTTATTTGGATTTTCTCGTTTTGTGAAGCTTTAAGGATTCTAGTTACCATTCGTTAAAGCACTAACAGCTATGCGCTAACACCTTTGTTCTAACATTAACACAAAGAGAATTTGTTTTCTTTTTCTTGAAGTTACTTTGCTAATTTGTTTTCTTAAGGCAAGCTTTTGTTTTAAATTCTCACCATTTATAACACTTTTTTTTTCTAAAATTTTTTTTTGATTTATCTTATTTTGTAAAGCTTTAAAGATTCCAGTTACCATTTGTTAAAGCCAGCGTGCAATAGCTATGCTCTACCAGCTTTGCTCTAACAGCTATGCTCTAACAGCTTTACTCTAACTTTAACACAAAGAGACTTTAGTTTCTTTGTCTATTTCTTTTGTAAAGGCAAAGCTATTTTTTTAGATTCTTTCTTATTATTCTTTCTCACTAATTATAACGTTATTTGCTGTATTTTATTTTGATTTCTTTTATTTTGTAAAGCTTTAAAGATTTGACCTACCATTTTGTGCAAGCCTATACCATGCAGCAGCTATGCTCTAACACCTTTGTTCTAACACATTTGTTCTAACTTTAACACAAAGAGAATTTGTTTTCTTTGTCTTGATGTTACTTTGCTAATTTCTTTTGTAAAGGTAAAGCTATTTTTTTAAATTCTTACTATTCTTTCTTATTTTTCTTTCACACTATTTATAACGTTATTCTCTACATTTTATTTTATTTTTCTTAAAGCTTTAAATTTTGTAAAGCCTTAAAGATTGGGAGGTCCTTAAGAAATTTGAAGACACTCCACCCCTTGGATTTCAGACCACCCCCTGGATTTAAGACCACCCCTTGGATTTCAGACCACCCCCTGGATTTAAGACCACCCCTTGGATTTCAGACCGCCCCCTGGATTTCAGACCGCCCATTGGATTTAAGACCACCCCTTGGATTTCAGACCACCCCCTGGATTTAAGACCACCCCTTGGATTTCAGACCACCCCCTGGATTTAAGACCACCCCTTGGATTTCAGACCGCCCCCTGGATTTCAGACCGCCCATTGGATTTCAGACCGCCCCTTGGCTAAGCCGCCTCCCATATCGGATATGACGTCAGACAACGCTTTCCGGATATGACGTCAGCATCACGTGACCAATAAGCGCCGCCCTTAACTCCGCCCACGGGACCGCCTGCCGTTAAGCTCCGCCCCTTGGGCCATAATACACTACTATCAGGTTCTATGCAGACGACTCCAGAGTTTACATGAATGAACGGAGAGTTCTCCACACCTGGGCTGTCACCTGCAGCGCTAACAGAAAAGCATCAGTGTTTCCTCAGCAGTGGCAGAAAAGATGAATCTGAACATTTTTCTCGTCCTTGTTTTAAGTCTGAGTATTACTGACCAATCAGCCGGCAGAAAAACAGTCTGTAAGGAGAACAATCCAGCGTAATGACATCGAGGAGGATTCCTCTCTCTCCATAAACAGGTATCACAGCTCGCGGTCCATCGAGATCAAATGTTGACAGAAAGTCACATATTGATGAGCACAAAGTGGATCGTTTTCAAGATTTTAAAGTCTAACATGTAGGAAACCAAAAGGAGAAATTTGTGAGTGAACAGTAAGAAGCCAGAAGAAGAAGAAGAAGAAAGTCGAGGTAATTCACTGAGGGATTTTTAAGTCTCATATTGGTGAGAAAAAAATAGCAAATTTGTAAAAATGGAGTTCAGTTTGGAGATTTTGGCACCAGAAAGGAGGCAAGAGTGAGGCTTACGGACAACAACACAAAAATATGGACACGGTTTTCAGAGAGCAACAGCAGGGGTTCTAGAATTCCAAATTCTGCCTCTGATCTTCAAACCTGGAATTCTGACACAGTTTCAAAGTTCAGGACAGACCTGACAAAGATCGACTTCTGACTGATCTGCATCATGATGTCATTTCAGCAAACTGAAGAGACGTTAATCAGAAGAGAATCAGTTTGTGTTTCAGCGTCAAACCGCTGGAGGAGGACAGAGAGACGCCTCTGAGTGACTTCCTGTTTACGGTCAGACTCAGGCTCCTCTGCAGGTTTAACAAAATACACTGAGTTAATATTTCACACACAGTGATGGGAACAAATAGTCGCTTCTTAAATTGTAAGTGGTCAACGATGCAGCACATCGAAGAGGAAGTCTGAGCTGGTTCGATAAGGGAACGTGCAGGAAGTTGACGGGAGGGATAACGTACTCCACGTCATCTGTTCCCCCTTTTCTAGATCAATGCTCGGCTACAGGAACACACCTCCTGAGTGCTTCATCGCCCTCAGTGTTTCCCCGTTAAGTTTTCAAACATCATATTCAACAACTGTATTCAAAGCTACAAACACTGTGATAAGTATGATTTGCACATAAATAAATATCCTGACACTGTAAATAAAATCTGTTGAGCTTTCTGCCGTCACTCAGAGATGAAACAGAATTATTTCTAAAACATATAGTCGCCTTAAGAGCAGAGCCTCTTTTGAACTAATGAGATTAAGCTGAAAAAGTCCCTGCAGCCTCGTTTCAGCTGCCAGCAGGTACCCGAGCCAAACACGCCGCACATAAGGAAATAAGCTGCACTGACACTAAGCCTGTGTTCAGAAACAGAGGTTGGCTGCAGCCTCTCAGATCCTGACGGATCATTGTCCACGTCCAGACTGGAGTCAGAGTCCGGGACACGTTGGAAACTCTGGACCGTGAATCTGGCAGCAGAGATGTGAATTCAGGATCCAAAGAGGGATCTTCTTCCTGCTCGGTGCAGCTGGCTCGGCTGCTAATTACGTGTAAAGTGAGCTTGGCTTGATCTCAATGTGGTCTCTGATAAATAAAGACTTCCTCACGTCTGTACGTGAGGGGAGCTTTGATGTTACAGTGATGACAGCCTCCGTGAGAGACGTTGGCAGGAAAACAAGTTTGTGTAGAGATTTTCAAAGGGAGGTTGAGCTCTTTCTCTGCCTTGTTTCTGCCCTACATATGACCTATTTTTAAACCAGGAGCAGCACTTTGCTGTAAACGGATCACGATGAGGAACTATGGACTGAAGAAGAGAAGAGTCATTTCATGAGGATGAACAGAAAAGAGCAGATAGTTGAGAAGTCAATGAGAGCTTTGTGTTAATGTTTTGAACCAGGCTGCATGGACTCGACTCGGCAGCGGTTGATGATGTCATCGTTGTTGCTCTGCAACACCCTCTGAAACACCTGTGGGCAGAGCGGTCGTGCTACGTTTTCTGCTAGCTTGTGCACATCGTGTTCAGTTGGAGTTGATAAACGTTGATGTCGATCATGAGCAGAGAAGAAAGGAGATGTCAGTATCTACCGTTTATTTATGATCAACTTACTGTCAGTTTACTGTCAACTCATTGATGACTCACAGCCAACTGACGGGTCATTTATGGATTATTACTTATTGCTAATTTAAAGTCAGGCCACAGCCAGTTTATGGTTAATTAACGGTTGATTAACAGTCAATCTCATGGTGGGTTTATGACCTACTCACAGTCAGTTTGCTGCCGACTCATGGTCCATTTACAGCTAACTTATGTCCATTTACAGCTAACTTAGTCAATTCATGGCCAATTTGTTGTTAATATAAAACCAACTTAAGGTGAATTTACAGCCAACTTATGGACATTTAAAGTCAGTTTACAGCAAACTTAAGCTGAATCTAGAGTCCCTTTACGGACAATTAATTTATGGTTGATTTATGACCAATTTAATGTTGATATACAGTCAACGTATGGCCAACTTACAGTCAATTTACGGCCCATTTACCATGATTTCAGCAATGTTACAAATACAGTGAATACAGTGAATACAATGAAGTCCAGTGGACCAATCAGAGTCCTTATTGTTTGAACACAAAGCTATATTTTGGTGAGGGTTTACATCAGGCATGTTGGGAAACAGAAGAACAGAAGTACAAACCAGACTAAAGGTCTCCAAACTGTGAGAGAGTCTGTGATTTAGGGACGTCTGTAATATCCTTATAAATAATGCAGCTTTGCAAATAAATTTCAGATTATATATTCATTATGGTTGTTTTAATTTTGTGGTGTCTAAGTGAACACTAAATGTGAGTGTAATGGTCCATTTGTGTGTTAAAGTTCCTCAGACTGAGGCTGATATTAGTCATGGTAACACAGCCCGTCTCCCTCTCCTTCTGGCTCCTCTCTGGACTTCTGTGAAATAAGTTTTTTGGCATTAAAATGTAACAGGTTTCCCAATCTGAATAAAATAAAACTAATTGAAAAGCTAATCTTGTGTTCTTTGGCGGGGTGCGCGCTGGAATTAATGGGCCGTGTCTTCTGCGCCAAATTACATTTTAATGAGTTGAGTCACCCTGACTGTTTTGTGTGTACGAGTCATTATCGCTGACACTGATGTGCTCGTTAACTACAGCACAGTGTCTCACGCTGCGTCCTCTTTAACGTGGGACCCAAGCCTCTGGAGGATGTCTCTCACTCTTTCTCTGCAGACTGTGTGTGTGAAGAGTTACTGAACACCCAGAATACATAAGAGTGTGTTTGCAACATGACGGGAGCTTCTGAACGGGCGGTCTGCAGAAACCCATGCCAGAAATCTGGGTGTGATCATGGACTCAGACCTGAATTTTAACAAACACATTAAGACAGTTACAAAGTCGGTGTACTATCACTTAAAGAATGTGTGGAGGATTAGAGCACTAATGTGTCAGCAGGACCTGGAAAAACTGGTCCATGCTTTTATCTTCAGTAGACTTGATGACTGTAACAGCATCTTTGCAGGTCTCCCTAAAAAATCAGACAGCTGCAGCTGGTTCAGAACGCTGCTGCTCCAGTCCTCACTAAGACAAAGAAAGTGGATCACATCAGTCCAGTTCTGAGGTCTTTACTCTGGCTCCCTGTCTGTCAGAGGATAGATTTTAAAATACTTCTGCTGGTTTATAAAGCAGTAAATGGTTTAGGGCCAAAATATATCAGTGATCTACTGATCCACTATGAACCATCAAGACCACTCAGGTCATCTGGAACAGGTCTAATTTCAGTCCCAAGAGTTAGAAGCAAGCATGGAGAAGCAGCGTTCGGCTCTTATGCTCCAAGTATCTGGAACAAACTTCCAGAAAATATCAGGTCTGCTGAAACTCTCAGCTCACCTTTTTACAGCTGCTTTTAATTAAACAAATCATTTTAATATCAATTTTCTTGCACACCTCTGCATTCTGCACTGTGACTTTTACCATTCTTTTTTGCCATTTTACTTTCTTTTATTTTTATTTTATTATTATTTTTTGCTCTTTTAATTAATTTTTAAATTGTTTCTTTCAATATGTTTTGCCAATATGTGAAGCACTTTGAATTGCCTTGTTGCTGAAATGTGCTATATAAATAAACTTGCCTTGCCTTGCCTTGCCTTGCCTTGCCTTGCCTTGCCTTGCTGAATTCAAACCCACATGCAGGCTCAGTCAGACCCCTTCCCATTAAAGTGACCCTGGAGCTGCTTCAGAGATGGTTCACTGTGGACCATTTGAGAACCAGCTTGGTTTTTAACAGGCAAGGGCCACAAAGAGCCACCGAATGACATCACTAAGTATGTTTCAAATGCTTCAGGAAACAAACACAAACACTCATTTAGATCTGGATAAAGCCTTTTTTTTTTTCACTTTTGCTCAAGGTCTATTTTTAAATGTCAACAGGTTTTTGAACATATGTTTCCCAACACGCTAAACTGTGTTTAGCATCCTAGTTTTAGCCTTAGGATGCTTTGTGAATACAGGCCCTGGTGCCTGATTTGGCTCTGATCCAGTCCTGGATCTGGCTCAGTGGAAAAGGATCATCAATGAGTAATTGTTTCCATCTCGGCAGCAGAAGCTGCCATATTCCTACAGGAGATGCCGCCTCAGAGAGTCTTTGTGCTCTCAGTCGGGGATGTTTATCCATGGCAGCACAAACAATGACCACCTGACCAGCAGCTCCTCTGAACCTCGTCCCTTTCGGTCTCTCTGAGGATCCTGTATGAGGATGTGAGTCTGGAGGGGCTCCTGCGTGGAGATAGATCTGTGTCTGAGGCGGGACAGTGGGCAGCAGTAGCAGCAGCAGCAGCCAGCTGTCTGTGTGATTTAACAGTGTGTGTAAATCAGCAGCCAGTCTCTGCCCGAGCAGCCAGCCTCATTTCAATCTGTCTACAAATCACAGCACGCAGGCCGAGCGAGGGGCAGAGCTATAAAGGGCCCCCAAAATAATCATCCTCCGCAACTCTCTGTCTCATGCTCTCATTTATTAAACAGATCAGCATAAATCTGACATCCATCATAAAAGACGGTGAGAATATGGCGAGGTTTAGCCTGACAACATTGGCTCCGTTAGTCATCTGTGCTTGTATTTATGCACAGTATCCTTAACCTTCAGCGCTCCAATGATGAAGCAGTATCTGAGGAGAGAAAACAGAAACTATCTCACAGAGCAGCTTAAAATCCAGGCTGGGAAGAGGCTTTTATTTACGACGAGTGAAAAGCACTATTGAATTAGCATATCTCTCGCCGTCAGCCAACCTATGTTAAACTGGATATTAGAGCCAACCTGTGCCAGAGAGCGGCCAGCGTGATGATTCACTGCCAGCAGATTAATTCAGGGAGTCACACCCGCAGAGGAAACACACTCTGAAGGCCACACACACACTCTGACAGCTCGCTCCCAGCGTAAAAGATGTTCTGGAACAGTTAACTCCACATGGGACGAACGGTTCGATACCAGCGCTGTCAGGTTTATGAAAATAATACTACCAGTATTTTAAACGCTGCTCAGCTCCCCCCCAGTCGCTCATAACGGTGATAAAGTTTGAAAGAGATGAACGTTTGGATTATATAACTGCCTCAGACAGCATTAGCATCGCAGGGAGCAGCACAGTTAGTGAACTGAGAGCTCAGTTTGACCAAACTACCACAGAAAAAAAACAGCTTCTTTACCCTCTAAACAAACCAAACATCATGCTTCTACTGTTTCAAAAAGCTGCTAGAAACACAAGTCCATGCATTCATCACTTATAATCAGTGATACGTCTGTAATGACTCTTCAGCTGGTCTCTTAAAGAAGGACGGGAGAAGTGTTTCTGCTTTAAGATCATTACCGGTCAGAGTCCTGGAGGTAGACACTCTCTCTACTTTTAAAAGGAGCCATAAAACTTTTAATCAAGCCTCTAAAGTTGGCTCAGGCTTAGACCAGCTCTCAGTAAGACCGCCATAGACCCAGACTGCTTTAGGCTTGAACCGCTGTTAGCTTAGACTGCTATAGGCTCAGACTGCTTTAGGCTTAGACCAGCTTTCAGTAAGACTGCTACAGGCTCAGACTGCTTTAGGCTTGGACCGCTGTTAGCTTAGACTGCTATAGACCCAGACTGCTTTAGGCTTGGACCGCTGTTAGCTTAGACTGCTATAGACCCAGACTGCTTTAGGCTTGGACCGCTGTTAGCTTAGACTGCTACAGGCCCAGACTGCTTTAGGCTTGGACCGCTGTTAGCTTAGACTGCTATAGACCCAGACTGCTTTAGGCTTGGACCGCTGTTAGCTTAGACTGCTATAGACCCAGACTGCTTTAGGCTTGGACCGCTGTTAGCTTAGACTGCTACAGGCCCAGACTGCTTTAGGCTTGGACCGCTGTTAGCTTTGACTGCTATAGACCCAGACTGCTTTAGGCTTGGACCACTGTTAGCTTAGACTGCTATAGACCCAGACTGCTTTAGGCTTAGACCACTGTTAGCTTAGACTGCTATAGACCCAGACTGCTTTAGGCTTGGACCACTGTTAGCTTAGACTGCTATAGACCCAGACTGCTTTAGGCTTGGACCACTGTTAGCTTAGACTGCTATAGACCCAGACTGCTTTAGGCTTGGACCGCTCTTGGACTGCTATAGGCCCAGACATCTCAAGGCTTCAACTAACGTAGGCTCAGATTTCTAAAGATGTAAACTGCTTTGCTCAGAGGAGTCCATTATTCTTCTGGAATGCAGAAATATAAGCATATAGTTCAAATAACCCAAATTTATGATGTAATCAGTGTGTTAAATGCTTCATTCACATATTTGAGAGGGTTGGAAAGTCGGACATTCTGCAAATCAAAACCTTTTCGGTTGCTTTTAACTGAGATTTACTTATTTATTTTTTATTTATTTAACAAGTTTGGATCTTAATCTCTGTAAAGTATTTTTTTACATATATTTATCTTATTATCTGTGTATTATTATTATTTTTTATTATTTCGTATCTATAAAGTATTTCATTGTCTTATTTACGTATTTTAATTTGGTTAATTTATTTTCTTATCTTGAGTTGGAACATCTAATTCCACCTTCAGTGTTTCCTCATTAAGATCTCCTGATAGCAGCTGCTCAGTTCGTCAGCACACATTCTAATTACGTTGTGTACTTTAATGCACTGGGGGGGGGGGGGGTTGTGGGTTTGTGGGGATTTTATTTTATTATTTTTCTGTTGCTCTTTAAATAAAGTTTGATTGATTGATTTGATTGAAATCAATTGAACTTCGACGGCCTATCAGAATGTAGCTCCTGTGGTGACGTGCCATGAGAGAAAACAGAGCAGCAGATTTATTCATGGGAGGAACTGATCATGTCTGAGTTCTCTCACCTGGAACTGTACCTGCCACGTTGAACAGAACCACCGGTGCGTCTTTGTGTACTCACAAGTTGTTTGCACAAAGCGGAACATTTAGACGTTTAAATACTCCCAGAGTGAGCAGAGCAATCATCTACTTGTCTCTGTTATGAAGCTCTGAAGCTGATCTGTATGCACTTGTAGTTTCCTGTGGTTTGCTTCTCGTCTTTATCGTCTCTCTGTCTGCACACCTCCTTGGATCTCCTTCTCCTCGGCCCACCCAGTCACAGCCGTCACCCCAAGTCTGCCTCTGTGAGAGGAAGGCTGTCTCGTTGGTAATGGTTTAATGTCGGCTCTCTATAAATAAAAGTGTTCTGTCTAGACTTCTGTTTGTAACGCTTCCTGAAATAGTTTTTGTTTTGATTTCAGGCCACATAAATAAAGAATATGTCACAGTCCCTCCGCTGTGACATCTCTTTGCCTGTCAGAGAGTTTTTGGTTATTTTTAAAGATCTGACTGTGAGCGTGGAGAGCTGGCTGTGTTTACTCTCTGCTCACCTGTCCTGGATCTGCAACCAGTACACCTGCCCCCTAACACATGGACGTGTGAGAGTCTAACTCTGTCTGGATTTCATTCTGGTTTTCTGTGGTCTCCACTAAAGTCCAGGCATGAAGTAAGAGTTCATCTGTATTCCTCAGGACCCCCTGACATGAATATATTCCAGCCAGCGTCCACTTTGTCAAATGGCTTTAATAGAGGGCTTCTGGTTTCATGAATGCTGTTATAGATTTATTCAGATGGGGCAGAGATGGAGCTCCTCCATTTCTGCAAATCATCTTCCTGCTCTCCTTTGAAACTGTTTCTAGCAGCACTTAGGCGGCGTCACATCTGATGGTATTTACCTCCGTTAGATCTCATCCATCCTCTGTCACAGCCCCGACAGGGTAACAAGTGAGCAGAGCAATTAAAGCGATGTAGAAATAAATGATGCAGCCAAGTTTCTGAAGTGTCTAACAAGTCAGTCTGAGTCTGAACAAGGCGGTCTTAATAAGTAATGATCTGAATTTAGAGAAACGGCGTCGTCTCTGTTAGCAGCCCTCGGCATCAATGAGAACAGGGCAGAGACCTGACAGGTGAGAGAGCTTTATTCCTCTGAAATCACACGCTGATCAGACGCTGTGAGGAGAGTTTGGATTTTGAAGTGGGGTTGTGTGAGTTTCTCATCAATCGTGAATCACCCAAAGGAGATCCAGGTCATCTCGGCTTCTTTGTTGAGAAAACTAACTGGAGTACTGAGGCTCTGAAACTGGGCTACACACGGCTGGAGACGAGGCCGTTTGTTTCACTCAGTTTTACTTATTTAAAGGACGGACTGAAGTGTCTTTGAATCCGCTGGAGTTGGCACAGCCATCACAAAGAATACATCACAGAAACACTAAAAACCCTCCTGAGTTTAAATGTTAGACACTCAAAATGAATGTGTGCAGAGTTTTAGCTTGTGGCCTGCAGATGGTCTATTGGTTTAGGTCGCACTCTATGAGGCAAAAAGCACTGGAGCGGGAGGCCCAGGTTCAAATCCGATCTGTGGCGACTTTACTGCATATCACTCCCCACTTCCAACCTCTGTGTCCTGTCCTCTCACATTACAGGCATAAAAAATTGTGGTGATCTGTGTGTTGTGGAGTGTTTTTCCCCTCTCCCTTCTCTTACAGAGCTGTGGGCGGTTCCCTCTTCTCCTCCGAGCCGACTCTCTCTCCTGTGCTCCTGCGCACACCTGCATGCAATCAGCCCTCACCATCTGCATTTAAGCGGCTGCAGAGGGAGAATCGGCGCCGGATTATTCCCCAGTCTTTGTGGTACCTCGGCCGTCAGATTCCTCTCATAGATTCTGATTCTTCTGTTTGTGAGTTTGCTCTGTCGCTAACCCTCGTTGTCTTCCTTGTTCTTAGTGACCTCCGTTCCTGTTGCCAAGCCGCCCCAGCTCTGTTCCCAGCCACACTCTCACCACACGGACCCAAGCCTGCAACCCTGCTTCCTAGCTACTCCCTCATTACTCGGACTCAAGCCCGCTACCCAGCTTCCCAGCAACACTCTCATACAAGCTGTAAACCCTGCCTTCCAGTTCCTACTCATCCACTATTACAATAAAGTCTGTTTAACCCTTTATCACCTTCTTTGCTGCTTCTGGGTCAATTAAAACATCCTGGTCACTGGATCATAACAAAAATGACTAAAGAAAATATTAAAATTGCAAGGTAAAAGTATGTGGAGTAAGTTCAAGCTGCTCTAAACGGCTTGTTCAACAAGTCACATGAGATTTCAGTGAGATCAACACAAGCTGTGACATCACTAGTTGGTTAATTCTTTTAAAATGACAGATTTGCCCTTTAAAGGAAAGAAACACAACTTTGTTTCAAAGCAGCAGCTCAGGGGGGGTTCCAGAATATTGGGTTCCAAAGTGACCTTGGGGTGTTTTTTTAAAGAGACAGTAGCTTAAACTAGACAATTTCCACGGAAATCGTGAGAGGGGCTCGGGACGCATGCCGGCTGGCATACATACTCTTCTTGATATACTTTCTAATGTGTCCTCTCCCTAACTGTTGTGGGACAATTAAAGCTACTCATGGGTTATAGGTGTGTTTGGTGAGATTGATGTGTGGTAACACATCCATACATGTGGTTTGTAGTTTAACTGAGGTCATATTTAACTCATTCACACAAATGCGCACTATGTGCCCACTGTTACATATAATTTTTACACTCTGGAAACACACAAACAGATATATGCATGCTTAGATGTGGTGGGGGTTTTGTCTGAACTGAGGTCCCTCAATCACGATCATAAATGCACACACCAAACACATAGGCGCGCTCCGCGCGCCATTTCAAAATGAAGAACCCCTCTGTGAGATGATTTGAATGGTGTAACATTGATTAACAAAAATACACACACAAACACAAAGAGTCATGCACGCTACACGTGCTTAAATGTGGTGGGTGTCTTGTGTAAACTGAGGTCCCTTAATCACAATCATAAACACACACACATACACGTTTGTGCGCTTAACATGCCCCTTCAAGGACAAGAAAACCTCTGTGTTTAAGCTTTCATTGATAATACATTGCTTGAAATGAGTTATTTCATTCAAAAGGAATCCTCACTCTCTCCGTGTGTGTGTGTGTGTGTGTACTTGTTTTGATAATATAGCCAGGATCTCCCAGAATGCCCCAGAATGTCCTTATGAGTCATCATTCATGAAGAGCTGCATGGTTTCCCTCTTCCGTCAGTCCTGCTGTGACTGACTGATGATGTCACGCACTCTGAGAGCTGAGTTTTAGTGAAAAAACTCAAAACTTTGTGTTGCTTTACCTTTGTTTTCTCAAAAACTGTTGAAGATAGCAGAATGCCCCTAGAAATTTAAGCTGTGGACAGATGTGTCAAGATTTTTAAGCAAGAATGATGTCTCTAGCTGAAAGTATGGCGAGGCAGGAGCAGTGGGAAATAGTGTGTTTTTTTGGTGTTCTCGGGAAGCCTCCCTATTCATTGTCTATAGGACTTTTTCGTCGGTTTTTCAGGGGGTTTTTTTCGGCCAAAAAACACCAAAATTCTTAGAAAAGTCATAGCACACCATTCTGGACCGAGCCGCACGTTTTGATATATAATTTGTTGGGGTTTTCTTAAAGCTCTGGGAGGAGAAGCGGTCCAAAGTTTTGTCCTTATGAGTCATCTTTCATGTAGAGCTGCGTGGTTTCCATGACGATTTAACTGAGAGCAGCTGTGGAGATCAAGGGACACCTCTTTGTGACAGCTGTTCTCTGCTGTTTTTTGGGATGAGGCATGTGTCCGAACAAATGCTCGCTGTGGCCAAACCGTTATAGCTATCAGAAAAACGAGCGCACCGTGAAAATCCAGACGGGCGGAGAAATCCGTCAATGTGCAGTTTATATTTGTAGGGTCAAGAATTTGCCCTCACGGCCGAGTTGAAAATGAGTGACCCTTTTCTGAAAAACCCGAGAGATTCATAATGCAAGCAAATACAGAGAGGTGGTCAGGTTTGGCTGACAGTTGGCCCTTTCCTGACTAAGAGCTCCATCCTTTGACTTCAAAGGCTGCTTTGACAGAAGCGCAACGGAAATACCTACGTTTTGATGTAATTTTTATGACCGTGGAGTGAAATTTGTGGTCCCACGAGACATTTGTTTGGGAAATTCCTTGTGTGTCATGAGCTGCTTCTCCCACTCTATCTGATGATGTCACGCACTGTGAGAGCTGAGTTTTAGTGAAAAAACTCAAAACTTTGTGTTGCTTTACCTTTGTTTTCTCAAAAACTATTGAAGACAGCAGAATGCCCCTTGAAACTTAAGCCGTGGAAAGATGTGTCAACGTTTTGAAGCAAGAATGACGTCTCTAGCTGAAAGTATGGCGAGGCAGGAGCCGTGTGAAAAAGTGTGTTTTTTTGGTGTTCTCGGGGAGCCTTCCCATTCATTCTTAATGGGACTGTTTCGTTGGTTTTTCGGGGTTTTTTCGGCCAAAAATTGCCGAAATTCTTAGAAAAGTCATAGCACACCATTCTGGACCGAGCCGCACGTTTTGATATATAATTTGTTGGGGTTTTCTCAAAGCCCTAGGAGGAGTAGCGAACCGAAATTTTGTCCGGAAGATGAAGAAAAAGAAACTAGACAATTTCCACGGAAATTGTGAGAGGGGCTCGGGACGCATGCCGGCTGGTATACATACTCTTCTTGATATACTTTCTAATGTGTCCGCGCGCCATTTCAAATAAAGATCCCCTCTGTGAGTTGATTTTAATGGTGAAACATTGATTAACAGAAATACACACACACACACACACACACACACACACACACACACACACACACACACACACAAAGAGTCATGCACACTTCACATGCTTAAATGTGGGGGGTGTTTTGTGTGAACTGAGGTCCCTTGTACACAATCATAAACGCACACACACTTACACATAGGCGCACGTTGCTTTTCTTTTCAAAGACAACAAGCCCTCTGTGAGTGGCCTTCAATGATAAAACTTTGTTTAACGAAAAACAAACACACCTACACACACACACACACACACTCACCCAAACACACACACACACACACACACACACACACACACACACACACACAAACACACACACACAAACACACACACACACACAGACATGAGCATTACGCGCTTAAATGTGAGGGTGTGAACTGAGGTACTTTAAACATCATCAATACAGTCACACACACACATACACGTTTGCGTGCTTTACATGCCCCTTCAAGGACAAGAAAACCTCTGTGTTTAAGCTTTCATTGATAATATATTGTTTGATATGAGTTATTTCATTCAAAAGGAATCCTCACTCTCTCCGTGTGTGTGTGTGTACTTGTTTTGATAATATAGCCAGGATCTCCCAGAATGCCCCAGAATGTCCTTATGAGTCATCATTCATGAAGAGCTGCATGGTTTCCATCTTCCGTCAGTCCTGCTGTGACTGACTGATGATGTCACGCACTCTGAGAGCTGAGTTTTAGTGAAAAAACTCAAAACTTTGTGTTGCTTTACCTTTGTTTTCTCAAAAACTATTGAAGACTGCAGAATGCCCCTAGAAATTTAAGCTGTGGACAGATGTGTCAAGATTTTGAAGCAAGAATGATGTCTCTAGCTGAAAGTATGGCGAGGCAGGAGCAGTGGGAAATAGTGTGTTTTTTGGTGTTCTCGAGAAGCCTCCCTATTCATTGTCTATAGGACTTTTTCGTCGGTTTTTCAGGGGTTTTTTTCGGCCAAAAAACACCGAAATTCTTAGAAAAGTCATAGCACGCCATTCTGGACCGAGCCGCACGTTTTGATATATAATTTGTTGGGGTTTTCTTAAAGCTCTGGGAGGAGAAGCGGTCCAAAGTTTTGTCCTTATGAGTCATCTTTCATGTAGAGCTGCGTGGTTTCCATGACGATTTAACTGAGAGCAGCTGTGGAGATCAAGGGACACCTCTTTGTGACAGCTGTTCTCTGCCGTTTTTTGGGATGAGGCATGTGTCCGAACAAATGCTCGCTGTGGCCAAACCGTTATAGCTATCAGAAAAACGAGCGCACCGTGAAAATCCAGACGGGCGGAGGAATCCGTCAATGTCAAGTTTATATTTGTAGGGTCAAGAATTTGCCCTCACGGCCGAGTTGAAAATGAGTGACCCTTTTCTGAAAAACCCGAGAGATTCATAATGCAAGCAAATACAGAGAGGTGGTCAGGTTTGGCTGACAGTTGGCCCTTTCCTGACTAAGAGCTCCATCCTTTGACTTCAAAGGCTGCTTTGACAGAAGCGCAACGGACATACCTACGTTTTGATGTAATTTTTATGACCGTGGAGTGAAATTTGTGGTCCCACGAGACATTTGTTTGGGAAATTCCTTGTGTGTCATGAGCTGCTGCTCACACTCTAACTGATGACGTCACGCACTGTGAGAGCTGAGTTTTAGTGAAAAAACTCAAAAGTTTGTGTTGCTTTACCTTTGTTTTCTCAAAAACTATTAAAGACAGCAGAATGCCCCTTGAAACTTAAGCCGTGGAAAGATGTGTCAACGTTTTGAAGCAAGAATGACGTCTCTCGCTGAAAGTATGGCGAGGCAGGAGCCGTGTGAAAAAGTGTGTTTTTTTGGTGTTCTCGGGGAGCCTTCCCATTCATTCTTAATGGGACTGTTTCGTCGGTTTTTCGGGGTTTTTTCGGCCAAAAATTGCCGAAATTCTTAGAAAAGTCATAGCACGCCATTCTGGACCGAGCCGCACGTTTTGATATATAATTTGTTGGGGTTTTCTCAAAGCTCTGGGAGGAGAAGCGGTCCGAAATTTTGGACGGAAGATGAAAAAGAAAAAAGAAGCGCAACGGAAGAACAATAGGGGCTCGTGGCTTCGCCACGAGCCCCTCTCCCCCATAGCTTTGCTATGGGGGAGAGGGGCTCATGCGAAGCCCGAGCCCCTAAAAAGAAACGAACGGAAGAACAATAGTGGCTCGTGGCTTCGCCACGAGCCACTCTCCCCATAGCTTTGCTATGGGGAGAGTGGCTCATGCGAAGCCCGAGCCCCTAATGAGGCGTCTTAGACAGCAGCTAAAGATATCAGAAGGACTGAAAAATAATTGTACTCAATCTTAAAGTGTGAGGAAAGTTTGCAGAGCAAAGCGAACAAAGATTTAACTTCAAACTGACTTTCTGGGAGAAAGGATGGTGGAAACAGAATTTTGCATGGGGGGCGGATAGAGTTGGGTATCGTCAGCATAGCGATGAAATTGGATACCAAATGTTCTTAAAATATGACCAAGAGGTAGACAATGGCAGGACCAGAACAGTTAAGCTGTTAGGTCACACGCTCCATGAGGTTACCCATCAAGTGTTAGTCCTGGTTAAGACAAGAGGAAGTTCAAGCTGCTCTGAACGGCTTGTAAATGGTAAATGGACCAGTACTTATATAGCGCTTTTCTAGTCTTTCTGTCCACTCAAAGCGCTTTACACTGCTGGTGTCATTCACCCATTCACACCACATTCACACACTGATGGGAGGAGGAAGCCAGAAACCATCAGTTTTATCTAACCCATTCATACCCATTCACACACAACAACAGTGGGAGCAATTTGGGGTTCAGTGTCTTGCTTAAGGACACTTCGACTTGTGACTGCAGGAGCTGGGAATCAAACCTTCCGATTAAGAGACGACAACTCTACCACTGAGCCACAAGTCACATGAGATTTCAGTGAGAACAACACATGATTTGCTCAAAATGTGACATCACTAGTTGGTGATGCTCTTTAAAGTGACAGATTTGGGCTTTTAGGAAGAGAAACAGCTTCATTACAAAGCAGCAGTTCAGGGGGTTGGTTTCCTAAGTGCCCTTGAGGTTTCTTAAAGAGACAGCAGCTGTAAAGAGGGTTGAAAATATGTACAAAACAATAAAACACCACGAAAAATGAACAACAGAAATACAGCAGTGGAGCTCGCTCAGAGCTCCCTGCCTCACTTTCTCCTCCACAGCAGCACGTCAGTAAATCAGTGTCAGCTGGAACTCATCTGTTAGTGCAGCTTCAACACAAACATGAAGCTGAATCCTTTTAACAACCTGGAGACAATCCAGCAACCCCTCAGAGGAGTTCATACATGCTCGTACATCCTGTAATATACATTAGCAATGACCAGGACAGCACGGCGACCTTTAGAGAAACTGCTGAGTCATGTCTTCTCCCAGCCAGTCAGTGAGCAGAAGAAGTCATATGTCTTATTAATGTTATTACGTTGTCTGAAGCGTTGATATAATGACACAGCAAACAGGAAGTGATCTCCTGTTACTGTTTTCTTTCATTAATTTTCTGATTGTTCTTCTGAAAGGACAAAATGATCAACCAGGACTTTTCTCAAACACGTTTTTTAAATATGCTTTTTATAGTTTACCCAGGGGAACGTCATTCAGGTAATCTGCTGTTTGCTTAGACGTGTAATCCTTTTTAATTTCTAATAAAGAACTTCTTATACTTTCTGTTCTCAGGGGAATATCGGTGAGACTTAATCACCGAGCTCCTCTGATGAGTTTTTAGCTCTCTGTGTAACCTACAAAAACAAACTCTCAGAAGAAGATCGTTTATTTCTGTATTGTTATTTAATAAGCTCGTTGACTCTGCTGTAGGGGGAGTGTCAGGGAGAGGATTAGCAGCACGGTGAGCAAACAGCTTCCTTTCTTCATTTTTCACTCCAGAGACTCCGTTAACAGCAGGTTTTACTAAACAGAACAGTAAGATTTCCATATCAGCAAATACAGTTCAGAGCATTTCCCAAAGGTTTTCATGATCTCACCTTGTTTCCACTGCTCTTGAAGACGTATAAATTATAAACTAAGTTTTACTTATATTCAGAACAACTTGCAGCTAACAAATCTGGTCTTGTACAAAATCAAAGGTTCCCAAAGATTTGGAAAAGCTTGAGAACGTGTAGGTGCTCAGCAGTAAATTACAGTATCATCAGCATAGAGGTAAAAAGCAGCATTTGGGATTTTCTGTCCAAGACAATCAATGTTTTTCAACCTGCATAAAAGAGAGAAGATCAGATCCTCCCTCTAATGTGGATTGAAAATGCATGTGTATGCATTTGGACAAAACAAGAGAACTCTGCACCAGTCCAAACTTGATTCCTTACACTTTCAGCTATCCTGTATTGAAGTCGTTTATTGTATAAAGTTAGTCCCAAAAAAAGAACACAAAAAGAAACATTACTTTTAAGGAAGGTGCTCACAAAATAAGTAAAATGTGACTGCAGTGTAAGTTTTAGTTTTTAGGAATCACTACAAATGTGACACTTACCTACCCTTTCTGCTCACCTGTATGTCAAAATACTAGTGAACTATAAAAAAGGAAACTTGAAACAACCTCCAACACCATCCTGATAATGAGAAGAATTGAAAAGGTTAAAGTAGAAAGAGGAGCTAAAGTTCAGTTCAGTAATATTACAACAGTAGACTGGAGAAGACTTCATCCATGTTCCCCTGTAGCGCTTTTTCAACAGATGCTCGCTCAGACACCGAAAGACATCTGAGGAATGACATCAAGAGTTGTTCATCAACCGAAATAACTCCTTGACCTCTGATGGGTAGGATGTTGTGGTCCAGGTATCCTTTCAACCAAACTCTCCCAATGGCTTCCCTGTCTTTCTCTGAATAATCAGGTCGCAGCCTGGGTTAAGGTTTGGATTTCTAGCATTTTGGAACTGAGGAAGCTTCTTGGATTAGAGGCGAAACGTCTTTCCAACCCGGAACCCCCAGAATCCTCTGCTAATCTGGTCTTTATTAATTTAGATTTGGCTTTATCTCTTTCCTTCATGAGGCCCTTGAGAGTCTCATTCAGCCATGGGGTTAGTCTAGCTTTTACAGCACACTTTTTCACAGGGGCGTGCTTATCAACAATCTTCATGGATCTGTCCATAAAGATATTCAAGGAGGCTTTAGGCTCCTCAGCCGCATCTCCATCATCTGCCAAAAAAATGCTGCCAACAGAGCCACGGAGGTCTGCATCTTTCCGTTCATTTAGATTGAGTAGCTCTCCACACCTGTCTTTATGTACCACACAAAGGAAGAAATAACCCTTATTATCCAGAAAGCAATTGTAATAGTAAAGAATTGAGTGTGTGTATGCGTTAGGTGGATTTGAAGCAGATTGGGCCTTATACGAAGGAGCTATATTGATTTCCTGGTTCATGGCAAGACATCAGAGTTTGACGCTGTACCATAGACACACTCTTAAAAAAAAAAAAAAAAGGATACACATCAGCCCAGTCGATATCTCCATCATCTGCCAAAAATATGATCAGGGCTGAATTTCTTGAACATCCTTTTATGTATTTTTTTGACCTTGGAATTTTTGTTTTCCTGGTAATTGCGATATTTTGGTAACTAAAACCCACAGATTAGAGGAGTAATTTATTGAAGCATTCAGGAATATTTGTGTATATATGATCTATGCAAGTAGTAGAAGTTTGGCCAGCACTGTTACCAAAGACTAGTTGGTTAAGAGATCATCTGAGACAGAATATAAGCATTGATTAAGGATATCATCTTCTGTTTCAGTGAACACTGGTTTGCAAGCCAGTCTATGTCCATATCTCCAAGTAAGAAAATATCACCATTCACATCTCTTACTCTGTCAATTAACACACAGAAATCATTCAAGTGTTGTATACAAGAATTTATTGATTTATCATTTTAATGGATGTCTATCATGGTTGTTCCAAAGAGAGAAAAACTATAGAGTAAAACACCAGCAATATGACAGGATGTGAAACGCATATGAGAGCATATAGTCAGTACAAACAGTAAAAAGCATTTGATGTGATTGGACCCTGATTAATTCAATGTGTTTAGAATCCAAATGTTATTAAAATAAAACCATTCCACCACGTTAAAAACAACAACCCTCACTGTGTCTGTTTTTAGACTGAGACAAACCAGCTCTGCATTTCCCACCACAGTAGTTCATTTATAAAGTCATCCTTAAGTGGATTTTGCCAAACCAGTTTAAACTGTGAGGCTATGTTGTATTTGTGCCATTAACTAAATAGTGGTCAGACTTAACAGTATGCTAATGTTTCTGAGTGTTTACTGGACTCAACGTAGGCGAGAGGAATAACATGGAGCATGCGCCATTCTGTTTCAAACTGTAATCAAAACATGTCAGCAGTTTAAGAGCGCTGCCTTTTTCACCATGCTGCACTGTTGGATTTATCAAACTGATTTTTTTTTCTTTTAATTTTATTGTACAGTAACCACTTGAAAAACCTTTAATTCAAACTAAATCTAACCACAAACAAAAAGATAAAACTTGATCTAGGCTTCCCAACTTGATTCTCATAAGCTGCTTTGCACCAACACCATATTTGACAGCAACACACACTGTTCTGAAACCTGCTCATGGTAATTGTCCTCCTAAAATCTGCTTTTTTCTCTCTTTTGCAAAATTCAACTTTGATTCAACTTAAAGACGGAACAACAAATATCCAACAAAGGTACACTGAGCATCGATATCATCAAAAAGCCAAGTGTGTGCTAAAAGTCTCACGTACACCTGGTCTCCCACTTCCAGCTGAAGAGTCATGCCATTGTTTGCTGTCTCGTATCGGTTTCCAGTTGCTTGGTTGAACAAAGTAACAATCTGGTCTCCATTCTTCATCAAACGGAGCCCCATTGATTTGTTTGAACGGTTACGACCTGAGAACCTGAAGTAATATACTCCTTTGACTGGAGCGGTGAAGATACCTGTTGATAAACAACAGGACACGTTTTTGCAGGTTTGGAACATGAAACTTTATACAGCGTAGAATTCACCCAAATATGTTTCTTTGCCCGTGTTCTCTCATCAGAAAGAACACAGATGAAAATGACCCCATGTTTAATGGAAGCATGTATGTCATTGTAAATTTACCTGTGGAAGGGTTGAATGCACCGGTGTTTGAGAAGACTTTGCTGTAGTCAAGTGTGATTTCAGTTACGAAAGGTCCAATAGTATTCTTAGGACCCACTGCAGCCCCGAACGCCACCCTGTCATCTTTAGAGGTTACAAACAGAAGCATATTTTGGTATGAAATGACACAATAGAGATGATAAATCTACAAAGAAAATAACACTCTCCTGATGTCAATGAATGTTTTCACCTTTCATCTCCTTCCTCAGATCCTCCAGCTGACTCTCAGTGTCTTTCTGTTTGGCTTCCAGCCGTTTCTCAGCATCTCTCAGTCTGGCTTCCAGCATGCGCAGGATTACAAAAACTTGGACATTGTCATTTTTGCTTCCTTGCTCTTTGCAAGGTATCAGACTGCTTTCAACCTCTTTTTCCTGGTTTCCTGTGCGCTGAGCCTCAGCAACACTGAAGCAGAGCAGGGATACTGCCAACAGAGCGACGGAGGTCTGCATCTTTGCATACATTTAGATTGAGTAGCTCTCCACACCTGTATTTATATATCACACAAAGGAAGAAATAACTCTTATTATGCATGTTTTAAGGAAATACATTTGTGACCTTCTTAAAGTGTTTAGAAGAAAATGGCTGACTTTAAAGAATGTGGAGGATTGAAAGGATGTTTGGCATGTTGATGGGAATAAACACTGCAATGACTTCCTCATTCATGGCAAGACATCAGAGTTTGACATGTTAGCGTCATTAAACAGAGATAGGTTGTTTGGAAACCTTCCTTTAGTGTTTGTCACCTTTTGGAGAGGACAGGGCTATTTGAACTCTGCTCTGGGGAGTCAACTGTCCAGGTCAGAAAGAGGCCTGGCATGGCGTGGTACACCAAGAAACAATGTCCAACTGTATCAATAATTCATCTTTTTTTATGTATTATTATTATTTTTTAAGCTAATCTTTATCAGCTCCAAAAGAAAAGTAACTCCAAGAGTCTGCATCACTGCAACGGTGTCAAACAAATTTTCATCAAACTTTTGTTATAGTCCACTGCTTTTGGCTACTTTGTCCTTGAGTAATAAAAATCAAGCTTGGGGACACTTCTCTTTTATTCAAGTAAAATCTAAAATTCAGGACTACTTCAAAGAATATAGATTGTAAATATAAAAATATAAAAGCAGTATGAATGGAAAAGGTTCTCTGAAATGTATCCGTAAAAAAGTATTAAGCAGAAATAAAAGGGATAGAAATAAGCTTTCACACAAATACTTACACAGAAACACAAATTAAAGAAACAGATTGTTTTTCACACTGTCCTTAAAAAGCTGAACCTCAGTATTTAACAGTTTAATTGTAAATATTAAAAGCATAATGGCTTACCTTAGCTGAAATCAATTCAGAGATCTTTCTGAGATGTGGTCTTAAAATGAAAACCTAAGAAAGGAAGAAACTCGACGATGATTTGGAAAGGCTCACACCTGTTTATATAGGGTCCCTCAGGTGACAGTGCACGTCAGAGCACAAACCAATCCAGTTGTTTCTGTTGGCATGACTGACACTTTTTTTCAGCCGTTTGCTTGGAAATCATGTGACAACATCAGAGGTTGTCACATGATTTCCCAAAGTGGGTCATCTCTAAGATTTCTGCCTGTCAATCCTGCCTGGACCACACCCAACAAATATGGCTGCATTACACTGCCAAAATCTGAGGGCACAGATACTGATACACGTTTGAGTGCTGTGAAAGCCATCTATCTGTCATGGCAGGGTGCACCATCTTCCCGTTAGCCTTTACCATGGCCATGGAGGTCACCATACAAGCGTCTCGGTGGGTGGTGGGAGGACAACAGTTTAGGTCTGGAATTCGTCTCCCCCCTGTTAGTGTGTATATGGATGATATGACAATATCAAAAACAACCAAGGCATCCACAACACAACTGGTAGAGAAGATGCAGAAAAAATTGAGTAGGCCCAGGAGGAGATAAACCAAAGCAAGTCGAAGCATATCGATCATCAAAGGTAAGGTGTCGGAAAAAGCACTTCTACATCACGAGGAACCCATACCACCAGTGACAGAAAAGCCAGTGAAGAGCCTTGGACTATGCTGGTACGATGCCACCCTCAGATACACAGATCAGGTGGACCAGCTTAGGCACACCATCAACGGCCCTGAAAGCATCAACAAGCCCTTGCTCCCCGGCAGGCTGAAGCTCTGGTGCCTTCAGTTTGGGCTTCTGCCCGGGCTGATGTGGCCTCTAACCATCTATGAGGTACCAATCTCAAAAGTTAATAAGATGGAGAGGTTGGTCAGCTCATATGCCAAAAAAGTCCCTCCCCCCAGATCATTTCCTTTTCCAACAAATGACCAAATGCCATCAAACACGCGGGGCTAAGGGCAGAGGGGAGCATGCCTCGGATGCCAGATGTCGCTGATGAGCCCTCTTGAGGTGTCGGGGACTAGACGGTGTTCTCCTGACGACCTCAGTGAAGCTCTTGGTCCCAGCCCCTCGGTCCACCTACACCTAGAGAAGAGCTGGTGGTGGTGGGGTGGCTGGCTGGTGTTGGGGGCAGGGTTGGCCCCTTCGCCGCCCCTCATTTCTCAGCCCCACTCCACACATAGCACCACAGTTCCCACTGCTAATACTACTTGTATTCTACTCTACTATACTTTATGTGCTTTGTTTAAATCTCAGTGGTAATATCAAAATTTTGACGGAATGAATACAGGAATAAATTTAGCGGTTTCTTCAGTAGGAAAGGTCTGATGATACTTTATTAACTATCAATAAACTGTTAATAAATATTCTATTTTTTATGTCAGCAAAGTTATCTTCCCTGTGTGCAAAGAGCTGTGCGTGTCTTTGTCTCCTGGCAGAGTATTCAAGAAACTATGTGACCTTATTGGTTCCAGTCAGATAATGTTCCCATTAAAAGTTGTCACGTTGTTGTTTGGACTCACCAGCAGGAACAACAGCATTCTTAAATGAGTGATGGAGAGTAATATGAGTGTTTAAAACTAAAGCAGGCGACATACTTTCAGTCACACCTACAACACCCACCTTTCTGATAGGAATGTTTAGTATGTTTTGTCAGGTATGTTGTGCTTGTTAGGGCCGAGTCCGACTGCAAAGACCTTCTTGAAACCCAACTGATTATTATTATTAGGTCGGATCTGATGGCTGTATGGACGGCGAGGCCCCTATTGAAACCCAAGGAAAGACCTGATTAAAGGCCAACAAGGCGGCTGATGTACCCTGAATGTGTATAATCATGAACAGGGACAAAAACTAACCTCGGGTCAACGAGGACCCCCTCGTTAAAAAACCTGTAATTCTACTTGAAGTCTTAATGTTTGTTATTCAAGGTTGTAAAGGTCTGCCCTGCTTACCCCACCACTCTGATCACTTTCAGGAGGGGGGAGTTGACACACAGCGAGACAGAGAGTGAGACTCTAGGGTGGAAAGACGTGTCTCACACCGCATGTGACTCTTGGATCTTAATTTCATTTCCACTGAGCTGAGATGATCATGGAAGAAAAGTTAATCAGAGAACTTGGACTCACAACCTGATCTTCTAGCTGGAATGTGCATGACTCATGGACACACAAGAGGGTCATGATTGTATATCTACTCAGCTGCTAATATGTATGTTCATGTAATGGTTCTGAACTCTGTAAATCTTTGCATATTCACCCTGTGATATTTAGCTCCTGTGCTCAGAAACATCTTCCACACCCTCACAAAGCATCCTTGTTCAGCTTGTGTCCTGTCGGTAAAGGGTGTGTCCCTGACAACACGTCAAACTCTGATGTCTTGCCGGGAAGTCACTGCAGTGTTTATTCCCAGAAACACCTTCAAACATGCTTCAAATCCTCCACATTCTTCAATGATGTCTTACCCACATTAATGAAGATGATAAATAAATCAGAGGCCAAAAGCAGTACTGCAACATACTCTATGTTAAAATTACCCATGTATGCTTGCAGAGGGTGCAGCATGCCCTGACAGGTGCATGTTTGTT
Source organism: Labroides dimidiatus (assembly GCA_030710495.1). Classification (NCBI taxonomy): domain Eukaryota; kingdom Metazoa; phylum Chordata; class Actinopteri; order Labriformes; family Labridae; genus Labroides; species Labroides dimidiatus. The sequence goes on along the minus strand of CM061149.1, from coordinate 1,387,495 downwards.
GCTGCTTTAACTTCAAATTGCCACAGAATTCAGACTCAATGTAGAAATGTTTAACGTCTTTTTCATTAAAAGTGAACAAAAAAGCTCCTCTATATAAAGTCTGCCCTGCTTAAATCCAACGCGTTACTTCCTAGTATCGATACAAATGATTTATTGCTTTTTGAAACGATTTTCAATCGATTTTTGTCGTCCAGAAAGTCAACTTGCTGAGCACAGATCAATCTAGTTGGATCATAGGAACATATATCAATATGTTGATGTAATACATAAATCGTTAAATCCCTACAATATACCTCAACAGGTGCATGGAGGTTTTTATAATTGACCGACCATTTTCTCCCTACTTGCAGCTTTAATTCCAGTTCTTCTGCTTCTTAAAGTCAGGGTTGGTGATCAGATTCAGACTTTCTGTTCTCCTGGTTAAAATGATCTTTATGTCCTGATGTCAGTCACAACATGATGTGTTCTTAACACAGTGAAAAATATCTGCTGTCTCCAGCAGGAGGAAACACAGATGGAAAACACCAACCAATCCCAGCGTTTAGGATCCAATTTATTAAACCAATCAAATCCTGTCCTGATGTTCTGCCCGCCTCCTGCATGTACATTTCTGCGGCGTGCTCTAGCTCTGATTCAAAGCTCATAACCAAGAGGATCCAAGTCCGCTGGAGAACAGCAGAAAAACTACCTATACCCTGATTACTGCTAACGTAGAGCAAACAGAAACCATGAGCTGAGAACCGGTTTGAGTCTGTGGTTTGGAATCAGTCTCCATCATATGATCCAGAATCTGCAGCACTCATGCATGTGAGCGGGGGCGTCCCTTTGGAAGAGCTCTAAGGGTGAGCAGGTGGAGCCAAACGGAGTCCTGAGAAGATGCTACATTCAAAGTCATGCTAGTTTTCTGTGACTTTAACTCATTGGCTGCCATTGACATCTATGGATGTCGATTGGATTACAACCACTTAATGCATCTATAGATGTCTATTATGCATTTGAACAGGTGGGGGCGGAGTCTAGCGGAGCTTGTCTATCAATATTGGGATGTAAACTGCTGTGGGTGGCAGTGATGCTCTTTGGATGAGAGATCAGCGTTGATATGAGAAGAAGATGCAGGATGACAGAAACACGGCGAGTCAGAAAAGTTCAGGCAGCTCACACTCCAACTGAGAATTGTGTCGTGGTAGATCAGAGAGAGAGAGAGAGAGAGAGAGAGAGACAGTTACGATCCTATGAAAAGACGTAAGATCATGGAGAGGATCACAGGGCGGAGCTTCAGATGCGAGCGCTATCTAAGAAAGTTTGTTTTTCTCTGTTTTTGTTAAAAAACAGGAAGAGATGAACGAAGAGAGTCGACTCTTTCTTTTGATAGTTTCAGAGTTTACGTAATCGTAGAACCATATTCAGAGGGTTTTGAAAGATCGGTCAAAATAAAATAAACAATTGGTCTTAAAATTGGTCAGTTTTCCCCTGATTAATAAAGTATTTCTGATTCTGGGTTTCACACTCACCCACGTAGATCTCTGAGTGACCTGAACTGACTTTACTGACGCATGTCGACGTGCGTTCAGCTTCATATTAAGACGGTCTTCTCACATGATGTCTGTGTTGAACTAAAAGCTGAATAATCTGCGGGCTCTTTAGAAAGAGTGTGTTTTCCTTTTGATTATGAGAAGACTTACGAGACACCAGGGTGCTTTTCACTAAACCCCAAGTGCAGTGGAGGGTGATAATGCGCTATTGAAATGCTTATTTTCACACCACTTGACTCCACTTCCCCCAAAAAAAAAAAAAAAAAATGCAAACATTACATCCGAGCTGCGGTTTCAGAGGAAACAGGGAATCTCAATTTCCCAGGAGCTCTTCATAATTAATTTATTCTCCAGCGCCAAAACAACAACATTAATTAGGGGAATGAAAGTCAGAGCCGTTTGGGGAAAAAAAAGGTTCAAGCACCACTTTAGTAAAAGCTATAATAAAATGTTTTTTCCATTTGCATACGTACTAAACAGACAGCAAAGAGGTGATGAGGGTAAAAGCGACGGCCCTGAGGACAAAATGATTAAGGCCACTTCAGAGCCTGCTCACCATTATCACACAGAAACAGTAATAATTGGCCAACTAACGTCGCTCTTTTTAAACACTTCCTAAAAGCCGGCGCTCGCTCGCCCGCCGCACAGACACAATTAGGGCTGCAAATTGAGATTCACAGATTGTTCTCAGCGGCCACTTTCACAAAGCTAATGTCTGAATAACGGAGCAGCAAGACGACATGTTTAGATTCCCCAATTCAAGTTCAACTGTCATTTTTACTCTGTGACAAACCGTCTTCTAATGTGCTGCAATTCAGACGCAAACAGCTGTAACTGGAGGCTAAATTACCTTCAGAGAGTTTCACTTTCATTCACTATCACTCAGTCTGCGACAGCACGAGGGGACGTGTCCTACATTAAGGCTTTTCAAGTGTTTAGGGAGATAAATACGCTGCTGTTCATTACATAACTCATTATGAAACTCATTTCAAACAAACGGTGCAGCTTTTTCTGCCTCCTGTCTTGTTTTAATCCCGTACGTGACTCGACTGAAGATCAGACAAACAGAAATATCCCTCTTATTGATTTAGATGAACGTCTCTGTATCACCTGCAGGAACATGCTCCACACCGAGAGGACGGCGTCATCAGTTTGATGTAAATCACAACATTTGCATGACACCACAACATATTTTTTTCATGCGCGAGCGGCGGAGCCCCCTCAGAGCCACTCGGCAGCTCCGCTGCACACAAATCTGTCTGAGGCGGAGTGAACTCTGGCTGACAAGTGACAGCCACGTCATGAATAAAACATGGTGTGTGAAAAGAATAGAACGTATTATCTGTCCTGAGTGTGTGATGCAACGTGGAGGAGGTCTTGGTGGTGGCCTGATCTTTCATCCCAGATCCTGAGGCGGAGCCGTCAGAGCCAAACGGTTGGACGCCAAGGCTGAAACTCGCTGATTTTCTCTCCTTTCTTAACGAACATCAGCGTGAACTGTTCTGTTTATCCATCAGTGCGCTCCCTCTGCTGCGTCTGGCTTCTCATTTGCTTCTTCGTTACTCAATTATTTGGATTTCATCATCGAGGATCAGCCGATGTACTTTACCTTCATGGAAGATAACACTGCAACTTCCTGTCTGCAGTCATCAAACATTTACAGCTGACAGAAAACACAGCACACTTTCTCTACTGACTACTGATTGTCTGACTAACAGGCCTTCTGATTTTCTGACTAATGGTCTTCCTGGTTTTCTGGCTATAAGGAGCCTTCTGAGAACAGGGTGGATCCCCTCATGTTTCAGTCTGACATGTGACACACTGATAAATCAGGGTTTTTATCAAAATGTGTTTTAAACTTGTTCAAACAACATGTTCGACATTTCTACCATTTTTAACCAGTTTAACAATCAGTCCCATTAAACTGTCAGATGGTGCGACCACAAAAGCGTAACAAGTATTAAATAATTCACCTTCCTTAATTATGACAATTATCATTAAAACTATATTTAAACATTTCATTTTTAAACTTGATAACATGTCTTTAATTGTACAGAGTGAGTCAGTGTGTCATAGAACTCAATCTTTTCACTCTATTTTTGGGTCAATTTGCTTAAAATCATTTTAAATGTCAGTTTTAGATTTAAGTGATTTTTTGCACCGTCAGCGCCGCGGTCCGTCAGCGCGAGCCAATTCACTCTGCATCCGTCTCAGGAGCGGAGCGCAGCTCAGCGTACTCATAGCAGCTGGATACACAAGATCACAGGAGAACCACATGTTCCTGCAGGAATCACACCCATGACAACTACTTTCATGATATTTAGTATGTTAAACTCACCTGCCCTCCCAGAGCTTCATTAATTCAGTCCTTCCCTTTTAGTCTCTGTTGGTGTCCTTATATAAAGGATGTGTTGTATCGTATATAATTATCTGGTTTTCTGCCTCCAATACAAACTTTTCCTCGTCCATGGCGTCAGATTTCCTCTGGGTCTGACCCGCTGATGACTGCTGACCCTGTGCCAGTGTCGAAGTTTTGATATACGAGGATAATTTTACGATCAACAGGCTGAACACGGTGCTTTATTTTGAAAAGACCGGAAACTCTGATCGTTTTTCGTGTCTGTTTTCCTGTTTGGAACGATCTGCTCTGCGGAGATTGACGCGTCTCTGCAGCGTACTCCGGCAGGAATAGACTGGCAGCGGAACAGCCGCGAGCAGCCGTTGGTAACACGCGAGACGGACCGCGGCGCGGGCTGTGTGAATGCACTGATTGACTTGAATAGCTCTGACGGACCGCGGCGCTGACGGACCGCGGCGCTGACGGACCGCGGCGCTGACGGACCGCGGCTCTGACGGACCGCGGCTCTGACGGACCGCGGCTCTGACGGACCGCGGCTCTGACGCTGTATGTGTGAATCTGGGGTTACATGTGGTAAAGTGATATTTTGTCCCTGATATTCACTTTAAATCTTCTGACAACCAGGATCAGGTTAATCCGGATGTTTTCAGAGCTACTCTGGTCCTTCTCAACGTTTGTAAATGTAAGTTTTTACCTACATTTATGAATATTTTTATCTTAAAACAAAAAAGTCAAAATTTTCAGTTTTGAAGATCCGGGCCGAGCTTGAAGCTATAATCCTGTCAGATTACGTCCCTGAGTGAAACCTCTGGAGGTCTGAGTGTGTCCCTGTGTTTGCAGCAGCTGACTGGAGGTAAATGAGCCTGTTCTCACCCTGCTGACACGGCTGGATCCTCTCCAGATAGCACGGCGCTGCACACACCTCTCCGTAACGGCGCCCTGACAGAGACTAATGTCCCAACATTAAGCTCCTACGCTGCTTTTACGTCCGACCGTAACCTCGCTTTGTTTTCTCCCTGCACTCGTACACATTTACATCCCGGGCCGAGCGACGGACACCTCTCTGCTCTCACATTCATTGGCTGTAAATATTTTAGGAGCTGGACCAAAGTAAACACCGGTCACTTCGACGGGGCGCACTCACTTATCAGCTCGTGCTTCCTGTGCAATTACAGAAGACGCTCTGCAGCCAAATGGAGCATTAAGAAAATGTATGAGGCCATGCTGGCTTTGCTTTTGGTGAGCAGACGCAAAGTGTGAGTGTGTGTGTGAGTGTGTCTGCAGGATGTTTTGGTGCATGCCAAAGAGTTCAAAACACAGAAATAAGCATTTGTTTAATTCTGCTTCCTCTGCTTTTTAGAAACTGCTGTCAAAGGTTAAAAAAATAAATAAATAATGTCTTTAAACTAATCCAGCGTAGGAGATGATGGAATTTAATCAGATACGAGTCAAAATGCAGCGTAATAATGATGTAATTTACAGACATGCAGTATTAGCTGTGCATGTTCATCTGCAGGCATCGAGTCATCCCCCGTTAAACCTGTCAAATGTTATTTCATCACATGAAGTCTTACATCACGAAAAACATCCAAACTTCAGGTCCAACTGTGGAAAAAAAAAAAAAAAAACTACCCCATGGTCTGAAGCTGCAGAGGAAACATCTTATCTCTTGTCTGCAGAGGGAAATTAGTTAACAGCTGTTTAACAAGCAGTGAATCTGTGTTTGTCACGGGAGGCATTTTGAGCGTTACTCACTCAAAAAAGTCTGTTTCATCACGCTCCTCCGCAGGAACCTCGAACAACGTAAGAATAATGACGTTAATGCTTTTCACAGCTCTGAGTCCTGCTGTGCTCAGAGGTTACCTTCAGAGTCACAAAACCTCTCAGCTCGAGGGAGAGAGAGCCAATCAGACGACTGCAACGTTTCCATGAGTCATTTCTGACGGAGCAGATTTTCAAACCTCTTCATATTCATGTCGTAGAAATCCCTGAATCTGTAAACTGATCCCAGCGGGCCGGTCTAAAACTGACACCAGATCCTCTCCAGACTTGCTGAAATGATGAGGTCATCACATGTTGGGAGGTACGGGCCTCAAACACCGAGGTCTGGCTATAGCTCAGAAACAACAACCAGCTTCCTTTTGCACGTGCTGCATCAACAGCTGAAGAAGTAACCAGAGACAGACTCAGCCTCCAGGATCATGTGTTCGTGCCGAGTCTCAGTTTCACTGTGAACAGTTGGTCCCACAGAGGCTTCACTCCGTCTTCCTTCAGCGGTTCGAAGCAGGAACAAACTGTTTTCCCTGTGGTTGTGTTTGCAGCTCGTTAAAGGAAGATGCTTTCCATGGAAACAAACATGTTTTTATAACCTTACAGAGTTTCAGATTGTTTGCACTTTTTGATGTGGCATTTTGTTTGAATCTTTTGTTGACACACACACACACACACACACATAAACAAACCTATCTTTTATTCATGAGTATATTTCAGCACTGATTTACAGCAGATCAGTAAAGTTTGCGTATTTTCTGCAGCTGTAATCACTTCCTGTCTCTCTTCTTTTTCTGCAGGGAATAAACAAGATGCTCTGAGGCTGGAATGAAGGACGAATCATGGCTGCTGCATTGTGATGTTAATCTGCTCACCTGCACATGTTCATCTGGACTCCAAACATAAAGAGAGCCATCTGTGCACGCAGCGAAAACTGAACTCTTTATGTGCAGCATGTTGTCGTTAGTCTCATCTTGTTATGCTGAAGCGCAGATCTTCATCCTTCCTCTGCTGAGAGTCATTTTAACCACGACCACTAAACCAAACAGCTCTTCAAACACTGTTTTAACGTTACTGTAAATGAAGGCGTCCAATCGGTGGCTCCGTGAGATCAAACAAAGGTTTTGTTGTGTGCATGTTGCTTTTACAAAGTTCATCAATCAGCAGTTATTAAAGGTGGTCACGTTTTGGACGTCTGTGGTCCTAAATCAGAGTTTGAACCCGTCTCATTTCTACAATATTTGTGTTACGGCTGCATTTGTTCTCTGTCTCTCCACGTTGCTTGTTTCCAGGTGAGTCAGCTGATTACGAACGAGGCTCACCTGGTGTCAGTCTTTAAAAGCTCACTGCTGTCTGCAGCAGGGAGAGGCATTTTTGGTTTGGGGACTGCTGCCTCTCCTGGGATTTTGTTGTGGTGTTTTTGTTTGTTGTTTATCAATAAATCCCAGTTTTTGTAATTGTTTAAGGTGTTTTTTTTGTACGGGTCATTTGTGGTTCTTTGTTAGCCCCACATGGGCCACCTTTAGTTGGGGCGTAACAAATGGGGGCTCGTCCGGGATACGAACATCCATGAGGTGTGGGTTTTTGTGTTTGGTTTTTTCCTTGTTTTTAGTCTTTTGTTCGCACACCCTTAGTTGTTTGCCTTGTTTAAACTTTAGTTTTGAGTGGGCCACCTTTAGTTGGGGCGTAACAAAACTAAAACAAAACAAAACAACGCCCCAACAACAATTCCTTGATAAACAAGGAATTAAAGTGCACAAACAAAAACACCACAACAAAATCCCCGGAGAGGCAGCAGGGCAGCAGTCCCCAAACCAAAAATGCCTCCCTGCTGCAGGCAGCAAGGAGCTTTTAAAGACTGACACCAGGTGAGCCTCGTTTGTTATCAGCTGACTCACCTGGAAACAAGCAAAGTGGAGAGACACAACAGATGCAGCTGTAACAACGTGCGTAATTTAATAGCTTTTAATGCGTAGTAAACTATTTATAACAGAGTATCAAGCTACCTCTTTCAGTTCTGTCGACGCTGTCAGAAACACTTTTTGTTTCTTTGTTTGTTTTTCTTTTAACAAACTAGGACACAAAAACTCATCATCATTATTGTACATATGTTTTATATCATCCCGATTTTAAATTTGTACTTCAGAATTTGGTATTCATGTTTTATTGCAGTGCTTTTTCCTTCACCAAACCTCTAAAATCAAATCTGTGTTTGTGTTTTTCTTCAGTTTTTACTGTTTGACTCTCATATCACATGCAGTGATTTATAAATGACTCTCAAATATTTAAAGCTCCAAGTATTCCAGAAAAATAGCCAAAGCACTTACACACAGGACATTTTCTCACCATTTTTTTCATCAAAATGAGCAACAAAGTCCAGGCAGGCGTTTTGAGGCTCGGTGTTTAAGGCCCTCATAGTATCTTAACATGAAATATCTCTTTTTTTTTTCTCTCCCTGGTGTTTCAGAAAACCTTTATTCCTGCTCCACAAACCCTCTTCCCTCTGATTGGCCAGCCCTCTGGAGGCCTGTAAGGGGTAAAGCTATGGACAGACCTTGGTGATTGAGGCCCGTATTATGAAGAATTGGTGCTATTTTTTAGAACGGAGCATTTCGATCAGATTACAGACGGACGTCTGAAAATCTGAACACGTTTCGTCTCGTTGGTACTTTAAATCCATGTTTAACATCTCAATTAAAGACAGAAGCAAATATAACAGATGTGCCACATGGGGGTAAAATACCACAAGTAATGTCAACGTAAATGTTTCTAAGAATGCACCCAGATGAAGAGTTTCATGTATGGTTGACAGCATCACTCTGTGTTTCTTTATTTTGTAACAAACTTCATGTTGGGACTGAAATATATCAAATGAATCATAAAACCTTGAAGTGAAATCAAATCCAGAGAAGCAGTAAGTGGAGGTTACCGCTTAGCAGTTAACGTGTGGCTAACAACTCACAATGAGCAAAGATCAGAGGAAAATAAAAGAGCGAGTGAGACTTCATGTGATAAATAAAACATTAATCTTTGTTCAGAGATTAAGAGACAGCTGCTGCAGCTGGAGAGGGCAGCAGGAACTTTGTGGTGGAGAAAATGTTTCTTTGAGTTTTCCATTCAGAACGCAAAGATAATGGCTCCAGAGCAGAAAGCGTGTTATCACGAGACGTCCCCCCAGGGTGCTGCTCTGGGCCTGTATTTATCTGCAGAGGAGCCTCAGAGGGTCCCTCCTAAAGGAGGCCGCTTTGGGCTTTATTGTCCAAAAGGATTTCTTTATCATCTGAGTTCTAAGGAACACATTTCAGCTTTGAAAAATAAACCCAAATATGACTGCAAAGAAAAAAACCTTTGTACCTTCACCTAATGTCTCAGAGAGCTGTTTCTGCAGCCGGCTGAAAAGCAGGAACTTTAACCAAGCAGCAGCCTGAAACAACTTCTTCTGATTTCTCTCTTTGATTCTCTGGATTCATTCACCTGCTGAGAGGCCGCGATCACAAAGAGACAAATCGACAGAAAATTACACCAAAGCTTTCGATTTGCTGCAGAGGAACTTTGCTGTTATCTACAGTTTGTATCTTTTGGATGATAACAGTAATTCAAAGCACTACAGCAGCTGATTGGCCGATAACAGGAGCGCCTAAAAGGACAATTCAAGCTGCAAAGCAAAGAAGAGACACCAGCTGAGAGCTGCAGTTCCTCAAATGTCCACTAGAGGCTGCCCCCAAAGGTGAGCCCCTCCCCATAGAGCTCCATGTTAAAGTGTCCAACATTACAGCAGGCTGCTGAGCAGCTATAGTTACTACGTGACGGGGACGTGTAGTTCCTGCTCACGCTGGTTAAGGTTTCAGAATGTACTGCACAAGAATTAAAGGTACAGTGTGTCATTTTTATAAGCATTTATCAGAACGGGCTATGTAGAAAGGAAATATGATATTCATAAGTGTTATTACATCCAACTATGGAGGCAGGGAGCGTCCATGTTTTTACAGCAGCACAGAACGGACAAACTAGAATCATACGTGTTTTTGTCTTCAGTGATTGGTCATATAAAATGTACCAGCTGGAAGAAGAAGAAGAAGAAGAGGGTGGTTGTTGTTGTGCAAAAGAATTTTGACTGACGGATATTTTTGATGTTTTTGTTGTTGTTTTTTTTTATGGTAAACACTTGACAAACAGAAAAACAGATGTTTTATGCATCAGCTGTTTGATCTCCTGAATTTTCATCTTGAAATCGACAGTCAACAATGAAATTGACTGAAGCAGAAACAAATTTAAAAATCAGGCCAATGTCAAAAAAAAAAAAAAAAAAAAAAAAAAAACTGCAGTTCCTTGAGTGTCCACTAGAGTCTGTCTCCAGCAGTGAGTCAGTCCCCATAGAGCTCCATGTTAAAAACTTTAACTCACTAACTCAGCAACAACTCACCTGTTAACAGCAGATTAAGGGTTAAAGAGAGGGATAATTAAGGGGCGTGGCCTCTTTGACTTCTACTGTCTCTTTAAGAGCCTTCAAAGCACATAGGAACTCAAGCGTACTAGAAGCTAACATTCCAGAATGTTCCTCCGAAGATCAAAACACAAAGCAGGAAGTTTGGTTGGTCTCACCAATCAGTGATGTCACAGATTGAGTCATTCTGACTTTTAAAGAAGTGTCTCGTAGGATTACCAGATTACCCAGGATTACTCAGTTCAAACCTTTGTGTTTAATCCATTGTGGCGGCTTGTAAACATGGTGGATTTTCTGCTCGTTAGCTAACCGGGAACAGATTGTTCTGTTTTTGTCTCATCTCTGGCTTCAGAAAACCAACCGACACAGCTTCTTTCTCCAGTCTGAGTCTGAGTCTCACACACCAACAAAGGAGAGGTAAAAGTCTGCTCGTATAAATGCCAGAAGTAAAATGACTCAGCGGTCCTCACGAAGCCTGGCTGTATTTGTATTAATGGTGATACGGTTAAGAGACACTCTAATCCAAAGGTTTATTTTGCAATTTAGAGGATGATTAAATGTCTGCTCGTCCACTTATTTGCTTGTAATGTAGAAAAACAACCAAAGAAAAGAGAAGCCGGGGAGAAACGGAGCAACGTAGATGTATTTACATTAATAAATAACAATTTAGAGGCCCAGTGAACTCCACAGAGCTTGATGTGCTTTTCATACTCTGTGTCAAACTCATTTTACAACACCGGCCAGACTCAATTTCTCGGCGCCTCTTAAGTCTTATCTCTCTCTCTCATTGGAGAAAACATTCAGAGTCTTTTTCTCTCTCTCTCTTTCTCTCTGTCTCCGTGTTTATTTACATCCCTCCTCTAAGCCTCTCTCTCTCTCTCTCCTGCACACGGAGGTAAAACGACTTCATTTTGTCCGTCTCAGAAGCCAGAGGGAATCGATTGTTTGACTCTGAATCTTTTTCACACACGGCTTAAGGTCTCTAATTTAATTCGGCCTGATTGCGTGCGGTGTGTTTTTTATCAGCGCTGATATTCCCGGGCGTACGGCCTGCGCGCAGAGGTCAGAAATAACCTGTGTCTGTGTTCCTGCGTGTTCCCATTTAGCCCAGCGCTGACCTTTAAGCCGCACCTGATCAGATTCATGTCCGAGCGCGCAGGTGAAGTCTGCACGCTCTCCCTCCCACACGCTCACACCGAGCCTGATGTTGATCGCCAAATGCAATTAAACGCCAGATCTCCTGCGCCGTGCGTTCCAATTACTGAATCCATTAGTCTTGGCGCTGCATCATTTAAGCCAAAATAATTTAATTTGTGCTCCTCAGGCATGGATTTTATTCTTAATATAATCAGTCTGAGCTATCACCTCCAGGCTCTGCAACATGCAAACATCATCTGTGTTTAATCTGTTAATGCACACGACAGCAACACGCTGATTTGAATAACTGAGCAGGCTGCATGAAGAAAAATCAAATTACATTGTTGGGCTTTCGAAGTCATCACGGAACAACCGTGTGTGCTGCATGATGACATCATGCCTGTGCATGTTTGGAGAGAAGAAGAGAATAATTACAGGATGTAAATCTGCAAACTTGTCCTCAAAGTCCTCTTCCTGCTCTGATCATTATTTCGGTTTGTTGTTGTCGTCAAAATAAATAACGTCTGGTTTAAACACTGTTCGTTTTATTTTGAAAGTCAGACAGAAAGCATCAACTGATGAAAGAGTGAAAAAATATCCCAAAGAGAGTCGAGGGCACAGCCTTGATCACATCCTGAGAGGTGTCCTTTAAAATCCCAGAGAAAGAAAAGTTTGTAATAAACTCGGCGACACCTTCATCCAGCTCCGTTAAACGTCAGGACTCTAATCTCTTCACGCTGAGCCTGTGAGAGCTTTAAATGCCAGTTTTGATCTGTGAGATGTTTTCATCCACACGGTAACATTTAGAGTCCTGACATGAATCTCGCTCTGTTATTGTGACATTCTGAATTAAGGACGGCGAGCTGATTTTCTCTCTGCGCTCGCTGAAAGCAGAGCAGACAGCGATCAATAACAGAGCGCAGCTTTTACTGTATTTTCATTCATCTCTCTGACTCATCCCTCTCCCTTTGGACTTCAGAAGTCAGGATGTTTTTTCAGGAACTAATCCTGCTCTTGATTTCATTTCCAGTTTTTATTCTGAACATTCATTTCTCGCTCCATCACCGGCTCAAAAGCCATGACGGAGCGAATCCACCGTTCAACCAACAGCTCGACGTTTATTAAAAAGACTCAAACTGCAGAGGATGAAGTTTGTGTTTCCACAATTTAATTTTACACAATATGATTCTGCAAAAGCACCAACTCACAGCCTGCCGTCACAAAGAGTCTGTGCTGACTCACTGCATCCAGAAACAGTGGAACACTCTCACAGTCTTACTCTGAGTCTGGGTGAAATACATAAATACAGTGTGTGATAACATAGGGTTTGTTAGGGAAAGAGGCATTTTGTAGTCAGCGTTCAAATTCTACGCAGACGACACTCAGTTTTATTTATCAAGGGAAGAAGAAAATAATCAGTTAACTAACCTAGAAGCTTCAAGGACAAAAATAAGAAATCCGGATGAAGACGGATATTTCGTTTGAGAGTTATTCGTCTTGGACTGAACACCTCGGAGAAGGTGCCAGGAAGTTTCCAGCAGCTTCAGAAACAGCTCAGAAGAACACCAAGACACCCAGAGGCATGTATCAGTTCAGAGGCTAGAGATGATTCATATTTATTACAGCGCAACTTTTAGGGCTCTAAACTAGCCAGGAGCACAGTTCAGAGTTTCATCAGTGTTCTCATACGGTCTCAAAACTTAGGGACAAAATATGTCCCATTTAGGGGGCAGTCTGGAACCCTACTTTTAAATGTTCTCCTCATTTGTTCAAATGTGGACATATTGCAACCAAGTAAGTATCTTTTTGTTTCTTTACTATCAGTGCTGACAGATGAGGACATGATGAGTCTGTAGAACAGCGATACAGACACTGCATCACCTGACAATGATGAAGAAGAGCATCCAGACTTCCCTGAGCCCCTGACTGCTTTATTTAATCCAGCACACAGAGACCTTTCACCTCAGGAAATACAGGATAGAAGCAAGGAAACATTTCACAGACTAACAACTAAACTTCAGCTTCATCAGTGTGGAAAAACTTGAAACTGTTACTCGGCAACAGTCAAAGTCAAGAGAGTGGCACATCCACAGCGCTGGTCGGATCACAAGCACCTGATTTTAATCTTGATAGCCTGGAGCCACAGCCGCCTTCGGTTGCTCTGAAATGGCCGAGAACCCCTTGGTATGCGATAAAATTTAAGTCCCTCTTGAGTATTTCGGTTCATAACACAACAACCTGCCATTATGATGCCGACAGTTTAGCGTTAGCCTTTGGTTTTGCTACTCCGAGTGGTCTTTATTCTGTCCCTCTGGTGCTCCCGTAGTTTCTTACTTCTCTAAACTCTTATTTCAGCTTCTGTCTGAAACTCTTTGTTTCGGTTTCCGTCTCTTTAAGGCTCCCCTCTCCATGAACCCCCTTCCCTCTGACTGGCAGATGCTATGAGCACACCTTAGTGTTTGAGGCCCTCTCCTCCAATGTGTCATGAAGCAGTGAGGAGATTCTTATGTGATGAGCTCATCATTTCAGCAACTTTCGTGAAGGACCTGCGTTTGCACACGCTCAGTCTGAGCATCCAGGATTGTTTCTTTATATCCATGTTTACAACACGGGAAAGCAGAACACGCCCTCTTTAAACCAGATTTCGGTGTAGAAAAATCGATTTCTGTTTCATCTCATCCAGAATGACAAACATAAAACCAAGGTTGTGATGAGATGAACTGATTCTTTCATGAAACATCATAAAAGTATACACCTCCCTCTCCAACTAGCCTCGGCTGCAGAGGAGAGAAGTGATTGTGAATTCACGGCTGACATATCTGTCCTCGGAGGAATAAATGGACTTTGGAAATAGGGAGATAAGCTTCTGCACTCATAACATTTGTTCACGGTTTAAAGATGAAACTCAAGGGGACGATTTTTCTTTCTCTAAAGAGAACAAAAAGACTCGTAACAAACGGACAGAGAAGACAGAAAAGACGTGAGGCACAGAACGACTTCCTCTGAACACTGATCAGGTCAGGATCTCAAATCTGTGCAGACTTTACTAAAAGAGACGTCATTCATCGCTGAATATCTGTGAACTGTGAAAAAACAGCTTCTAGCTTGGGATACTCACACCTGCAGCTGCTAACTACGGTGGCCCTGAGGGCTCACATGCAAAAAGACAAAACAAGCAAATTAGGAAAACATCTTCATTAATTTGACAACACATGCTCAGCGTTTAGAAAACACAGAAGTGTTTCCAGAGGACACTTAAAAGTGATGCACATGTCCGTTATTAGCCGGTATGCTAACATCTGAATCATGTGATCACAACGTTTAAATAAATCAAAAGCACTTTTATCTCATTTTCCAACACCACTGACGGAAAGAGAACATTAATCAGGCTGTGAGTCAAAATCTTTGTCAACAACAAGCGTGTCGAGACGTGTGCATCACTTTTAAGTGTCCTCTGGAAACACTTCCCCTGTGTCGTGGTCTATTTGCAGCGCGTTTTTCTCTCCGCTCGGCCAGATTCCTGTTTCTGCAGCGTTTGGCCTTTTAAGGAGTTTAACCAACTCGTGACGTCACAGATTGAGCAAATCTCGTGTTGATCTCGTTGAATTCACGCGTGACAAGCTGTTCATATTAGTTTTCTGAACGTGTCAGCTGACTGTGGCTGAGTTTAGTTTTAATAAGAACGTTTTTTTTTAAAATGAGATTTGAGTTTTTGCAGTGCACTGTCCCCCCCAGCTCCTGCTCTCCTCCAAACTACTGGCTCCAAAATCGCAGCCTACACACGAACAGGTCGCTCAGTCTGAGGGATATCAGGGGTTGAATCAGCGCTCCTTGATACTTCATTATTTGACCTTATCGACCAATAAATAATTGAAAACCAGCTGCTCTTTAACCCTTCACTTCAGTTATTTATTTCTGCCCCTCCCCCTCCGTGACCTCTGACCTGAGCTCACAAATAAAAGACCTCAGACTCCGTGTGGAGTCTGAGAGGTTACCTTGATGCTATTAAGACGTCCTCATAAATATTAACAAGTGACGACTGCAACTCAATGTTGACAATGCAGTTATGCTAATTGCTCCATTTTCATGAATATGTAATAAATATACGGATCATTTGCAGGCAGTGATGAATGAATTTTACACCTAAACAGATTATACAGTCATAAATTAAACACAGCAGTGTGCAAAAACCTTTCCTCATCATGAGCTCTTCAGATATTCTTCAAAAGAGACGAATTTCCCTGTTTGCTGTGCCTGAACAGTCTCCTGTTCGACCCACCAAACAAACAGAATAAGATGAGGAAGAAGAATTTGTGCAGGAAATGTTTTTATTTATTTTTTTTATCTCTGTGATTTTTACTTTCTGTTTTTCTCTGCTGTATGTTCGCACAGCGCATCAGTGACAGGTGCATCCTCAGATACCAAACATGTCTGACTAATTCTGAATAATTTCCTGAGCCGGGTGACAAATTCTGCCTTCCTCCTGCACTGTGCCGAGCCGCCGAGCGTAGGCATGCATACAAAGCAGGGTGGAGATTTAGCTTGGCTTGTTGTAGCGTGGCTCCCCTCTTGCCTCCCTGCAAACCACCCAGCTCTCTCTCTCTCTCTCTCTCTCTCTCTCTCTCTCTCTGCAGCTCTAGCTCTCTCTGACATTAAAGGGCACGTCCTCTGAGGTTTCCATCTGCCCCTCTGTGTCTGTCAAAGCTCCACGTCCCCGAGAGACACAGGATTTTAAAAAAAAGGAACACAAAGACGCGCTACAGTGTGATGGAAGAGAGCATGGGCTTTCTGATCCTCAAACATCTCCACAAAATTTTTCCCAGAATCGAAGGGAGAATAAGCTGCAGAGCTTGCGGTGAAAGAAAAATAAAAATGAAGGTGTTTGTAGCAACAAAAGGATGCCCAGTGGCATGCCGTGAAAACTCAGCTCGTAGGAAGCAAGAGCGCTGCATGAATAATGGATTCAAAGAAAGTTGGAGCCGGCAATCTGGATCAGAGCCGGAGTCCAAACTGAAGCAGAGACTCAGGCTGAAGATCAGCTGTTGCATTCCTAAAGGCTGAAGAACTCCTGAACCGAGCTGCTGCTGAGCTGATCTGTTGATGATTATTCAGTTCTGTCGTTTTCATGCTGTGTGAGGACATCTCAGTGTTTTTCAGAGTGAGACATCTCACATTTGTGCCATCTTTGCTGAGAGCGCTGCGGAAAACTGCATCACGCCCTAAAAACGTGTTTCATCGAGATGATTAATCACACCTTCAGCCCTGAAACAAACAAGGTGTTAGTAAATCTTTAAAGCAGATCCGTCTTATTGTGTCATCAGTGTGTGAGCGACTGATGAGAGGGCATGTTGGACTTTCTTTCAGCTTCACACCACTAGCAGAGCCAGGATTTGGATTGTGGATGGGCCTCCAGAAAACTGGATGGACCAGTTAAAAAAGGCCTAAAGGAAAAAAGGGTCCACCTTCATCTTAGTTTCAGCACCAAGGACAGCGACTCAGATGCCTACCTGCGTGGCTCTTGTGTCGCTGTCCTCAGCTCAGTGCTGAAGTGGACAAAGACACTTTGGCAGTAAGCCTAACTTAACTTGTCTCTCTTAAACGTTCAATATTGGGTCAAAACCAGGATCACGCAGAACCACCCAGAACCAGGCAGGACCAGCCAGGACCAGCCAGAACCAGCCAGGACCAGCCAGGACCAGCCAGAACCAGCCAGGACCACCCAGAACCAGGCAGGACCAGCCAGGACCACCCAGGCCCAACATTAGTGCTGCAGGTGCTTCACACCAAGCTCAAATAAATCATTTGCACAAGTGAATCACCTGTAAAGTCAGATATCAGTGTGAACGGTGTGATTAACCCTTTACCAACTGAGGCTAAATTAATCTTATCTAAGAACATATTTTGTTATTATGGCTGTAAAAGGAAATAGATTTCTTAGGAGTTCAGTTTGAGACGGATCTCTATAGTTAACAGAGAGCACAGCTTCTCAGCTCTCAGTCAGCGGTGGAGTTTTTTCGATTGAGCTAAAACTCCAGGAGTTACGGTATTCAGAAGCTGTTTTTGTGACTTTTGTCTTGTTTTGTGTCATGTGCTTGTGATTACCGTAATGAACCATATGTTAATGGAAAGAACAAGTTTACAGGTTTCCAGTACCATTTGAATTTTTCTAATTGAACAAACGGTGACAGAGTTACAGTAATAACACTTCGGTCCAGGTAAATATGGAGTCGGCATCATCACAGCAGGTAAAATGTTTCAAAGCTCTCTTTGCTTCATTCACAACAAATCTGAACCCCAGTGAATGTTTTGTTTGTTTGTTTGTTTGTTTGTTTGTTTGTTTTTCCAGGCTTTATCTGAGTCACTCGTATCCACCAGCAGTTGGGAGGGACTGTTGTGAGCAAGGAGGACTCGTCCGTCTGTGTTGTCTGTACTGGGAGGGGCCCCGCAGCACCCGCTAAGATCAGCGCATCCTTTCAGTCTCCAAATTCTAGATTTGTTACTTTTTTAAAGAGTTGCTCAAGAGGCCTGAAAACTCTCTTCATAAAGCCACAGTGTTTGATGGAAACCCCTCTGCTCTCACAAGATTCTCATCCTCTATAAACACAAAACATTTGTTTGTTTACGTTTGTTTTGAGCGCGTCATTTGTTTATAAGTCCAAAGTTGGAGCAGCACCATGGGATATGGGCTCTGGAGCCTCATGCGGCTCTTTGACTCCTTTGCAGTGGCTCCCTGTAGCTTTGAAAATTGACATAAAGAAGTTTTATTTTTCTCTCTCAGAGGGTTCTGATGATAAATCACATTTACACCAAGTAAAAATGTGATTTAACATTTTGGTGAAATAAATACGCATTACTTCTCGTTATAAAGCTTGCCACCTCTCTGCTTCAGCTCCTACAACATCAACAGCCCACAAAAAACTTTCCTTACACCTGTGGCTGACTTCAAGTTTTACACTCCTGATAATTACCGTATTGGCCCGAATATAAGACGACCCTGATTATAAGACGACCCCCTCTTTTTCAAGACTCAAGTTTGAAATAAGATGCTGATGGGCATCCCGTCCTTTCATTTCTCGTCCACGTACGCTCACACCCTCCTGTCCAGCTCTTGGAAGCGGCCGCTCTGAGGACCACGGAAAGCTTTTCTCTGACTGTGAGCATTTTTTAGGCGATCTTTTACAGCTCTCCATCTCCGTACATTACACTCTGTGACACCGTATTTCACAGCCGCTTTGCAGTTGTTTAAAGACTCTTCCTCATTTATCACCATCATCTTGAAGTTTGCATCATAACTTCTCCTCAGCTGCCGGTTAACCTGGCCGATCTTCCACCCACTTTTCTCCAGATTGTCGCTACGTTTCTCCATTTTCTGTTTTCTCTTCTCTTATTTTCTTCTCTTTTCTTTCTTACCGCTATTTTTATTTTTCTTCTTCGTGACAGGGGTTCGCTTTGGCCTGGGGAGTTAAGTTCAGCATTCAGCTTTAAAGATATCTGGCGCCATCTAGCGTTGTGAAAGGGTATAATGTCTAGACCCCAAATGTAAGACGACCCCCACTTTTTCAGTCTTATTTCAATGCAAAAAACACCGTCTTATATTCGGGCCAATACGGTAAATCAACACAAAGACAAATCTGTGAGAAAAGAGAGATTTTAACTCCGTTTAGACGAATCCATTTAACTGCCAGCGTGCTCGCCTCAACAACAATCAGCATCACATTCAGCTGTTCTTTTTGTAGTTCTACAAAAACATGTTCAGATAATTATTCAGTGTATTTTAACAATGCGTAGAATTGTTACACCGTAGTTTCTTTATCATGAAGGTGACACAGATTTTGTGGCTCCGGACTGACTGTAATCCAGGTGGGTTGAGGAGAAACGGCTCCTTTGACAGTGAAGGTTTCATAGACTGTCTATCATCAACATCACCCGTCTGTTTCTGAAACCGAGTTCTGAAGCAAATCGGCCAGTGAGGCCATATTGGAAAAGAGGCGGGCTTTGAGGCTCCACGCCATCAGCTACAGGGTGCCCATCAGTCACGTTGCCGCTTGTCTCATTCACACTTTCAGTCCTCAGTTATTTATGAGATTTGTGAGATTCTATGATTTCAAAGAAACCAAACAAAAACAAAACGGACACAACAACACAAATGATGAAATGACGGCTCACAGCCTGGCTCAATGCAGCAGATAAATCTGGAACAACAGATGGACGTCTTTCTAGAAATTTGGGGTTCTTCTGACCCCAAATTTTTCATGCTTTTGTTGACAAATTTTGTGTCGGGCAGCATGAAATCCTCAACCTGACTTTCCCTGGATTTTTCCCCTGTAGCCCCCAAGTAAAAGTTCTGCAAGTCGTCAGGATGAGCTGACGTCTTGTACCAGACTTGATATTCACATCATCAGATTCACTCTTAAGAAACATAGCCAATACTTCCTGCTTCACACATCAGCTCACCCTGACTTCTTGCAGAATTTTTACTTCAGAGCTTTTTGGGAAAATGTGGGGAAATTCAGGATGGGGTTTTTTTGTTGTTTGCATTCAAACTTGCAGGCAAACTGAAACATTCTGAGGAGTTTTCAGGAGATTGGAGCGCCTGTGAATGCAGCTGAAGACCCAGAATGTTTGAGTCAGAGTCGGGAGCTGATGGAGCTTCATTTCATGAGTGTTTCTGCATCGGATGTGTGAAATGTTTCGAGATCTTTTCAGAAAGGCTCATGCATTTTAAACAGATCTTGTTCAGATTTCTTTTTCATCAGTGTAGGAAGTTTGTGTCTTAGTTTTATTCAGAATAACAGGAAGTGAAAGTGTCAGTGACTCTTAAGTGTGGTTTTGTTATATTTCTGTGCTTCTCATCTCACTCCTCCAGCTGTGCTTTCGTGCTTTTGTGCTCCTGATGCCTGTCGTGACTCTGCAGTGTGTTAAAAAGATAAACAGTGACTAAGTTAACATGGAGACGGAATGAATGCTGCATAAATTCACTGTAAGAGTCAGACTGAGGGGGCCAAGCAGCAGCCACAGAAAAATAATTTGCAGAGCTGAAGGTTAAAGATGTCTGTGTTGGGTTTTATGTAACCGCTGCGGTTTGAGAGCCATCTGTGGGATGAATCCGCTCCTCCTGAACGTGACTCAAACTGCTCTTACTCCAGGACGCTGTGGGCTTTGAAGCAGAAACACAACGGGAGCTCTCAGATCAGGGAAACAAAGCGAGTCCGAAGCCGCCAGCAGTCCAACCACTCCAAACTTTTTACCTCTGATCTCCTGCAGAGACAGACAGACAGACAGACAGCAGGCTGGGGGGGTCTGAGCGGGGGAGACATCAAGTATGAGCGGGATAGATGTGGTGAAGAGACCTGAAAGTGTTTGTGGCTTGGAGCTAAAAGCTAAAACTTCACAAGACTCACAGACATGATGAGGTCATCACATAAGAATCTCCTGACTGGTTCATGACACATTTGAAGAACGGGGCCTCAAACACCAAGGACTGCCCTTAGAAAGGCTTCTTAGAGGGCTGGCCAATCAGAGGGAAGAGGGTTTGTGGGGTGAAAGCCTTAAAGAGACAGAGGGCAAGGGGGGGGTTGGATTTTATGAGCTGTAAATCATGTAAAATACTACGGGGGCACCAGAGGGACAGAATTAAAACTAAAAAACATTGATTAAAACAATGATTATGATTAAGTTTTAACTCCTGATTCAAAGGCTGTTATTAACTTTCCTTTAAAAACCAAGCAGCAGCCCTGCGTCTGAAGATATGAGACGATACTGAAGCGCTAAAATCTGCAGCTGAGTGTCCTCTTGAGGCTCCAGAAGTACAGGAAGTCACAAACACACCAAGACATATTTATTTATAACTCCACAGTTAAGATGATATTAAGATCGCCAGTTTGTCCAATCAGAAGCACAGCTCAGCTCATGTGACTGACAGGTGCCCTGTAGCTGTTAGCCCGCCTCATTTCCAATATGGCCGCTCCAATTTGCTTCAAAAGTCCATTTCAGAAACAGACGTGTGATGGCGCAGAGACAGAATGTTCCTGAATGTTGTGACATCATCAAGTGATGATCAACATTCTTGAAGCTCATTGGTGGAGCTGCAACATAAAGGCCGTGTAGAGCTTTAAATACAAGAACAAGGACTTTAACATCGATTCTTAAAGAAACAGGAGCCAGAGCAGAGTCTGAAGGAGGAAATAAGAGTTTAATAAAACACCAGAGAGAGAAAAACACAGATTTTAATGAGCTGTGAATCACGTAAAGATACTACAGAGTCACCAGAGGGACAGAATAAAGACTTTAAAAAGCATAACACCCCCTCTTTAAGTTTTTCTGCTAGTAAACACGCCTTTAACAGTAGAACAAGAGAACATGCTGAAAATACCCAAACACACTCACACTCATCAGATCACTGGAGGAAAGAAGCGATACACGAAATCTACAAGACAAAAGTGAGACCAATAAATGAGCTCTGACTGGATTCAAACACAGAAATGATCCGTTCAGACTATCAGACGAGGTTCACGAGTCTAAAGAAGTAAACGACAACTGGAACAAAAAACCAAACCAGAGTTCAACAAAGTGACGGATCACACTTTGGTTTTTTGATATCTTTCATCATGAATCCATTTCTGGTCTGTTCCTCTGATTAAATCCTCCATCACTGATCACAGACTCTGTCCCAGTTGTGTTTGTGAATATTAAAGACTGTCAGAGAATAAATAAATAAACTTCTCTCTCACCACAGATGGGAAAAGTTCCGGATAAAAGAGAGGCATTAAAGTCACCCCGACACAGTGTCTCAGATCTGTGAGATTCCCTCCAGCACAGAGGCTGGAGACGGTTTTGATGGACAGCGTGCGAGAATGAGAAAATGTAATGGAGGGATCCAGGAAAACAGGCAGCAGGGGAAATGGGACAAATATGAGATTCAGAGAGAAACAGAGGACGGGGAGAGAAAGGAGAAGACGTGAAATGTTTTTTACCCGAGCAGAGGAAGATGAAATGAGCCTGAGACGGGCCGAGGATTCATCAGACGTCTGTCTGCTGTCCTGAAAAACCGCAGTAAGGATCCAGAACTTTGTTTCCAGCAGGATGGAGGGAACGTAAGGCTGGACGATTAATTGAATTTTAATCTCGATTATGATTTTGGTTACTCACGATCATAAAAACGTTATAATCGGAGAAAAACGATTAATGTGCTGCACGGCGCGGCGTGTATCAATTGCATCGGTGTTGTGTGCGCGGCTGCAGCAAGGGCTCGACTATTAGCAACACGTGAAGAAAGCCGTTTACAAACATGGCAGAAAAGGAGCCTTTAGTTGACAAGAAAGGTCGGACTACTTCAGTCATCTGGAAGCATTTTAGCTTCAAGTCGTCGGACATCGAGCAGAAGGACGTTACTTGTAAAATTTGTCACGCCGTCGTGTCCGCTCAAAGCAACACGGCCAATTTATTAAACCACTTAAAGTTCAGTCACAAAGCGGTCTACGACCAGGTTTTAAAGGACCAGAATAGCCAAAAAAGTGCTAGCTCGTCAGCTTCAGCCAGCGGAAATGTTGTCACCTGCCTTCGTTCATCACTGAAGCCAGACCAAGTGAACAGACTCGTCTTCCTCGCCAAAAACCGAAGTTTGTAGGAAGTTAACTACAGGGAATGTTTAACTATGCAGCCAACCCAACTTTTGTTATTTAGAAAAGTTTTTGAGAGAGTTCAAAAAATATTTTCAGGTTGTGGTTCTTGACTGAGTTATTAGTGTATTTTGCATATTGCTATTTTTGCAAGTTTTATAGAAATGCACGCAGATTGGGTATTTAATTTTATTTATTTGTTTTATTGCTTTTATTTAATATATTTATTATTTTTACAAGTTTATTTATTTTTGATTGTCATTTCAAGTTGTAGTTTAATAAATACTCAAGTTTTGGAATTTTGAATAATCCTGGTTATTAATCGTGATCTCAATA
>CM061149.1:976799-1359299 GCA_030710495.1 Labroides dimidiatus | reverse complement strand
AGCATGCACTGCAGCCTCTGTGATATGTGCACATCTGCCCTGCAGGAGGAATGATGAGGAGTCACATCTGTGCTGAATCACGGCACCTCCTCGTCGTCCACGGTGTGAGGAGGATTTCTCTGCATCAGTCTGAGCTGTTATCTGAAGTTCATCAACGTTTGGTGCATGAAGTCGCTTCTCTGATCTCGCAGAGCGCGCTCGCTGCGCTCGCTGCGCTGAGCAGCACATGGTTCCCTGGTTCCTGCCCTACATGTGACACGCTGCTGTAAAGAGATTCATGAAGTACGTTTCATCCCAGAATACGCTGCAGGAGATGAATTAATGCAGCGATCATCTCTGTAAAATAAATCAAAACATTTCTAAAATTATCTCATGTATTAAATATGCAGCGCTGGCTTGAGTCGGATGTGTGGTCGTATATTTTTAATCATAGATGATGTGCGCAGAGGAAAGCCCTGCAGATCGAACCGATGTTCTCTGGTTCCACTGAAGACGAGCTGAACGCTCCGATTTATTCAACTCATCTGCAACAAAACCTTCAAAAACTAAAGGCAGCACATGAATCCCACTGAAAGGGCTGAAGCTGGGCTGAAGCTGGGCTGAAGCTGGGCTGAAGCTGAGCTGAAGCTGAGCTGAAGCTGGGCTGAAGCTGGGCTGAAGCTGGGCTGAAGATGAAGCTGGGCTGAAGCTGAGCTGAAGCTGGGCTGAAGCTGAGCTGAAGCTGAGCTGAAGCTGGGCTGAAGCTGGGCTGAAGCTGGGCTGAAGCTGAGCTAAGGCTGATCTGAAGCGGGGCTGAAGCTGGGCTGAAGCTGGGCTGAAGCTGAAGCTGAAGCTGGGCTGAAGCTGAGCTGAAGCTGGGCTGAAGCTGATCTGAAGCGGGGCTGAAGCTGGGCTGAAGCGGGGCTGAAGCTGGGCTGAAGCTGAGCTAAGGCTGATCTGAAGCGGGGCTGAAGCTGGGCTGAAGCTGATCTGAAGCGGGGCTGAAGCTGGGTTGAAGCTGAAGCTGAAGCTGAGCTGAAGCTGGGCTGAAGCTGGGCTGAAGCTGAGCTGAAGCTGGGCTGAAGCTGAGCTGAAGCTGGGCTGAAGCTGAGCTGAAGCTGGGCTGAAGCTGGGCTGAAGCTGAGCTGAAGCTGGGCTGAAGCTGGGCTGAGGCTGAAGCTGAAGCTGAAGCTGGGCTGAGGCTGGGCTGAAGCTGAGCTGAAGCTGAGCTGAAGCTGGGCTGAAGCTGATCTGAAGCGGGGCTGAAGCTGGGCTGAAGCTGAGCTGAAGCTGGGCTGAAGCTGGGCTGAAGCTGGGCTGAAGCTGGGCTGAAGCTGAGCTGAAGCTGGGCTGAAGCTGAAGCTGGGCTGAAGCTGAAGCTGAGCTGAAGCTGAAGCTGAAGCTGGGCTGAAGCTGGACTGAAGCTGGGCTGAAGCTGAGCTTAAGATGAGCGGACACAGACACACATATCATTGAGGAACACATGAAGAAGCCCTCTCTGTCTCTGAAGGTGAGGCAGTGAGTCAGCACAGAGTTCAGGATCCAGGTGGATCTACAGGCTCCACTAACCTGGTCCTAATCCAGGCCAATCAGACGCTCACACACCTCACAGACAAGATCTATAAACTAAGAGATTAGAAGAGATATATATGATTAAAGTCTGAATTCTGAGATTAGGGGTAAGTGTCTGAATTTAAAGATAAGCGTTCAAGTTCTGGGATGAAGGTCTGAATTTGGGGATTAAAGTTTCAATTCTGAGATTAAAGACTGGTTTCTGAGATTAAGGTCCGGATTTAGTTTGAATTCTAAAAAAAAATTCTGAATTCCGAGATTCAGGTTCAGTTTCTGAGATTAAATTCTAAATTATGAGATTTAAGTCTGATGCCTATGAGATTAGGTCTGATTTATGAGATTAGGGTTTAAATTCTGATTATGGAGTCCAAATACTGAATTTATAGTTCAATTTCTGAGATTGAAGTATGAAATCTGAGATTGCAGTCCAAAATTAGAGTCCTAATCCTGAGATTAAAGTCCAGTTTCTGAGATAAAAGTCTAATAACTGAGATTTAAATCCACTTTCTGAGATTTGAGTCTAAATTTGAAATCTGAGTCAAAGTCTGAATTATGGGACTGAAGTCAAATTTCTCAGATTAATGTTCCAAGATAAGAGTCTACATTCTGAGATCAAAGCTCAAATTCTGAGATTTAATTTGGCATTTTGAGATTAAATTGTGTATTTTGAGATTGAACTCTGATATCTGAGATTAAGTCCAAACATAAGATTAAAGTCTGAATTCTGAGATAAGAGTCTGAACATCAACATTGTTGCCAAACTCTGAGATTAAAGTCTAAATTCTGAGACAGCAGTTGGAATTCTGAGATTAAGGTCAGATTTTTAAGATGATCATTATGATTCTGGGATTATGATCAGAATTTGAGATTCAGGATGGAATTCAGAGATTACAGGTGGAATTTCAAGTTTACCATCAAATTCTGAGGTTATGGTCTGAACTCTGAAATTCACGTCTGAGTGTTTGAACTTTGACTTTAACCTCAGAAAGGAAAAATAACACAGTAAAACGTAAAGATTAATGCTGACAGGTAACCAGTTATTTCTAATATCAGATGTGACATGACGACCTCAGTTTACCAGGTCAAACCACAGCTCTGAGTGTTTCCCAGATTAATGAAATAACACCATTATTAAAAAAACACACCTGCTCATATAAAGTGAAACTGCACGCAGCGAGCTCCAGCTGTTCTCAGAGCAGCAGAAAGAGGAGCGAGGCCGTAAGAGGAAATAATGAGGGAATAAATCTGCCTTTTTAAGAGACACTGAGCTCACATCTGTTTAATAAATGCCTTTATGAGTCCCTGAAACAGCCTGATTACAAGAGAGAAACTGGAGCGAGCCGCTGAAGCTCGCTCCTCACTACACGCGTGTTACTCTGTAAAAGGTCTTTAAATAATCCAGAGACCTTTCCTCAAACAGGAGAACCTTTCATCAAAGGACGAGAGGTCCTAAAGCTCGGCTCTCTGCCCCACAAACGCACCAACCAAAGCCTCATCATCTGAGAAACACTCAGCAGCTTCCTGTCTTTACTTAATGAATGAATGAGTCAGTAACCGAGAACGAGTCAGAGCTGAATTAATCAGGATCTGTGCAGCTCCAAGAAGAAGAAAAGAGCAGGAGGCCTCCTTTATCTCTGCTCGCTCACTCTCTGCTCATTTTTTATCCACGCTCCTCTCTGTGCTCTCTCTCTCTCTCTCTCTCTCTCTCAGAGTGAATCCACCTTAATACTGTAATATTTATTATCTTACACTCGCTCAGATCCATGTGGGAACACGGCAGCAGGAACCTCAGACGGTCTTCTGATCAGCCGTGTTTGAGGTGATCCTCAGGAGACGCCGAAGATGTTTGAGCGGGGTTAATAGTAAATGTAGATTACAGAGACGAGAACCAAAAGATTCAGTTAGAACTCCAACGTCTGTCGATTTGATCCATCAAACTTTATGTATCCAGTGTGCTGGAGTTAGAAGAGACTTCATGATGAGTTTGGAAAATGAAACATGAACTCTTGGAGGATTAGACTCCACTGTGACGCCTTCATGCACTCGAAGGCTGAACGCAGGAAGAGATCCCTCCTGGATCAGACCTGCGTTTGAATCCTGAAGCTCAAAACTTACTTTTGTACCATTTTCAAGCTCGAAACACTTAATTTTTAAAATGCGTCGAAGTTTAAAGCCTGAGATTAAATCTTCTTGTTTTTAATTCATCACTCAAAGAATCGTTTCGACGTACCGATCAGAGAAGTTAATCAGCGGTGTCGCTGGACGACCTTTACTCATTTCTTTCTGTTTTCCACTGAAAGCTCTCTGATGTTCGTGCAACGTGACCTTTTGTGGACGCAGCAGAAAAGTTTCCCGTCTGAACCTGCTGAACCAGACCCAGAGAAAAACACAGGAGAGAGCGACTGTTGGAGTTATTTCTCACCTTCATCAGGTAAAGAATGCATCAAACTGAATTATTACGTCCAGAAGTATCAGTGGAGCCAAGTTTCTGTAAAGAAAACAGGTCCATCTGACCCCAAACGCTGAGTGGAGACCTGTTCTCAGCCTGCTCTGACAGACTCAGAACAGGTCTCCACAGTCCAGGATCAGGGTGTAAGTTTCACTCAGATTAAGACGGCTAAAACTGAAAGGAAGACCCTCAAACTGAAAGTCAACACTTGAAAACATTTCTTCACATATCTTCAAAGAGATATCACTGATGCTGAAAGCATTTAGAAATACCAGGTGCTTCACACCTGAGTGCACGTCTACAAGGCAGTCTGGGGCTGCTTTTGTGTGCGAGTCTCGGCGATGGAGGGTTTTTGGATCCTTTAACCTTTTACATAAAGCCGAGGCAGCGACGAAACATCGTGTTGAAACGCAGCTAAAAGTTTGAAACCTGCCTCACTTCAGATTTCACAAGGTCAGAAACAAGCAGCAGGTAGAGTGTAAACAAACATGAGAGCGAGAGGAGAGAGCCTTGAGAAGAGATAATCAACAAACAGAGAGAGCTTTAAAAGAAAAACATGAAGCACTTCACATTAAAAACTCCTTCTTAGGTATGAATAAAATACTACGGTGATCTGTCTGAACTCATGTTGAGGTGACACACTTACAGAGGCATACCTCAAACATGGAGACAAACAACGCTGGATGTTCAGACTCAAAGCGCAGATCTTCAAACCTCTACAAAAATCTCTGAATCTGTCTGTAAACTGATCAAAAGGCTCCGCTTTGCAAGAGATCTTAGATTTTCAATCTATGAGAGAGATCACTGATCTTTGATCTTTATAGAGATCTTCAACCTCCATGAGAGATCATCTCTGATCATGGGCAGAAGCGTCACCTTCAGTCTTCCATCTTTGCCAAAGATCTTTGATCTTCAACTCTGACAAAACATCTTCAATCTTTGCAAGAGATCCTCATCGAAGAGAGAGAGATGTTTGATCTGAACGAGAGATGTTTGACCTTCATCTTGGTGAGAGATCTCGGATCCTCCACGCCATCAAGAGAGATCGTTACAAGACTTGCTGAAATAATGACATCATCACATAAAGATGTTCTAACTGGTACATGAACACTAGGGCTGCCAAGATTCAAGATTCGACGATCAAATTCGTCGGCAACTTATTTAATAATCGACGTCGTCGTTTTAATATTTTTTTAAACTTTATTTTTCCCTCCAAACTGCCGCTGTACTTTCACCTGTCTCGTCTGCCGTTCTGTCCTTAACGCATACGCGCAGAAGTGGTAACCAGGGTAACCTGTGATGTCACCGGAAAAGTTATGCCCAACAGTATCATGGCTAGCCGGCAACAGAGCTCGAAAGTTTGGGAGCATTTTTCCAAAATAAAGGAGAAAAGTGTGCAATGCAAAATCTGCAAAGCAGAAATGTCCTTCCATGACAGCACGACGGCGATGAACGAGCATCTGAAAAGACAGCACGCCGTGGCTGATTTATTTTCTGACCAAGAATGACAATCTTGGTAAGCTAATTGGCTAGTTAGCTGCTAACATTAACGTCAACAGGGAGCTACCTACTTAATAGCGATGTCATGTTTGAATAGAAAATTGGTACATTAAAAAAATGTCAGAAATGCTGCTACAAGCTGCAAAGTTCATTAAAAGCTGAATGAACTATGATATTAACTGTCTTCATTTTTAGTTAGCACATACCTTAAACACTTGAAGCTGGAAGCTAATGATGTTAGCTGTATGCTGCTGCAATAAGATGCAATTTATGTATGATCCGAATAGTCGACTAATCACAAAAAATAATCGGTGACTAGTCGATTATCAGAATAATGGTATGTGGCAGCCCTAATAGACACAGAGTGTTTAAAACATGGACTTGGTCTCTACTACGTCACCCGTCTGTTCCTGATGCAGAGGAATGAAGCCAATCACAGGCCACGGCCATATTGGATACGATGCGGCCTTTGATCTTCCTTTCTAACAGCTATAGGGCACCTGTTAGTGACGTGAGCTGAGCTCAGCCTCTGATTGGACAAACTCATGATCCTAATATCTCCCAAACTGCTGAGCTAGAAAATAATGTGTGCAGATGGAGAAATCAGTGATTCAAACCTAAGCCATCCTTTGAACCAGGCTGTAAATATGTTTTTTATGCCATAAAAGTCTGTTTGGTTGGGGGGGGGGGGGGGGGGGGTCTTGGTATGTATGTGGTTTTGGTCTTTCTGCAGCTTCTAACAGATTCTCCATGAACAGCAACTTTTAGCACTTCTTCATCGGCTTCATTTTTCTCAACTGGATGTTGCCCCTTGTTCATGACACATTGAAGGGATGGGCCTCAATCACCAAGGTCTGCCCATAGCTCCACCTCCAATAGCCCTCCAGAAGGCTGGCCAATCAGAGGGATGGGGGTTTGTAGAGCTGGGAGCCTTAAAGAAATCACATCCTGTTGTTTGTGAAATGTTGGAGCCTTTTAATCTGAACTGTGAGAAATAAAACGGCGTGCGGAGGAGCTGGATATCGTGTGAACATGTGGAGTTATTGTTGAGATATTCTCTCTTTGGTCTCCCCTCAGACTGCATCAGACTGAGACAAACAGGAGCTGCTGTGTTTCAGGTAACAACAATGAGTTCCTGTGGACTGGATCCACTCCTTCATCCTCAGCATCATTCACGCACACTGAGATTCACAAAATCAAGCTGGACAGGACTCAATACCTGCGTCCTCTGGTGTACAGAGAAGTGTTTTTGGTATTCACAGCGTGTCTGCAGGTGTTTCTTTGTTCTGCCTTTTGTTAGGTTAAATAAGCCGATTCAGAAGCTGTTATCACTCCTCTTCTCTTTTTGTTTCACTTCTTATAAAATTCATTTTCTGCTCATGAGCCAGAGGTGTGAAGGTAGCCCTTGTTTTTTCCAGCAGCGGCCTGATTAAATGATTCATCCCCACCCACCTGTCCTCTGCTGGCACCTGTCACTCGCTCTGCGCTCTGCTGTTGAATTCTTCATTGTCACGTCCCCTGAGGAGAGCTAACCCAATCAAGTTCCGTCTCAGCCAACGTGAGGGAGACAATTTTCTCTCTGCAGGATCCTCCCTGTCTCATCATGTTTAAAGGCCCTCAGGTGGTTCCTTTAAAACCTCATAAAGCCAATGGAAAAGCAGCTGCGGATAATTTCAAGAAGGTATCTCACATCATCCGAGGAATTGCTAATCTGCACCTCTAATTACTGAATCCATCTTGCAGGAATGAGGTTTTTCTTTTCGGTGCTTTTGCAACGTTAAAAACTGTTCAGCAGGGACAATAAAACTCCTCTCTAAGTGTTGAAATACCTCTGAGAGATTCAGTTCCTCCTCTCTCTGATCGTCTGATTTTGTTCACCTGCCTACAGGCTGAAATCACAATGAGGGAAATAAAGGAGGGAAAATAACAGTAAAGCTTTGAATGTGCTGCAGTGAAACTTTACGGCGGCTCTGCAGTTAGCAGCCTGCTTTATCCCCGTCAGTGCAAACATTTGTTTAAAGCATTAGAGAAGAGCCCGGTGACGAAGAAACCTGAACGCACGGGAGCATCTGGAGCAGAACTTCTCAAACTTTTCAGTCACACGTGAAGATCAAAAATCGGGCGCTGATCAGTTTGATCGTACTGTGTGTGTGTGTGTGCTGCGATAATCTCAACACAGCTCAGCACACACAGAACCATTCTGTCCCAACACCCATCCAGAATCTGGTCCTCCAAGACAGAAATCTGACCTGACCAAACGTGATCTAACAAAAACATAGAAGAAGAAACACAGCAACACATAGCAACAACCGGCTAACACCAAACGCAGCATGGAAGAGGACATTGACAAGGGAATGATGACGGTCTGGGGACGATTTTTAAAGGAAAATTCACAAACAAGAAAAGAAAACACTGTGGAAAGAATCCTGAAGACGGCGTGAACACAGAATTTACTCACGATATGTTCCTCGGTCAACTCGCCTCCTGATTGGCTACATTTCATTCTATGTCACAACTCACAAAGTCATGACTCGGGAGTCGTCAGCTTTCCCCACACATGAACATTTTTGATCCTAAATATTGAACAAGTTTAATGTTTACGATTCGGAGCCAATTATCAGGACAATTCCACCCTGAACACACCTCAGACCACAGGATAATCTGATCAGATAATCTGAGCGGATAATCTGATCAGATAATCTGATAAGACTAAAGATAATCAGGCGTTGTCCGTCCTTGGTTGGGAAGGAGGAAGATCATGACAAATACATTCATTTTCACAAGGAATAGAAAGATAAACGCGTTGGATTCAGTTTGCAATGTGTCTTTGTAACATTTTTTTCTCATATTACAGATCCAGAAAAGCGTATCCAAAAATAACGGACTCAGTGTGCAAAGACATTCAGGGTTAGCGAGTTGTGGGTCGCGACCTTTCAGATAAATCCAGTGAACCAGAACAAGAACCAAGCCAAACGTTTCCTCTAATTAAGCTTCAGGCTTTCTGCAGTTTTTGACACTGTGATGTCTGCTGTTGGTGGGTCAAGATCTGCTGATAAAACCCTTTCATCAGGGTCAGTCAGTTTACTGTAGGACCAACTGTAGCTGGGATGTTCCTCAAAATGAAAAGAAACCACTGTTTTCCCTCTGATGCTGGGACAGAACATGGACTTTTGGGTTGGTTTTGGTGACCAACTATGGAACTGTTGGGCCCAAACTTTTAATAATTTGAGTCTGTAAAACTGGAGTAAAACCACATGTGCAGAAATAAGCAGTCCTTAAAGTAGGGGAGGTTTGACAGGGACGCCTGTGCAAATGTAGATGATTTAATTCCCCTCTATAAGAGCAAGAGTTTCTCATTAGGTGGACTAAACAATACAGAAACTCTGAGGCAGCTTAAATTTCATGTTCACAGTTAGCAGGCAGAAGAATCGTTAAAACACTCATCTATGGCCATACGTTCACAGGTCTTTTTTTTGGAAGTCCAAGTCAAGTCTCAAGTCTGTAAAAAATAAATATCTAATGTCTCTTCTTGTTTCAATGAGCCTCTCTCATTAAATGAGAGTCTCTAATGACATAATTTAAGTCAAACCCAGTGAAATGGTAACCTGATAAACCTGCAACATGAAAGTCATGTGACCAACAATTAACCTGTAACCTGCCTATAAACCCACAGAGTAACTTCTGTGTTTAACATCAGCCAGTAGGTGGAGGCAACGCAAGTCTGAAGACTTTTTAGCACGAGTCCAAGTCAAGTCTGAAGTCTGTGTGTGTGTGTGTGTGTGTGCGTGTGTGTGTGTGTGTGTGTGTGTGCGTGTGTGTGTGTGTGTGTGTGTGTGTGTGTGTGTGTGTGTGTGTGTGTGTGTGTGTGTAACTCGACTGAGTCGCAAACTTGAGTCCCCATCTCTGCCGTACTTGGCCACAGATTTGGTAACAATGGACACTACTTAACGTATTTTTCGGACTATAAGTCGCACCTTTTTTCATAGTTTGGCTGGTCCTGCAACTTATAGTCAGGTGCGACTTATATATCAAAAAAATGAGGTGCCGTGTTGTTGGGTACTTTTTTTTTTGGGAAAGATCACTAAATTCATACATGAGGAATGATGATGGGATGATCTCTGCAGCCCCGATGGAGGCTCTGCATCTCTGATTGGACAGTCTGACAGCTCCTCGTGTTTAGCGCCTGATCACATGATTTGGAGAAATAAAAATTCACTCACGTCTTTTTGGCTCTACGTTCTAGACAGTTTTTTGGGGATTTGAGTCACAAACTAGTTTCAAAACTCCTGTAACTTTAAGAGTGAGGCTGTTAATCCGTTGAGGCTCATTTGAGCTCACACTGTACCTGTCTCACTGGCAACACACACAGTACAGCAGGTGGGAGGTGTACGTAAGTGAAGTGAGTGAGCGGATCCCATGTAGGGAAGTGAAAGTGAAAATTGACTATGATCACAGATATGAGGTGCTGTAGGAAAATAAGATTTAAACCTCTTAATATGCAAATACTGACGTATCGTTTTGTGTAAATAGTTCTCTCTTAAAATACTGTAAACATTACAAATCATTTCAAATAAATGCGACTTATAGTCCAGTGCGACTTATATATGTTTTTTTTTCCCTCTTCGTTAAGCATTTTTTGACTTGTGCGACTTATACTCCGGAGCGACTTATAGTCCAGAAAATACGGTACTTGACACACGTGCTACTTTGTTCTACATTTTGAGGTGAATCCTGTCCTGTGGTTTTCAAGCAGTAGTTTGAAATGCCGAAGCAGAGCAGCTCTTAGTTTCTGAATCTGCCTTAAACAATAAAAAATGACTCCTGGTCCATTTGAATTAAGTCCCTTTCAACATTTTCCCCTGACTCATGAATCCCGAATCATCTTGTGCTGTCTCATTGTGCACAGAGAAAGTCAAAAGTCTTTATTTCCTGAAGTTGTTCTTCTTTTCTGGCGCTGCTGATGACTCAGAAACAAAAACATCCCAGAAATCTTCAACCATTTGGCCTTCAAACTGCAGTATTACCTTCTTTTCTCGCACACTTCCTGTTCCTGTTTGTTTTGGAGTTGTATCCATCACTGAGACGGGGCTGGGCATCATGTTTGCTAAATCATAGATGAAGGAAAGAAACAGCAAAGCCTCTGGGAGGAAAAGTAAAAAGCTGAGAGCAGCATGATACGGCTGCTGGAATCAGCATTCAGACGTTTGTATCGAGCAACGCTTCTCTTTAAAGTTTGCTTTGAAAAATTCAGATCATTTAAGCTTTAAAGGAGCGTTTCTGTTGGAGAAACATGACTGCTATAAAAAAAGAGAGGAGATATATAAAGGATTAGTAAAATTAGAGTCCTGGGTTTTAAACATGGCTGCTAACGTGTGTGTAACACTAAGATGACTGAATAAATGAAGCAGAATCCGTCTCTACAAACTTATGAAACACCACACTCAGCTCAGCCTCAGAAATGTCATTAGCAAAAAGTAACGTCTGAAATTGTCTTTCATTACCGCCTCCTCATAATTACCTTTGCCAGAGGCCAACAATTAGCTTCTACATTTACCGTTCAAGAAGAAACTGACCATCAGGTCTAATACAGCGACGATTCAGCAGAACAATCAGACTCATAAGGAGCTAAAAGTTCCCTGAGAGAAGTGGACTAAAACATGAGCTCACAAAAAGCCTGGATTCAGACCTCTCACTGAGGCTTTAACAACATCCAGGGTAACCCAGTTTGATTATTGAAGTTAGACTATAGATTGTTCTGGATTAAAAGTGGAGAACCCCTGAAGGCTTTCTTTTCAAACTCAGTTAAGACTTTTGAAATTCACTTTTGAATCCCATCCTTCACTCAGTACAAAGGAAAAGTACTTGAGGGAAGGTTCCGGAATGTCTTTGAGACACAGTGGTAATAACCTTATCCCAGTCCAACATTTCCCACCTACATGAAACTCTAAACACAACCCTGAACAGATTTCTGCTAAAAATGCAGAATCAGTCGAAGAGTGACTCAGATTTTGGTTTTGGAAGTGTTCCAGTTTTAGTCTTTACTTGAAGCTGTACAGTCACTTGGGGCCCAGCTGTTATCATTTCCAACCATTTCATCAAATTCTGTGGCTGTCTGCAGGAAAACCAGGGAATGCATCACCAGAAGTCAAGTTCAGGAACCCAACAACAACTTTACTTTTTATCAATCTGTATAAACACAAGTCTGCACAAAGAGATCTGATTACAGGCTTTCCTTCGTAACTCTATCTCCATTCTCGCTTTTCAGACTAGAAACCAGATTAACTGGTTAAAGGAACTCAGCTCTGGAACCACCAGGTTCCTTAGGATGTATCCTCCACCCTATACTCAGGAGGCCTGTTAGTCAGAAGGCTGTTTAGTTAGAGGGCCCATTAGTCAGTAAATCAGAAGGCCCATTGGTCAAAAGGCCCCTTTGTCAATAGGTCCTTCGGTCAGGAAGCCCTATAGTCAATAGGCCCATTGGTCAGCAAGGCTGTTTAGTCAGTAGGCTCACTGGTCAGGAGGCCCTTTAGTCAGTAGAACCATTGGTCAGAAGGCCCTTTAGTCAGTAGACTCATTGGTCAGAAGGCCCTTTAGTCAGTAGACTCATTGGTCAGGAGGCCCTTTAGTCAGTAGGCTCATTGGTCAGAAGGCCCTTTAGTCAGTAGGCCCATTGGTCAGAAGGCCCTTTAGTCAGTAGGCTCATTGGTCAGGAGGCCCTTTAGTCAGTAGACTAATTGGTCAGAAGGCCCTTTAGTCAGTAGGCTCATTGGTCAGAAGACCCTTTAGTCAGTAGGCTCATTGGTCAGAAGGCCCTTTAGTCAGTAGGCTCATTGGTCAGAAGGCCCTTTAGTCAGTAGGCTCATTGGTCGGAAGGCCCTTTAGTCAGTAGGCTCATTGGTCGGAAGGCCCTTTAGTCAGTAGGCTCATTGGTCGGAAGGCCCATTAGTCAGTAGGCTAATTGGTCAGAAGGCCCTTTAGTCAGTAGGCTCATTGGTCAGAAGGCCCTTTAGTCAGTAGAACCATTGGTCAGAAGGCCCTTTAGTCAGTAGACTCATTGGTCAGGAGGCCCTTTAGTCAGTAGGCTCATTGGTCAGAAGGCCCTTTAGTCAGTAGGCTCATTGGTCAGAAGGCCCTTTAGTCAGTAGGCTCATTGGTCAGGAGGCCCTTTAGTCAGTAGACTAATTGGTCAGAAGGCCCTTTAGTCAGTAGGCTCATTGGTCAGAAGACCCTTTAGTCAGTAGGCTCATTGGTCAGAAGGCCCTTTAGTCAGTAGGCTCATTGGTCAGAAAGCCCTTTAGTCAGTAGGCTCATTGGTCAGAAGGCCCTTTAGTCAGTAGGCTCATTGGTCGGAAGGCCCTTTAGTCAGTAGGCTCATTGGTCGGAAGGCCCATTAGTCAGTAGGCTAATTGGTCAGAAGGCCCTTTAGTCAGTAGGCTCATTGGTCAGAAGGCCCTTTAGTCAGTAGGCTCATTGGTCAGAAGGCAATTTAGTCAGTAGGCTAATTGGTCAGAAGACCCTTTAGTCAGTAGGACCATTGGTCAGAGAAGGCCTGCTTGTCAGAGAAGGCCTGCTTGTCAGAAAATCAGAGGGTCTGTTAGTCAGAGGATCCTTTTGCCAGAGGGTCTATTAGCCAGAAAATACGAAGGCCTGTTTGTCAGAAAATTAGTTTGGATTTAGTTGATATTCTTATATCAAACTTATTTTCTGACTAACGGCCCTCTTACTATTGAGCTTCCTGTTTAATGGGCTCCTAAGTTTCTCCCTCTTTTCCTCAGTGAGCTCTGGCACATAAAGATCGTCTCTTGTGTCCACAGTAACCTGCGTGTGATCGTCTCTGTCAGGATAATGGTACAGGTACTTGTGATCTCTTCTGTAGGCTGTGGAAAAAACTGTATCTAGATATTTATTGATTTGTAAATATTGCACTTATTTATCTTTGTCTATAAGTCATTATTCTGAACCTGAAAGTGTCAGCTGATTTCGACAGACAGTTTGTGCAGTTAGATGGTTCCTGACTTTCTCCTCAGTTTAATAAATGAATGAAATACAGCAGAAGTCAGTCGATGTCTCTTTTGCTCCCAGCGAACACATTTATTATAACGCTGAAGGTCGGGTTGAAACCAATTCTAAATGTCATTAGACGTCCAAAACGTGCTGCAAATTTAAACTGTGTGCATCAAACAGTCTCTGTGCTCACATCTCAAATATTTTGAGTTTCAGGGAATGTGTCGGTCAAAACTGACTTCGCTGCACAAATTGTACCAAACCCAAAGCAACCTGCAACTTTTTGCATAAGTTAAAATAATGAGTAACTTTTTATCTGCTCCAGATTTGAGGCTGCTGAAGGGAAACTAGACACCAACAAGCTGCAAGAGAACATGAGTATGATACATCACAAGGCAGGGTCCCTGACCAGGCTATAGCTGCACTCAATTTAAAGATTTAGGCTTGTTATTCTCAGCCAGCAGCACTAAAGAGAGCGAGGGTGATAGAGGGTGTTGAACACAAGGCCAGGAGTGTTTCAGAGTTCAGCTACTCACAACTCCTGAGACGGCTGAAGCTGTCAGAGCTGCCGGCGCACGGAGTGAGAGACAGCAGACGACGGAGGAGGATCCACCGTTACTCCTCCTGAGCTGTGTTTATGTAGCAGATCCATCAGAGAGCGGTGTGTGTGTGTACACGGAGCTGGCACCTGTTGACACGGCTCCGACTCGGTTCACCGGCTGACAGGCTGATGCACTCAGAAGTCAGAACGGCTGCAGCAGATCCTCTGGTGGTGTGCTCACGCCTTAGGCCATGTTGCTGCAGGGGTTTGTCTGGATCATTACATATTACCCGCAACATTTATCAGGCGTGATGCACGTCTGAGGGGAGCTGGAACATGCGAGCGAGAAGAGTTGCAACTCTTGCAAAGAATCCAAACCTTTGCCTCACGATGTTGAACAAGTTAAGCGTCACTGTTGTGTTCTACCTCTCAAACTCATCATTTCAAACTTGTTCGTGGGTGTGTTGGTGTTAAACGAGTTGTGATTTGGCAGAAGGCCTCTTTCGGCTGGACTTCCACCAGATCCACATCTGGGCCGTCTGCACTCCATTGTGGTTTGGCTCCAGGCCTCCATGTCGTCTTCATCATCTTCTGAAAACCTTCGACCTGTTGACTCCTGGCCTTGCTCCGCTCATTATGACGGTTTGTTGATTAAGTGAAATGCTAGCTGGCTTCACCTCGGAGTGTTTTAGTCTGAAACTCAACAGGATGTTGACAGATGCATGGTTACTCCGGCTTCCGACAAATAAATAAGTCTTGGGTATCTGCTGTGAAGACCCACTAGTCAGAAGGCCTGTTAGTCAGAAAATCAGAAGGCCTGTTAGTCAGAAAATTAGTTTTGATTTAGTTGATTTTTTAATCCAAACGTATTTTCAGACTTACGGGCCAATAACTTCCACTGGCCCCCAGAAAGCAGAGCCAGTAGAAGTTGAACACAATTAGATTTTAATTTAAACCTATTAAATCCATGACAGAGAGGAGACCGACTGGAAACAGATTTGGTGAATTTACAGCCAAATTACACCAGACATGTCTCTGGTCTGAGGTAGCTAATCAAGTCAACATGTCACCGGCTCTGCTCTGTTTAGCTCCGGCAGGTCGCAGACCACCTAAAAACGCCTGTTTACTTTCAAAGTAAAACGTGTCAAAACCAGATTGTATCTAGATTGCCTACAACAACAAACGGACATAATAAGCAGAACCAGTCCAGGAGAGGCTCATCATCAGGGTGAGAATCCAGGGATCTCCTCGGTCTGTAACTCCAGCTGTCTGGAGGTCATGATATGTGACGGTGTTAGTTGTTGGCCAACAAAAATCTGCCTACAGTTTTATGGTAGTGGTGAAATAGTGATATAGAAGCGTGGCCATCAAAGTTCAAAATATGCTACTTATGTGTTGTTTCACCATACACACATGGTTTTGTGATATAAAACAGGCTGTACCTTAAAAACAGGTCGAGTCAGAGAGTTCAGGGAAGCTGCACACAGATACAGTTAGTCAGTTAGTTCGATGTTTTCCAGATGAACAAACCTCCACTCATCCATTCAGCCATACGTCACTGAAGGATCTTGATGCTAACTGGCTATCTAGATAATTGCTTTAGTGATGAGTAAAGCGAGTTTGAATTTGCAGCACCTGACAAGAATGAGCGTCTA
Organism: Labroides dimidiatus; assembly: GCA_030710495.1. Taxonomy (NCBI): domain Eukaryota; kingdom Metazoa; phylum Chordata; class Actinopteri; order Labriformes; family Labridae; genus Labroides; species Labroides dimidiatus. The sequence goes on along the minus strand of CM061149.1, from coordinate 1,343,599 downwards.
CATGAGAGCCACTCATGGGATTATTGCATTCGTGACTGATGAAAACACTAATTTACAAACAAAGCAACAAAGCTGTTTATGAAATGTTGAAACTGCCCTTGTGGAGAAATTGAGGTGGGGTTTTTTTGTTCTGTTTTGTTTTTACCAGGAAAGACGGACTGGAGGCATTCTAACTTTGACATAAGTCTTATCTACAGATTCCAGAAGACGAGGCACAAAGTTAACGGACCTCAGACCTCATCAGGTCAAAAACTGCAATCTGAGACGTCTGCATGAAGTATGCAGGAAAAAATAAATACCCTTTGGTTGTGTTTATCAGTATTAAAACCCTCAAATCCGGCTCTCTGTGCCACTGATGATGAAGGCCACAGATATTAATACAGACTGAATAATCCTTAAAGCACACACGGCCAGAAAAGCTCACATTTTCTAAGAAAATTAAACCAAAAGCCTTTTTGTTAATTCCATACACCAACGTGAACCATCACCCTCTCCATTTATCCCTGAACGGTTGAAAGAAGTGCTCTTACACCAAGGTTTTCTTGTATTCTGACCTCTCAGAAAGCTTTGACAAAACAAAGCAAACAGTGCCTTTACTCTTTTCTGCACACATTCACTCTGTAATGAAAAGCCTGCAGCTGGAAAACCCAGATCGTCACATCTGAGGCTTTTTCAGCTCCCGCATTTGACCAACTGTGTATGAAAATCTGTTGGCAGGTCTAAGTCAGTGACTCAGCGCAGATTTGATGAGTCATCCTTACTCTTTTTAAAATTAACAGTAAAATACCTCAGAGTCTTCTACAGTGTTACGTTCAGTAAAAACCAGCAAACAAATGCATTAATGTGGGCTGGGATGGATGTCAGATTTACAGAGCAGAAGCCTCAGACTGCCAAAAAAAAGAAGTCAGATGAGGCAGAAAAACAAAACCAGCAGACAAAACCAGAGTCTTCCCCAAAGGCAATTTATGAAAAACACTCTAAAAAGTAAAACTTCAAACCTTTAAAGATGTTTGCAGCAGAAAAACCTCACGCTCTATCACTACATCTTTAAATACTAGATCGACAGACTTAGTTTTGAACACAGAGTACAGATATATTTAAAAAGTTTATAATGAATAAAAATGTTTATGATAATCATAATTACCATAATGTTTGGTGTAAAGGATGCCCTTCTGGTCCTTTATTTCCATCCAAAGAATAAGCTGCGTCCACAAAAAATAAAAACAAGTCAAGAATCCAAGTACCTCTACGACAGCTGTTCAGTCATGACTATCACCAGCTGCACGTTGCCTTACTCTGTTTAAAATTCACCCATTTTTACTGTGTATTAGAAGAAGTCTTAATGCGAAGCAAGCTGGGATAGTTAATGAGGCCGATCTGGCTTGGAACAACACAATTTATCATGCATTTAAAGAAAACTGTGGCACTATTTAGCCAAAGAGTATAAAAGAGAGCGCAATGCACAACAACAAATGTGGCGAGCCAGCCAGGAGAGGGAAGGATGCTGGTCACGTACAGTTTAAGATGAAATGTCAGGTCTATGTGAGGTGTGTGTTAAAAATAATGACAGAAAAGGGCTGTTCCGCAAGTTTTAAGAAAGTAAGTGACCATCAAGTGAACTGACTGGAGGCAGTAGGTTCATAACTTTTGCTGAGCTGAACAAGCATTGAGGCTAGCAGGATCTAAAACTCCTCATTGTGGAAACGGCTGGTTCTTGAAAGAGCAACATGATTGGAAAAGAACTGCACGATGCTAACTATGCTAACTATGCTAACTAAACAAGAAATCAGCTTGTCAGATAACATTTTGTTAGCTGTGTGCCATAGAATTCAGAACACAAGATGCTTAATGGATGTTATAATTAAGAGCTAATGTTGCCGTTTGAATATGCAGTAATATAAGTAATTGAAGCTCCTGAGCCACTACAGATTTCTGAGTAAATTAGAAGATAAACATTCACATTGTGAGAGATTCCTGTGCAGGCTTTTCAAGGACAGTATGAGAGTATGAAGTGGTATGAGATCATGACTGGAATGTTCATGTGCTGCTGTTATAAAAAGCTGTGTATGGAGTATCTGCAGGTACCAGGAACAGAAGGAACATGATGTGCAGGTGAAAGTGGGGTTTGAACAGGAGGATGACATCAAGAAAAAACTGTTTTTTAAGTTCAGTGAAAGCACCATGTTTTTTATATCCGAGTATGACTGTGTGTGTGAGGTACGAGTGAGCATGAGGTGGACTGCCGACAGAGAGAGAGAGAGAGACGCGGAAGAGTTCCGGCCCAACCAACGAGAGAAGACTACACCTCAGAGTAGCAAAATGATGTCTAGATAGGTGGAGCTGATGAGGGTTCAAGGGTGAGAGAGAGAGAGACGGGTTCTGTAATTCTAAGACCTCCCATGCTGTCTGTTTGCAAGGAGAGAGCTAATTCTGAACCCATAGACTCTATTTGCACATTTCTTGATCCATTGTGATCAAGAAATTTGACGTGAACTGAGAACTTGGTTGTTTCCACCTGCGTCTTTCAGTCCACATTAGTCTTCTACGCAGGAAATGGTAAAAGGTCATTAGGAGTCAGATTCTTTATTTTAGATAAATTGATGTTTTTCTGGATGGTGAAAGGTGACCATTCAAATCTCTGATTTTGGAGTCTTGCTAAAAAGGACAAGAGTATAAACCAGGGGTCCCCCAACTTTTTCCTGCGAGGGCCACATAACTTTTGGGGGGGTCAGTTTGTGACAGAAAAAGTGTGATGATTACAGGGGTGCCTAAACGTAAACATTTATTGTTTTCCAGAAAGCCACACATAAACAAATATTAATAACCCTTTCTGGGATCTTCACAGAAAAAAGTCAGGAAATAAATAAAAACACTATTAATGAAATAAATTACACTGATAGGGGCACAGACTGCAGAAGGGTGAAATAGAATGTCATGTTCTATGTAGGGCCGAGTATCAATCAAAAATCTGTATCTGTAGCGATACCTTCACTTTGATACCGGTTCCTGAACAATACCTTTTTCGATACCAATTTTTATATCAGTTCTAACAAAAAGAAACTTTCATTACATGTTATGGTAAAAATCTTGATTTTTATTTTCCATCTACATCTAATTTTCTACTCTGAGCAGTTTCCTACATAAAAAAATGTTTGCCAGTGCAAAAGAACAGGTGCAAACAAGTGACAGTTTATACTGAGTACACTGTAAATGTGTTATTTAACTATTAATGAACTTTCTTCTATTGATTCTTGTTTTTTTATGATAAAATAAAAACCCTCCTCCTATATCCGGGCTTTTGACCGTCAAAGGTGACCGAAAAGAAACAAACATTAGTGTGATTCATTTGCGTGCAGTCAGAAGATCAAAACATGTTTTCACTCCGTCCCAAAACGACAGAAAAGTCGCTGGATTTGTCATTTTTATAGAAAAAAAAAGTCGCCAGTGGGGTCTGAAAGTCACTAAATATAGCGACAGAGACATTAATTTGGCAACACCTTCCTGCATACCACAACCACGTGTAACGTTACAGCGAATCACCGGTGGCATTATTAACCCTTTGGGTACCGAAACTTGGCACCGAAAAAAAAAAAATCATAATGCGTCTCTGGTATTGCTCAGGGGGCCGGGCCAAATGTGGAGGTGGGCCGTATCCGGCCCGCGGGCCGTAGTTTGGGGACCACTGGTATAAACTGTGACGGCCTCTGTTACTTTCAGCAATGTGCCATTTCTTTCCAGATGTGTAGCCGTCAGAGTCTGTACGCCGCAATCACGAATGATGAAGTTATTACTTTTCACTGCAGTTTTTCAGAGTTTTTCTAAGATAATAAGATGGCGTTATTCTTTGATCATTCGTGTTATCTGTACGGGAGCCGTCTTGACATCATCAAATCAGGGGAAATCAGTGTGTTTGGGCCCCTTGTGTGTCGACTTCTATCAGCAACCAGGAGATAAAATTTAAAAACATATATCACCTAAATCCAAACTAATTTTCTGATAAATAGGCCTTCTGACGATAAGGTGGGCAGCACATTTTAAGCAACAAAATAGTATCACAAGTGTGTCATATACTCTAAATTATACGGTATAGAATCAGACGTATACTCCAGGTTTTAGAGTGTTTTTTAAACTGACGGTTATCTAAAGTTAAAGAACAACGATTCATCTGAGTCAATCAATAGTTTGGTATCCCTGTAAAGTTTGTATCTTAAATAATGAATCAGCTGCCAGGAGCTGCTCAGCTCAGAGTGAAGATACCTGCAGAGAAAAACTCACAAACAAACACTTAATGTCTGATTTCATCAACCCAATAAACAGGAATTCAAATTCAGATCAGCATCTCGCAGTTTTTTTGTGATGTCTTGATCATTTTTTGTTGATCCTCATTTTTAGTCATCAAAAACTGATAATGATTTGAACTTTTTGCACAGAAGAAATAAGAGTGTGCATTACAGACGCGGCTGTTTTCCAGTTTCTAACCTGCAGTGATGACGTTAAACGTCTCTCTGCAGAGTCTAAACTCTGCAGTCTCATCCTGACAAAGAATAAACTCGGTATCTTTATCTGACGCACGCTCGATGTCTCTCAGAGTCGGTGGAGCTCCTGTCAGCACCTGCACCTCTGAAACACCTCTGCAAATAACCACCTCGTGTTTCTGATGTGAGAGTTTAAGTGCTGCTGTGACCTCAGAGTCACTTGGGCAGATTTCAGACTCACATCTGAGGATTCTGCTGTGCGAAAAATAAAAACCCACTCTGTGTGCAAAAATAAAACCAAACCATGAGTTACTGTATGTTTCTCAGAGAAGGTTGAAGCTCCAAACATCCTTTTTAGTCACAAATCAGAGAGTGTTTATGAGCTGTGAAAGAAAATAAAGCACAATAATTAGAGGGAATATTGTCCTTGTGAGCTATGCATCTATTTTTGCTTACATTCATTACTTCAGGGCGTCTCTCTGCAGGCTGAGTGCTCGGTTTGGGATTTTAATAAACTGACAAATGGAGCAGGAACCTGTGTTTCCATTCAAACAGCGCTCCAGACATTTAGCCGTGTAATGCAGCACATTTTAATCAATTTATTATTTATGATCAGACGAAATGGGCAGACCTTGGAGACCGAGCGAGGTCCCGCCTGCTAATGTAGAAGTTTTTTCTGGGAGGTAGACACCAGACTCTTAACCTCCCTCGCTCTGCGAAGCACGGGCAACTCCAGCTCAGAGGTTACATCACAGATGCATAATGAGTCAAAGGGCGACAACATTTCATCAGCGCGCCATGTGAAGCACGCTGCGTTCGACCTTTTATTTCAAACATCCGTCAGCCCGTCTGTGCGCAGCAGCAGCTTCAAAACCAGAACAAGCAGCGCCGGCCTTTGGAGTTATTGATGAAGAGCAACTTTAAAGATGGATTATCGTAAATAAAACGAAACTATTTCTCAATCTGAGTGTCGGGTCAGAAAGTGTCAGAGTCCACATTCGACACGCTGTTAGATCTAAAGAAAAGCTTCCGTTTCTTATCAGGGAGATGTTATCTGCAGCTCAGAGCTCAGACCCCGGGTCTGAAACAAGCCCTGCTGGTTTCGTAAAGAGCCTGAGAGAGAGAGAGAGAGAGAGACGCTGAATGAAGTCCAAGCCGCTGCCTGCTGCATTTCATTGATATCTTTGCTGCGCAGTGTTTGGTGCTGCAGGACACACAGAGAACGGTATAATCCTCCTACAAAGTCACATCATCTGCTTCATAATGGAGCTGCCAGAACATGTCAACAGGCAGTGGCCCAGTTTTATCTCAGCAGCGCCGGTGGATCATTAGCTTCTATCACTTCCTTCAAACTCTGCTCAAGTCGGAGTGCACTTTCCAACTGGGGCTTCTCTCTCTCTCTCTCTCTCTCTCTCTCTCTCTCTCTCTCTGTGACTTTTGTCAGATTTTAATGTTTTTCACTTTCCTGAAAATGGCATCCCTCGCTGAAACCAGGGCACACAGCGTGGTGCGAGCTCCACAGTGGGCCCCCTTTTGAATATTTCAGCTGGTGGATGAAAAATCTGCATTCAGTAAAAGATGCGTTGATGTCAGAGTGAAGCCGGGTTAGAGCTCCGACAGAGACACAAACAGGACGGAGAGTCGGCTTCAAACTCCTGCGACAGATACTTCAAAACAGAAACCAGTTTACCTGAAACACCTGTGAGAGAGTTCGGGTCTCCCTGTGATCCATCACATTTCATTTATCTCAAGATAACTTTATTTATCTCATTTTCCACGGATAATGGTTAGCTCAAGAAAATAAACCTTGTTTTCTCGAGATCTTTCAGCTTTTTTATCCCAAGAAAAACAATCTTTTCTCAGGACTATTTATCATCATTTATCTTTAAAATAAATCTTGTTTTCTTAATAACAGGGTAATTTATCTCATCATCTCAAAAACAAACAACTTTAATTTTCTTAAGATGACGGGATTATTTATCTCAAAAAACACACCAAGTTTTCTTTGGATAACAGTTTAATTTGTATTTTTATCTTGAAAACAAACAAAAAAAAATGTTCCATCATCTTAAGCTGATGGAACATTTATCTCAAGATAAAGAGTTAATTCATCTCAGATTTGGTTTTCTTATGATAACGCAATATTTTTTCTTGTTATCTCAAGAAAATCAATCTTGTTTTCTTGAGATCTCGACTTATCCTTCTTTATCTCCAGAAAAACAATCTTTTCTATTCTCAAAGTAAAAAGGTAATTTATCTCATTCTTTCAAGAAAATAAATATTTTCTTTTTAGGGGATCAAACAACTTGTTTGTTCATTTCATGGAAACAAATCTTGATTTAATGAAATGATGAAACAATGTATCTCAAAATAAGATAAGTGATCTTATCTCGAAAACTAACCGTTTTCTTGAGATAAGGAGACATCTTTTCTTGTTATCTCTAGAAAACATTTGTTTTGTCTTTTAATATCTTGAAAAAAGAAATTTTTCTGGACTTGTCAGCTGACTGTGGCTCACGTTAAGTCTAACAGGACAACTAAACATCTTTTAGATTCCTTTTTTTTCCCCAGTGTTCAACAGGAGCCACGTTTCTGTTTGTGAGGGCTTCACACCAGTCTTCCTTCAGGTTGTTGGAAAATGCCTCCAGAATCAGGAAACCTGTTTGGTTTCAGATAGGGCTGCAACTAACGATTATTTTCATAATCGATTAATCTATCGATTACTCTCTCGATTAATCGAGTAATCGTTTGGTCCATAAAATGTCCAAAAATGTTGAAAAATGTTGATGTTTCCTGGAGTCCAAGATGACATCATCAAATGTCTTGTTTGCAAACCAAAGATAATCAGGACTGTCATAGAGAAGCAAAGAAACCAGAAAATATTCACATTCATGAAGCTGAAATTGGAGAACTTGGACGTCTTTTTCTTAAACAATTACTTAAACCGATTAATCGATTATCAAAATAGTTGTCGATTAATTTAGTAATCGATTAATAATCGATTATTCGATTAATTGTTGCAGCTCTAGTTTCAGAGTCACTCTGCTGCCGTAGCACCTGTATTTTCTGAGACACTGAGGAGATCTGCCTGATTTAAGGGTTGAACGTGGACAGCTTTAAGATGATGAAGGTAAACAGCATCGCTCTGGAAGAGGCTGCTTTAATGTATTCAGAATAAGAGGCTATTATTTGGTTAAGTACTCGCTTTAAAGGAAACCTGTCACTTAGAAGGAGCGATCGCTGCAACAAAAAAGCCATTTCCTAATTCGTGCATGATGTCAAGACGTGATAAATGAACGAACGGCTCGCTCACTGATATTTATCTTTGTTTTGTTTCAGTGCCAGAGCGGCCATTTAACACCACGACACGGCGACCTGAAGCATCCATTACCACCGTCACTTCACTCCAGACGAACGTGGATATGGCAGAGTCATATGTGGCAGTGTGTGTGTGTAAGTGTGTGTGTGTGTGTGTGTGAGAGGGCAGTGTCTAATAATGAAACAGCGTCTCAGCTTCAGCGATCTGACTGTGTGTGACAGACAAAGAGCCACACGTATAAACTGATACTTCAGGCCTTTTCTTACAGCGTATTCATGACCCCCGAAGCCTGCTGCTGCCATGTGACTGTGCTAATAAACATTTATCATATTCATTCTTATTTCTAATGAATTCTTCACTCTGTGTGAGCAGATATTAACAGGAAGTGAACAGCAGAAGGTCACTTTGGACGAGGCGTGCGTGCACGCTTCATTTATTGCAGCCCTGGTTTAAATGCAAACTTTGATTCTGCACACTCCTCCTTTCTCTGCACTTCCCAGATCGTATATCAACACAGCACTCCTTCTCATTTGTATTTTTCACACTGCATTCTTCTTTTCATTATTTTAAAGTATAACAAACCTCACTGGCCTGGTGCTCGCTCCTGCTGTTTGCAGGGTTCACTTCAGTTTGCCCAAAAAATGCTGCCAGAGGGGGGCCAATTTGTGATGGCTGGAGCTTCAAAATCAATATTCTGTATGACCTTAAAAGCCCCAATTTTTTCTTCTCTCTCTCTCTTGCTCGCTCACTTTCATCGTTTTGGTTCAGAGGGAGAAAACTGCTTTCTGATTTCACTCAGAGTGATATTCAATGCAGCAGAAATATTTCTGTCCAGAGGGAGAATCCAAACAATGCAGGCGGAGAGGCTTCCCAGCTGCTGAGCAGATTTAGAAAGCATGATTAGCCGTCAGTTCTTCTGTTGGACAGACTGTCAGTCACTCTGACGCTCAGAGCTGCTGATGGATGGAGGATTAAATATTTCCTTTCAGGAATTAACAGAGAGAGGGAAGTAAAGCAGCACTTTTCTGCCTCATTAGGTGCAGAAATCTTTGACACGGATCATATTTATGATTGGTGAACGTCCTTTATCTGAACCCTTAAAGCCTGGTTTCATAAAACCAACATGCACCTCCTCTGAAATCTAACCACACTTTGAAACGTTGTGGTTCCCGAGCCCTGTGATTGGTCCGCTGAGCAGACCCGTGTTTCCTGTATCCAAAACATTTCTGGAATCACCAAAAATTGGCCGCACATTTCATCCTCTCCTCGTTTCCCTCTCGCCTTCCTTGTCAAAGTTTCGGAATGACAAGCATCAACATGTATCAGCGACCATGAATCATAACACGCTCAGAGTCACTGTGAGAAAGCAGAAAACATAACCTGATCATAAACAGACGATCTGACACTCATACAGACCACACTGCCCCCGTGTGTTTTGGAGGAGTACTGCTGAACAATGCGGAGTTACGTCACATCGCACATTAACTGTTTCAGGGAGCAACACGTTACACATTGAACTCAACATTGTTACAGTAAAAACAGATTAGTTATTTCAGAAAGAGAATCATGACTTTGGAGGAATGTTCCAGAAGGCCTTTGAGTGCTGAGTTCCAAAGTGCTTTGATGTTTCTTCAAGAGACAGTAGCTGAAATAAAGTCTTTCAGTCAAAGGCTGAGATTAAGTTTCTTAAAAACATCAGTCTGAGAACAATATAGGTGTAAAATGAAGAATAATTCCTCTTTTTCAAGTCACGTCAAGTCAAGTCAAGTTTATTTATAGAGCACCTTCAAGAGGACAGCAGTCGATCAAAGTGCTGTACACAAATACATAGAGTTAAATAAATATAACAATAAAAACAATTTTAAAAAATAGAAAAACATCATAAAAACAGTAAAAATTTAAAATCTAAAAACTAAGGTGCCTGTGACTTATAAGAGCTCATTGATGAAACGCCAGGGAGAAGAAGGAGATCTTTAAAGAAGATTTAAAAATCTCTAAATGGTCTGGGAGGCTCTTATATGGATGGGGAGACTGTTCCATAGTCGAGGGGCAGCTACTGCACAGGCCCTGTCACCTCTGGATTTGAGTCTGGTTTTGGGAACCTCCAACAGCAGTTGGTCAGAAGACCTTAGGGCCCTAAGTACAGAGGGGTGAGACCATTGAGGGCTTTAAAAGCGATTAAAAGAGTTTTAAAATTGATGCGAAAGCGGACTGGGGGCCAGTGGAGGGACGCCAGGACTGGTGTAATGTGGTCACACTCTTTTTCGCCAGAGAGGAGTCGAGCAGCAGCATTCTGGATGAGCTGAAGGCGGTTAATTGATGATTTATCCATGCCAGTGTATAAAGAGTTACAGTAGTCTAATCTACATGTAACAAAGGCATGGATGGTCCTTTAAGATCTGCCTGTGAGAAGTAGGCCTTAGTCTTAGCTAAGAGACGAAGTTGGAAGAAGCTTGCTTTCACAACGGCACTGATCTGCTTATCAAAGTTAAACTGGTTATCAAAGATGACACCAAGGTTCCGAACGTTAGACATTCAGGGACTAAACAAAAGATACTTGTTTAAAGTCTGGAATTATGACTTTCCCGTTTTGATATGTATCTTCTTCAGCTGTAACAGCCAATCATAAAAGACGAGGACCGTAACCAGTTACATTTAGGGATACGATGACGACTGGGTCCGCCCACTCAATGCCAAAAAGAAAAATTGTTCACGAGCAAGAAAATCCACTCCTGAACAGGCAGGTGAAAGTCTGGCAGGTAGTGGTTCTGTGGTCTCTCAGACTCTGAGTGCGTTTAAAGTCCAGTTTGAAGAAAACTACTTTAAAGCAGGGGTGGTGTTATGGGTGGCCCCAACAGCCAATGGCCCGCCCACTTTTCAACAGGTCCACTTGAAACTTTTCTTTGAGTTTTTACTTTTTGTGAAATTTTGTCACCTCAGCTTTGTTGTATTATTGTTAGACGCCCTGTTTTTACAAAATGAGCTGAGTTTGGTTTTATTGTTTTAGAATAAACTTTATTTTCCCCCCAAAGGGAAATTTGTTTTGGACTCAGTGTTGACGCCATAATGCTGCTATCATAGAAAGTAATAAATAAGTACACTACCATCCATACACACAGTACATGAACATATATACACATATGCATAAACACACACACACATGTTAAACAGTTATGAAACATTCAGCCTGGTGATGCTGACGGGTCTGGAGGATGATTTTGGCGGACTTTGATTTAACGGTGGTGACTCTCTTACAGCCTGTGAGACCTGCAGAGCGTTAGAGCGTCACTCTTCAGTCAGTTCCATGTGGAGTGATAACAGATCGAACTCTCTGATGCATAAAAACATTAAAGGACTTTAGAATAAACACACTGTCACAGGAGTATGGAAGTTGTTTTTATGTATTTAAATAGTGATCTACTCATTTTTGAATCTCCACCTGACAGTGAACTCCAGGCTCCATCTCTGCTTTAAAGATGTGTGTTTGTTGAATATAAGCAGAACCATCATATCCGATGCATTCAGGGAGGTCAGGAAATCTAAACACTGATTGTCCTTAGGATTCAGAGCCTCAGTCCGGCCTTGAATTTCAGCATCAATCCTTGAAATATTTCTCTATAATACATCAGCTCACAGCATCCCAGCGTTGCATGCCCCTGAAGCCCTGCAGCATTTTGGGTGAAGCCTCCTCATTCAGATTTGTGTCCTTGCCCTTGAGAGGGTGTGCATGCATGTCAGGCGCTGCATCCGTTTATATTTGTTAGGGCTGACAGCACGGCGAGGCGAGGCGAGGGAGGGAGGGAGGAGAGGGGGGAGCGTGTGTTTTGAGAATTGCACGGCAACATTTGTTTGCAGACGGGATGATTGGATGCGGCAGCAAATCCTCTAATGGTTTAAATGTCAACTGGTCAATAAAAGCGCGGCATCCTGTCACGTCTCATTTGTACAGAGACAGAGGAGGCTATTAAAAATTGAAACTAAAATTACCAACTTGACATTTCCCCGTTTACTCACTGTTGTTCCTCATATCAATTCTACACCCTGTAACCAGAACCATGAATCAGCTCCACGCTGTTCCTCTGTAAACTCTGAACACGTTCCATAAAAGATGGATCGTCCCCAGGAGGAAGCAGGGGAGCTGATTCTTTTTTAATTGTTGTACGTGTCTCTCTGCATGTGTCTCACGTCCTGGTGATCATGTGACCGAGTGTCACAGAGGGTAAACATTTAGATTCACGGGTAAATCCCTCCAATCCCAGTAATGACACAGTTCACCCAGCAGGTCTCAACACACTGAACATGACGGCCTGGCAGGAATCCAAATCTGGAGGGCTCACGGGTGATTTTAGACATAAACTGAGGCAAAGCGTGCACAGATGCAAACATGGCGCCTGACCTGGAGATGATTCAGAGCCGTGTGTTTTCTCAGAAATGGCTCAACAATTCATTCTGGAAATATTTTAAAACTCTTATTTCAGACTCTTTCTGAAAGACATCGTTTTTAGATGCCGTCTCTAAAGACTCCCCGCTTCATAAAACCCCCTTCTCTCTAATTGGCACCAACGATCTCTTGCGACGATGGCGATCTCTTGATGATGATGGCGATCTCTTGCAACAATGGCGATCTCTTGATGACGATGGCGATCTCTTGCGACGATGGCGATCTCTTGATGACGATGGCGATCTCTTGATGACGATGGCGATCTCTTGCGACGATGGCGATCTCTTGATGATGATGGCGATCTCTTGATGACGATGGCGATCTCTTGATGACGATGGCGATCTCTTGCGACGATGGCGATCTCTTGATGATGATGGCGATCTCTTGCGACGATGGCGATCTCTTGATGACAATGGCGATCTCTTGATGACGATGGCGATCTCTTGATGATGATGGCGATCTCTAGCGACGATGGCGATCTCTTGATGACGATGGCGATCTCTTGATGACGATGGCGATCTCTTGATGACGATACAATCTCTTGATGACGATGGATCTCTTGATGACGTTGGCGATCTCTTGATGCGGATGGCGATCTCTTGATGACGATGGATCTCTTGATGACGATGGCGATCTCTTGATGACAATGGCGATCTCTTGATGACGATGGTGATCTCTTGATGACGATGGTGATCTCTTGATGACGATGGCAATCTCTTGATGAAGATGGATCTCTTGATGCAGTGGCGATCTCTTGATGACGATGGCGATCTCTTGATGATGATGGCGATCTCTTGATGACGATGGCGATCTCTTGATGATGATGGCGATCTCTTGCGACGATGGCGATCTCTTGCAACAATGGCGATCTCTTGATGATGATGGCGATCTCTTAATGACGATGGCGATCTCTTGATGACGATGGCGATCTCTTGATGATGATGGCGATCTCTTAATGACGATGGCGATCTCTTGATGACAATGGCGATCTCTTGATGCGGATGGCGATCTCTTGATGATGATGGCGATCTCTTGATGACGATGGCGATCTCTTGATGACGATGGCAATTTCTTAATGACGATGGCGATCTCTTGAGGACGATGGCGATCTCTTGTTAACAGTGATTCTGTGACGACGAGGTTCTCGTGAAGATGAAGATCTCATGATGCTGATGATCTTGTGACGACGTCAGTCTCTTGACACTGAAAATCTCTTGATGATGACGATCTCTTATCGTGCTATTTCAAACTGAGCGTTTTGATCCGTTTACAGACGACATGAATATTCAGAGGATTGAAAATCTGCACACGTTCAGTCTGAACATTCATCATTGTTACTTTTTATCCATGATTTAAATATGGAAACCCCTCTTTAAAAGTGATTTACTTCCATAATCTCTGAGTCATACTCTGTAAATGTATTTTGTAATATGTTTGTTTGAACAGTCCATCTTCATTATTTGGTGATTAATTGTTTTTTAAGCAGACATCCAGCTGCAGAAGCTCTGATCCTGCAGGTTTCAGGTGTGTTTTTCTCTTTGTTGAAGGGGGAATCTGAGAAAACACAGGAGAATAAACTGTCTCTCTGTTTGTGATGAAGACACAGGTCTTAATGATGTGATCATCATCAGTGTCAGGCCCTTACCCGTAACAAAGACAGCAAGTAATCTGAATTCATGAAAATCATCTGAGATTCCTGAATAGAAGCCTTCACACACACACCAGATTAAAAACGCTCCTTCATCTGATAGAAAGTCTTTCATTCTCAGGAGTTTCTGTTCAGCTCTCAAAAATAGCAACAATGAATTTATTAGAGCTGAAATCAGGGAGCTAACCCAGGCCACGAGCGTTCATCGTCTCTGTGATGTCTGGATTTAATCAATGAAAGCAAGTAAACAAACAAACAAAGCAGAGCGCCCAGATAAAGAGTCCTGCTCAGGTCCAAAAGAAGCAGATTGTGTCCTCTGTTAATGAGCCAGCCCAGCAGCAGTCTGCAGATAAAGCTGCTCCTCTGTCTGCTCACAGTCAACAGACCCACTTTCCTCCATGAATCCACACACAATGGCTCTTTGTTCCCAAACACACAGATTCAGTCTTCTGCTAAAATCCACCTGCAACTTTACCGGGACTCTTCTGATCCAGCAGAATCCTTGGTACACGACTTCTGAATGTTTGGCTCTTTTTAACTTTATTTAAAGTGGCTCACAATGACTGCATGGCTGAGGAGGAGCACAGAGGTTTGTTTGAAGCGTCTTTTGTTCAGAGGCAGAGTTCTGTCTGCAGTGTTTACAGTGATTACCTTCAGAAACACCCAGCTGGAAACTCACTGACAGTTAGAAACTGAAATAAAGCAGTCACTGCACAGTCACAGATACCGACAGAGAGCAGCGTGCAGCTCTGCGCAGGGAGCTCCCCACTCTTCCATGTGCTTCAGTGGAACGCCAAAGCCTGAGGTTGGGGTTAGGGTTAGGGTAAGGCACACCTCCTCTCTCTTTTATATGAATACATGTAAAACAAAGGCAGGTAGAGCATCAGCAAAGTTCTGCAGGGTCCAGAACAAAGCAAGTCTACTAGCTGTCCCCTCACACCATATTACTGTCTCTTTAAGAGCCTTCAGAGCACTCAGGAACTCAGCGGTCTGAAGCTCACATTCCAGAATGTTCCTCCAAAGATCAAAGGTCGTTTCTGATTGGTCAGGGTTGAAGTCAGGACTCCACCTTTTGGTCAGAATAATGAGTAAAAATGTCATATATATATATATATATATATATATATATGTGTGTGTGTGTGTGTGTGTGTGTGTGTGTGTGCATATATATATATATATATATATATATATATATATATATATATATATATATATATATATATATATATATATATGCACACACACACACACACACACACATATATATATATATATATATATATATATATATATATATATATATATATATATATATATATATGTGTGTGTGTGTGTGTGTGTGTGTGTGAAAGAGTCAGAAACTCAAAGGCTCCTCTTTAACCAGCCTGCTAAAATCTTTTTCTGTTCAGTTCATTTCCGAACAGTCTAAAACTCCTTACTGGAGCTTTAATGTCTCTGTGTTACTTTTGATGATGCTTCCACTTCTACGGCTACAGCTTCTCTACACTCTGCGCTCCTTCTCTTCTTCAAACAGCCACACGACGACCGTAAACACTAATTTGAATTTGACACAACTTTTCTTTTTATCCTAAATATGCATGAACACAGGGTAATCCTTATCCTCTCAGAGGGTAATGAAGAAGAGCGAGACAGACTGGAAAACCTTAACCGAAGCCGTGTGGCTTAAACTCCGACGTCAGCCCCCAAGTAACCCCGGAGACGTTTGATTTCAACAAGCCGCACACGACCAAACCAGCAGATCCTGTGACATCAGCCACGGAGCTTTAGAGGAAAGAGTTTCAGAGTTAATGCTAACATTTTTCTTCATTACCTTTTAATTGTATAATAGATTTCCTGGCTGTCATACTTTATTCTAAGGGCTGTTTTTCAAAGCTGGGAATATGCAAAACTCTGCAAACAACTCTGCCTCACTCTTCTGCTGGAATATTCCACGAAGCTCTTCTTCTCTGTGTTGAGAAGCAGCACCATAGCAATTAATAAAACTCATATTGTAGGCAGAAATGCATTATGGGAGTTCCCCTTGTTAGTGTGGCAGAGGAGCAGATGTTTCATCCATTCTCTGGGGACATCAACTCAGATTAGTCTGAACAGATGAGAGAATTGGCAACAGGTCACTCAGACCTCCTCATGGATCCAAGTAATTAATCCACCACAGAAGAAGATCAATTAGTGTCATCGTGCTGTCTGACGCTGAATATTTGAATCATCTCTTCCTTCATAGAGCTTTGAGAGCCTGTTTTTAAAAAGGACCACGGCTGAAACTGAAAATATTAAATCTCAATACATGAAGTTATGGAATAACAAGAACTGCAGTTCCCTGAGTGTCCACTAGAGTCTGTCTCCAGCAGTGAGCCCGTCCTCATAGAACGCCATGTTAAAAACTCTACGGCTGAAACAAACATGTTTGCAGCAGACTGAGGGTTAAAGGGAGGGAGAATTAGGGGGCGTGGCCTCTTTGACTGACCTTATATTTCAGCTACTGTCTCTTTAAGAGTCAAACCAATCCCAGAGGTTAAAGAGGAGCTGTTTCACAGACAAACAGGAAGTTCAAATGTTGGACTTTGATGTTAAACGTGGTCAAAGTTTCAAACTGTGAGGTCAGCGTGTGTCGGAGTGATCCAACGATGAGACGCTTCTCAAACCTCCCTCCCCCCTCTGGAACTCTCTCCCCACTCACATCCAAAACTGCTCTGATTCTTCAACATTCAGATCTCTGCTAAAATCTCACCTCTTGAAGTTAGCTTTGTTTTGTTTGACTTGTGTTTATTGTTGATTTTAAAAACTGAAAAGTGTCTTTAAGTTTTTGAAAACATCAACCAATCGGAAACATCTTTTGATCTTTGGAGGAACATTCCGGAATGTTAGCTTCCAGAATGCTGAGAATGCTGCTCTGAAGGCTCTTAAAGAGAAAGTAGCAGTTAGACAGGCCACGCCCCCTAGTCCTCCCTCCCTTTAACCCTTATTCTGCTGTAAACAGGTCGTGCAGTTGTCATGACACTCAGCTCACGCAGCTTTGGATACTCCTGCTGAGCACAACTCCTCTCTTCAGTTAACTTACATGAAAGGCTGAGGCAGGGAGAACATCAGCAAAGACCTTCATGGGTTAGAGGAGCTTCAGTAGATGTGTGGCTTGATCAGCAACATAAAACAGCTTCAGTGAAATGAGTCGTCTGAGTTTCAGGTTGAGTTTTACAGATTGGTGTCGTGTAACTCTTAAAGCCACTCTGTGACATTCTGCAGAATCATGTTTTATAACGTATGGCCTGTCATGAAGTGAACTCTACATCTAATGCTAAAAAATGAGCTGGCTGTGAGGAGGTGCTTTATGCACGCCGCCCTCTCTCCTGCCTTTAACATCAGCCTGTAACTGAGGGAATGTGAGATGACAGCGAAAACTGCCGGCAATAATTCAATATAGATGCAATCTCAATGTTCAGTGCATCAGCTTGTTATACCGCAGCAGTCATTGTTTTCTATTAAAATCTATGAAGCTGTCACTTCAGGCTCTGCTCAGACAGAGGGGAGAGAGGGGGAAATCACAGACATGACTCAGGCTGCACAAAGAGCTCAACACACCAGGTCAGAGGGGGTTTAAGAGCTCACATGGTCCCCGATCGAAGGCAGGGTGTCTTTAGAGGCAGGGTCTCTTTAAGAGGCGGGGTCTCTTTAAGTGGCGGGGTCTCTTTAGAGGCAGGGTGTCTTTAAGTGGCGGGGACTCTTAAAGTGGCAGGGTCTCTTTAAGTGGCGGGGTCTCTTTAAGCGGCAGGGTCTCTTTAAGCGGCAGGGTCTCTTTAGAGGCAGGGTCTCTTTAGAGGCAGGGTGTCTATAGAGGCAGGGTGTCTTTAAGTGGCGGGGTCTCTTAAAGTGGCGGGGTCTCTTAAAGTGGCAGGGTCTCTTAAAGTGGCAGGGTCTCTTTAAGTGGCAGGGTGTCTTTAAATGGCCGGGTCTCTTAAAGTGGCAGGGTCTCTTAAAGTGGCAGGGTCTCTTTAAGTGGCAGGGTCTCTTTAAGTGGGGTCTCTTTAAAACAGGGTCTCTTTAGAGGCAGGGTGTCTTTAGAGGCAGGGTGTCTTTAAGTGGCCGGGTCTCTTAAAGTGGCAGGGTCTCTTTAGAGGCAGGGTGTCTTTAAGTGGCGGGGTCTCTTAAAGTGGCAGGGTCTCTTTAAGTGGCAGGGTGTCTTTAAATGGCCGGGTCTCTTAAAGTGGCAGGGTCTCTTAAAGTGGCAGGGTCTCTTTAGAGGCAGGGTGTCTTTAAGTGGCGGGGACTCTTAAAGTGGCAGGGTCTCTTTAAGTGGCGGGGTCTCTTTAAGTGGCAGGGTCTCTTTAAGTGGCGGGGTCTCTTTAAGTGGCAGGGTCTCTTTAGAGGCAGGGTGTCTTTAAGTGGCGGGGTGTCTTAAGAGGCAGGGTCTCTTTAAGAGGCGGGGTCTCTTTAAGTGGCGGGGTCTCTTTAAGTGGCTGGGTCTCTTAAAGTGGCAGGGTCTCTTTAGAGGCAGGGTGTCTTTAAGTGGCCGGGTCTCTTAAAGTGGCAGGGTCTCTTTAGAGGCAGGGTGTCTTTAAGTGGCGGGGTCTCTTTAAGAGGCGGGGTCTCTTTAAGTGGCAGGGTCTCTTTAAGAGGCGTGGACTCTTTAAATGGCAGGGTGTCTTTAGAGGCGGGGTCTCTTTAAGTGGCAGGGTCTCTTTAAAGGCAGGGTCTCTTTAGAGGCAGGGTGTCTTTAGAGGCAGGGTGTCTTTAAGTGGCCGGGTCTCTTAAAGTGGCAGGGTCTCTTTAGAGGCAGGGTGTCTTTAAGTGGCGGGGTCTCTTAAAGTGGCAGGGTCTCTTTAAGTGGCAGGGTGTCTTTAAATGGCCGGGTCTCTTAAAGTGGCAGGGTCTCTTAAAGTGGCAGGGTCTCTTTAGAGGCAGGGTGTCTTTAAGTGGCGGGGACTCTTAAAGTGGCAGGGTCTCTTTAAGTGGCGGGGTCTCTTTAAGTGGCAGGGTCTCTTTAAGTGGCGGGGTCTCTTTAAGTGGCGGGGTGTCTTTAGAGGCAGGGTCTCTTTAAGAGGCGGGGTCTCTTTAAGTGGCGGGGTCTCTTTAAGTGGCTGGGTCTCTTAAAGTGGCAGGGTCTCTTTAGAGGCAGGGTGTCTTTAAGTGGCCGGGTCTCTTGAAGTGGCGGGGTCTCTTTAAAGGCAGGGTCTCTTTAGAGGCAGGGTGTCTTTAAGTGGCAGGGTCTCTTTAAGTGGCAGGGTCTCTTAAAGTGGCAGGGTCTCTTAAAGTGGCAGGGTCTCTTTAAGTGGCAGGGTCTCTTTAAGTGGCAGGGTCTCTTTAAGTGGCGGGGTCACTAAAAGTGCCAGGGTCTCTTAAAGTGGCAGGGTCTCTTTAAGTGGCGGGGTCTCTTTAAGTGGCGGGGTCTCTTTAAGTGTCAGGGTCTCTTTTGAGGCAGGGTCTCTTAAAGTGGCGGGGTCTCTTAAAGTGGCAGGGTCTCTTTAAGTGTCAGGGTCTCTTTAGAGCCAGGGTGTCTCTGCAGGTTCAGATCAATTAAAGGTAGCTCTCATTTAGAAGCCCAGATACATAAACTACGCGTATTTTAACCTGAGAATGACTGAGTCTCATCTTTAAAGCACCTTCATACAGGAACGATTGGAGAATCAGGATTATTCTGCTAACGTTAAAGGAACGTAAACTTTGAACAGATGCTGATGGAAAGATTTATTGTTATTCACATTTAGAAAGAAACATTTTTGATGGATTTATTTGTTAGACGGTCAAACGTGCACAGTTACGTCAGTTTTCTGTGGATTCATCGTCTGCCTTTCTCGGTACATTTGCAGCCAAAATTTAAACAATGCAACTCCAGTTCATTCTCAACCACTCGCGTCCAAATACTTAATATTTTGCATTTCATATGTTCTATTCTGTTCAGGGAGCACACACCTCCTCTCTCTATCATGCATGAAAAGCAGAGGCAGGGAGAGCATCAGCAAAGAGCCCCAGAGTACAGAACAGAGTGAACCATCGGTGTCTGTTTCAAACAAAACCAAACCAGGTGTGTCACCTGTCTGGCTCCAGATGTTGTTCCTTGTGTAATATCAAAGCCTGATGCAGGGAGAGCACACCTTCCATCTCTTTATGTGCATGCATGAAAAGCTAAGGCAGGGAGGGCATTAGCAAAGATAAAATTAGCATCAAAGAAAGAGACGGGATGGAGGTGTGTTGGATGGACTCTGCTGCTTGTGGTCTCTTTATGGGATGAGAATGGGCTGTGATGGCCAAAGCTCTGTCCCCTCAAGATACCGTACCAGGGTCTTGGTGACGGGGGTCAGGAGGTGGTGTCAAACCAGCTCTCTCAGTAACACGATACAAACAGCGTCACACACTCTCACTCACCTGCTGCTTTCGTAGCCAAATGGAGTAAAAATGGAGACGTCACCTCTGAAAGCCTTTGATACATCAGCACAGAGTGAGTGAGTGAGTGAGGGAGGGAGCTGCTTTATGTTTGGCTGCATGACTCAGAGAGGCTGAAGTGAAGCGCAGATGTTTTCCACATCAGAAGGTGAAATAACAGTTAAAATAATTTCATCATCAGTCGAACAAACCGCGTTCACTTTCTGTCAAACTTTTAAAGCCTCCACGCTGCTGCATTTTCTGCCCCGTAAAGCAGACATTCGATTTGCACATGAGAAAAACTGCGAGTTAAAGGTTTATTAAGCTGTTTTTTAAAAGCCGCTCCCTCCGTCGCAGCGTGTGAGTCTGGGAACGAGTCAAAAACAAAAGCACAGCACATCTCGTACAGGCAGAGAGGGATTTAGCAGTTTTTCTGGGTTACGCTGTGCTCCATGTGTTTCCTGCAAGACTCAAACAGAGACTTGTGAAGCTCCTAATGTGCGTTAATAAGCAGAAACTCCTTCATTATGCTGTTTCATTGAAATATGCGACAGAAGGAGCGAGATGTGGGTGCAGAGGGCGATTAAGACGAGGAGAAAGAGGTTGCACTTTGTTATTGCTACAAATAGTTGCTGCAGGAGTTTGAATCAAATATTCACCAAACTGAATTTTAATGAGGGGTTTTAATTGATTGCATGAATCAACAGCTTTGAAACGAACATGCGCCGAGACACACCTCGGCCTCTCCACGCCTGCGTACGGCGGCTGCAGGGCGTTACACAACCCCGCGGAGCGTGATCCACGATGACTCACACAAGGCCGATTCAAAGCAGACATCTCTGAGCTTCATGACACGGCGCGCGGCGGGAGATTAGCACACCTGCACTTTGTATTAGCCAGCTTATGGAGCGGTCTTTGTATTAATTCCCTGCTGCAGTCACCACGTTAGCTCCCATGCTAATCCCCTCAGGAGATGCTGAGCGGTGCAAGAGAGGAGAAAAAAAAGTATGACATGAGGAGCATCATGACTGCAGAGTGAAATATTCATTTCCACACGTGTCCCACTTGATTGGAACACGCAGGCTGTATTTCCCCCAGTTATTGTGCTGCATTTGTGGCTCCGGAGCTGTGAAGTTGAGTCCGGGAAGTGCTTTCCGCTGACTAGATGGAAAAGAGAGGAGCCCGCCTGAGGAGGGTTCACTGCAATGCTGCTGAAATTAGCGGCAGTGCTAATTAATTTATGCATAAACCACCAAAGAAAACCCGATACACAGCCGGAGGAACAATCTTCCAGGGCATTTAAAAAAAAAAAAGGTGAAGTGATTTTTTTATTATTTTGGAAACCTTCATGAATAAAACACCGTCTTGAAGAGGAAAGAGGTTATCACGAGGTTCAGCGAGTTCGTTTCTACAAGAGTTTCAGTCAAAGCTGCTCAGGGGTGAAGATTTCACACAGGTAGAGGTGTGGATTTACAAGAAAGGCTTCGTCTGAGGGGGAAAATGTGTCGTGTAATGGTTGTAGGAGAGCGAGCAGATTTATGGAAGTGCTGCTCGTAGAGCAGAGGGACGACAGGGAAGGTGTTACGCTGAATACAGAAGGAGCTGAAACATTTGTGTCAAACACGGCCGGCTCATTTCAAACAGGATGGATGAGGACGTCGGGCTGGTGTTAAAGTAGTCCGTGTCATATGCTCCCACGCTAACACAGTTAGGCTAAGAGCCTGCTTTGGCTCTTTGGTGCCGGCCGGGGCTTAACCGCTCCAGAAGCTCCAGACGCTCTCCTGTGGTCGGTTAGGAAAGCCATCAGGGTTTGTCTTCATCTCAGGTCGACTCTGTGCTTCCTCTCGCCCTGCAGACTCTAACCGTCTGTCTCTTCTGCATATTCATGGAGCTGCTCTCTCTCGGTCTCTCTCTTTCTTAAACACGCACGCTCTCCCTTCACAGAATCCGCACAAACAATCAGCGTAAAATCAAAACAAATGGAATCTGCATCGTCTCCAGAGATCAGCCTGTAAAACCGAACATCGATGCAGGAACCAGCAGCTTTCCCTGCAGACTCCTCTCAGAGGATAACAACACAGCCCGTCACGGGGACTCACTCCTGACCTCCACGCCGACCCTCTCTGCTAATTAAGAGACCCAAAGAACAGACCTTGTTAAAGTTGATTCAGGCTCCGTCTCCCGGGAGGGAAAGACCAGATCCCTCAAAGACTCTCCGAGCAGAGTTTGACGGGAACAAAGAGATGTTTTATAGCAGGCAACAAATCTCTGATTGATTACACGAAGTCTGCGGGAGATTCATAATAACCGTGCTGTCATCTCCTCTGTTAACAAAGCCCTCTGTGACAAAGAGGAAGTCACATCCCACACTAACACAAATCTATTTCCATCTTCAGCTCCATAAACTTTAACATCTCATTTGATTTGTGCTGCATCCGGAAAACATCAACTGGATTAAAAACAGAAAACATGACAGCTCGCTCCCAGTCACAAACACAAGACGTCAGCATCTACCATCTCTCTGAGTCATTTATCTTCACAGCCACCTTTACCTGCAGGTAATGCTTATTAAAGTAACTATCTGTCCCCTTGCTCGGCTACAAAGACGCTGCAGCTTTACATTAAGTGGCAACCTGCAGTTCCTGGAGTGTCCACTAGAGGCTGCTTTCACAAGCAACAGAATCCACATAAAGAGCCGTTCAGACAGCCGAGCTTAACAGCAGAAAGTTTAGGCCTCGACTCCACCTCTCTAACTCTTGCTACACTCAAAAAAATGAACTATTGACTTGATTAAGTTGATTTTGTCAGTTGGTTCCATGTAAATATATTAGGTTAGTTGAAAACAATACTTTCCATCCTAACATGGAACCAGCTGACATGATTAATCTAATTAAAGTCAATTTTTTTTTTAGTGTAGGTCACCCTCACTTTTCGCTCCTCACTTGAATTTTTCAGTAACATTCTGGGGGCCGCATGGAAAGCTCCTATGGGCCCAATCTGGTCCACGGGCCACCAGTTGACTCTCATTGAAATAGGTCATTTCACGTCTGACGGCTAACCTTTTTTTTTTCTTTTAAGCTCCATCCAATGAGCAAAATATCTACTTCCAGAAGAATACCAAACTCACGGCCTCTAGAAGTCAGCCAATGCACCAGCTGATGACATCACAGCGACTATCTTCCTAAAGGTCAGTGTGTTCATCAGCTGTAAGTTTTCCTCTTTCGATCTTTAATCGGAGCGTTAAAATTCAGAACGAAGCTCGGCTTCAAAACTGATGAGTGACATCACAAGGACTACGTCCATATACAGACTGTACTCTACAAGCTGCAGCCTTCAATTAGAGCTCCCCCTGCTGACAGGCTGCAGTATAGATGCTAAAGCCTCTCATATTAACAGATGGAACACGGGCCAAACTTTAAAACCCAAGTGCAGGATTAAGAAATGTTTGTCAGACATGGTTTCTGTCTTTATTGTTAGCTTTCATCACGCTGATTTATGACACAGTGATTTGTCATCATTTGTTCAGTTTTTTAATGCTGTAAATAAACTCTGACAAACAGGAAAAGGCTTTTAGCTCTTCACTTTTTGCACCCACTTCAATGCAATGCAAGGTTTAACGTGCTTTATAATTCGTTTGCAATGCCAAACAGGGAAATACTCCATCCTCCTCCTGCAGGAACTCTCAAGTCTGGAGCTTCTTCCCCATAAATCTCCACCCTGAGACAAAGAGGAGTAACAAACTGAAGCCCTGAATGAGCAGAGATTAAGAGACTATTGTCATCAATTACACAGAGTGTGGATTTACAGTAGGTGGTTAATATTAAGTACATAAGCTGTGAGTGCGATCACAGACATCTGAGCCTGAGCGCGCTCACCGCGGAGGAATACATCATCCTCCATCACTTCCACTGTATCCCACAGCAGAGCCGGGCGCAGGAAGTCGATTCACGCGGGGGAAATCTACAGTGAATCTTAAACAGTTATTGACAGCCCTCCGGTTGGTAAACCTCTCTCGTAGCCTGGAATTGATTGTAGGTCTTGTGCTGATGCAAATAGCGGTGCAGCTATGAATGTTTGATAAATGTTGGAGCAGGCGGAGCGCAGGGTGAAGAGTTCAGGGGTTTAATTTGCAGCGAGACGCCGAGGGTCTCCTGGGCTCCTGTTCATAACGCAGCCGGGGCCAAAAGGTGCGTCTGTCTGTGAGCATCGATTTGCAACAACATACTAATGTGTTTATTGACGTGCCAAAGCAGGTAAAGATTGGATGATAAAACGTCTGTCAGTGATTAATCCCTGATATCCTGTGGTTGAAAAACGCAAAGCCCTCTCCTCCTCTGATAATCCAAATCTGCACAGCTTATATCTTTATTTTTTCAACGTGCCCACCAGTTTCCTCCAGCCTGATATATAATGCATATCACAAAGCCCATCCTGTGCCTCCACACTGGCAACGCTTCAAAACCAAAGTGATTTGATCAAGGAAATAGCCTTTTTAATATTCAAAAAGAGCTCCTGGCACTATGACGGATTGAGAGTAGCCTCCTAAATCCTTTACTGTCCGGTCCACTACATGAAGACAAATGCAGCGATCATGACACTGGCAGGAGATGGAGAGGAGAGGACGAGTCGGATCCACCCAGAGGTTTGGTTTTCTCTGCAGGAACGAGTGTGGAGGGTAACTGGCTGTCAGAGAGGTGAGGGTTTAAACACAGGAAGCTTAGGGTTATCTCAGTACGTCACCATCAAGACCCATTAGGCAGAAGGCCTGTTAACCGGCTGTCCGACTAACGGGCCTTCTGATTTTCTGACTATCGGGTCTTCTGAGAATAGAGTGGATCCGTAAAGGAGAGAAGATAGCAGGATAATCATGTTTTTGATTGTACGAGTCACGGACGGATCAAGGAATTTGGCTACAACTGTTTCCTTCCTCATGTCAAACGACTCCTGAACCACAGACGACATCAGACGAGTCTTACCTGCGTTGAAAGACATCAGAACAGAAACTTCATGGCATTACATTTGGTCCACTGTGTTGAGGCATTTCATGCTTCCCTCTGCTAACGAGCTTCACGGAGATGCTTCAAGCCAAACTGGCTCCAAAGTTCCAAAAGCCACTTAAACAATCCTGATATTACTGGGCTTTGATGGCCATTTGGACCTGAACCCTGTAAAGGTTCACGGGTCTCCAACTCACATCTGCTTCCTATCCTGTTGCTTTAATGACCCCATCTACTGTTGGGAACAGGGAAGATGTACCCAAATTCTGAGTTGACCTTGAACACAGCATAATCGCTACATCACGAAACCGAGTGGGACAAAAACACAAAACAAAACAAAACAAAACAAAAAAACCTTTGGCACTCTGCTAACATCCTCAAAACGTTGTTCAGTTAAGATGTTTGTTTCAAAGGCCAAATAGAGGTCGATGCTGAGCACAAAGAGACAGCTGCCATTCTTAAGGAGTATAACCGAACGTGGCATCATTCAGGTAAACATGTGGAGCAGCAGGCAAAGTACCAGAGAGATGAGCGGAAACAACGAGCTGCACAGCTAAAGGAAGAGCTGTCAACGAAACAAAACGTTTTCAGAGAGCAAGAAAGGAGGCGAATCAAAGAACAGGTCCAGACTGAGTGATGTCGTTTTCAGCCATACTGAGCGCTCTCAGGTGTCTGGCAGCAAGCGTCCAATCAGAAAAGCCAAACATGACTGTAAAATAATTCAGGTTGAAAGTTTTTTGTGGAACAGCTGAAGTGATGTCAGGTTGGATCCTCAGTGGCCCTCAGGTAATTTGAGTTGGAGACCCCTGCTGTAGAGAATCTAAGGTTTTATGAAAGCAACTTGAGCTTCAATAACATCTCAACAGAGCTACACTCCAAAAAATGAAACACTGACTTTAATTAAATTTATTTTGTCAACCAGTTCCATGTAAATGTTTTAGGTTAGCTGAAAACAACAATTTCAAATTCAGCTTAGTTGACCATAAAATTACTGTTTTAAACCTTTTACATTTACATGGAGTCAATGTTTCATTTTTTTGAGTGTACAGGCTGATATAATTTATGCAAAGGGAGCCCCAAACAAAACATCACATTGTTGAACCCCTGCTCTGAAACCATTGTCTCTATTTTCCAATGGTCCAAGGGCTCCCCCAGTGGTCAGAATAAGTAACTGCAATACTTTTTTTTTTCTTTTTCTTGGGGATTATAGCCATTTATAACATGTAATGTCATTTAAATGAGATTAATTATTGTAGTATATGAAGTGATGTGTTAGTGTGTTAATCACTTTTTAAACCTGTTAAAATAATGTTAAAAATAATCATACACACAATAATATTACTTGCATAACTTCAGTATAATTATGAGTGCTTTAGTGATGACTCGCAGGTTTCTCTCCTCGTCTCAGCCTCTCTGAGGACTGAACGCCCCTCAAAGCCTGAGCCTTAAATCGCCGCGGCCTGAAGACGTGCATCACAGGCTCATTTTCTCCCATTACTGGCTTAAAGCTCGATTTCCACACTCGTTCACGCAACAGGACTCAAAGAACGGCTGTTTCAGGAATTACATCATGAATTAAGATCTCACTGAGTCGTTTTCCGTCGATAACTCTGGTTGGATGTCGGAGAGGACGGCAGATAATCGTGGTAACCTTTTCTCGGTGGGAACCTGAGAACGTGCGGCACTCAGCATACGTTCCCCCCTCGTCTCTCTGGCTGTGAAATCAATTAGAGACACTTCAGCGCCGTCTGAGCCACCGGAGGGAGCCAGTCAGAGCAGATTAGGATGCACTCCCTTCTGTTTCACACTACTTGTTCATGCTATGAAGGGAAATTACACTCCAATCTATCAAGTGATCAATGAGTGAAATGCACTGATTACACCAGGACAGAGCATCATTATCTCCTTATCTGCCTCTGATAAAATCAGCCGAGTCAGAGCGCCGTATTAAAGACGGAGGATCAAACATCGAGCCGCCGCTTTCCCACTCCTGTGTGAGAGTCATTCTGGACGTCTTGTGGTGCTGTGGAGGGAGAGCTGTTTGCTGTGGGATGAAACTCCTGAGGAGATTAGTGCAGGATGAGAAACTTTGTAATGAGATGATTTATATGGAGGTGAGAACTCGGAGAGAGAGAGAGTCTGCGCCCGTCTGCTGCCTCTCGTTCTTCATCTTTGAGATTAGGATTAACGAGAAGACAGAACAGGTGTGTCTGTAATGAATCCAAGACTTAAACCTGTAAAGTATTCTTTGGACACGAACCCTGAAAGCAGATTTTTCTTACTTTGAGGTCAAAGGTCAACGGTAGTTGACTATTTTTTAACAGTTTACTTTTCAGCCTTTATTTTTAAACTTTGATTGGTGTGTGTTTTATTTTCTCTCTCTGCAGTTCTTCTGTCTATATTTGGTCGTTTACTTCCTGAGCAGCCTCTTAATGAAGTTGACGTGTCTTTTCATGATTTTCAGCTCAAAAAACTCCCTGTTTAAATCTTCCACTGACTGCACTGGACCAAAGTTAAACTGTCTCAGGTTTTACCCATAAACCCCATGTGTGGTCGCTGCAAACAATCCCAAGCCACTTAAATCCATATGTTTGGGAATGTCCCGGGTCGTTGAATTTCTGGCTTTTAATATTTGACACTCCTTTTAAAATAAAAGGCAGAAATTTAGAACTATCCACCTTCTTAGCTCTATTTGGTGAACCAGTGCCGGCCCAAGCCTTTATGGGGCCCTAAGCGAATTTCATTTGGGGGGCCCCCTTACACTGAAGCACAGACTACTTTTGGTGAATCCTTTATCATTAAAAAAGTGTCATTTATTTGCTTTTGAATTGCAAACAGAAAATTTCAAAAGTGCAGACAATAATAAAAAAAAACCAAAAGAACATATTTGAGAATTAGAGTGCAAAAAAATAACAGTCATGAGGTAATTATGCATTCTCAAAATGCAACCACTGCTGGATCTTCACTGGCACTGAGGGAAGCATCTCAGGTGGCCTCTGCTGGGATCCAGCTCCAAAATATTTAAGCAGCACTCCTGGGGAAATTTCATATAATATTAGTGTGTATACCTTTAAGAACAAGATTCATTTATTTAACTTTTAAAATCATTAGTAGAAAACTACTATAGTACAGATGTATATTCTGTCCATGCACAAATAATGTTTACACCGTTCTGGTCAATAAAACATCATATCTGTTCTGTTTTTCCACATCATACCTTTATCTTGCCGTTTCTTTTCGTCATCCGCTTTCTTCTTTTTTCTTTTCTCCGCCCCCCGAGGGATATGTCCTCTTTTCTGATATAACTTTTCAGGTTATCTTACAAACGTTACTGTTTGCAACTGTGCCGGTGCTGCTGCCAATCACCTGTAAAATCGCCATCTCTGCTGTGATTGGTGTGTACCGCGGCATGGGGGGGGCAGTGATTGGCCCAGTAATAGTTTGTTCAATGTACTGCTAAGCGCCTATGAATGCGACACATACACGTTTCTGCACTGCGGCTCTCACTCTTGGGGGCCCCCTGGTGGCGATGGGGCCCTAAGCAGCCGCTTATGCTGCTTATGCCTTGGGCCGGCTCTGTGGTGTACTGACAAAAATCTGAGTTTGTGAAACTTCATACAGAGCTGCCTGTTTTTTTTACCACACATGTAGCCAGAAGGAAAGACTGTAACCCTCCAGCATCCAGACAGTGGATTAGAGACATGCTCTGTTTGATCAACCTGGAGACGATGAGGTGATGTCAGAGGATCAGCTGACGTGTTTCTACTGACAGGGCCGCCCTTTTTAGATCATGTTGATGGTTTAAGCTCTGATTATTTTATGAATGACTGACCTTAACATCAATGTTTGTAACAGGTAGTGTCAAAATTAGATAAGATGGCTGTGATGGTGGAGTATGTCACTTTAAGTCCCTACTAACCGAGTGTACTGTACTATTAATGTCTTACATTTATTTTTCATCAATATTTTAATCTATTATGCATTTTATGTATTGTTATTTATTTTGTTTAGTTTTAACTTTAAGACTGTCTCCTCAGTGTTATTGTGAGCGGGGCGTGAGGTTCAAATTCTAATTTCAATGTTAGTAATATGAGCTCTAAAGATCTAATGACAAAAATAATAAATAAGCTTTGTTTAACAAAAATTCCCTGTTTTTCTCTCTCTGGGGTTTTATAAACTCTTATTTCAGCCTCTGTCTGAAACACTTCATTTAGCTGCCGTCTCTTTAAGGCTCCCCGCTCCACAAACCCTCTTCACTCTAATTGGCCAGCCCTCTAGAGGCCGTTCTTGTGATGTGATCCAATCTCGTGATGCCAACTATCTCGTAATGTCACAACGTGACTACGATCTCAAGTCACGACGACGATCTCAGGTAGTGACGAAAGATTTGTGCTTTGACGACCTTCTTGTGACATGATGACCATCTCGTGATGACGATCTTGTCTTATTTTTAGAACAGAGTAAGACAGAAGAATACCCCCTCTTTAAACACTGAGAGAGAGAGAGAGAGAGAGAGAGAGAGAGAGAGAGAGAGAGAGAAAATGATCCAAAAACTGATCTGAATGAAGCGATGAAGCGATGATAAATGAAACAAAAAGGTTCAGTTTGATGCCAATTCGACCACAAGCTGATGAAACAAGTGTTCCCAGCTGTGGGATCAGGGAGGTTGTTTCTTTCGCTGCACAAATACATCATTTTAAATCAATATATCGTGTCAAGATGTTTTTTCTGTTGCTGGTAGCTGGTTTGAAGTGTGATATTGTGTGAAATGTGTGGAAAAATGTACACTTGACTCCAGACCGATCTGAAGGATTCCTCTCTTTGTGGTTTCCACCTCTGCAGCTGAAGAAACCAGCGTCAGAGAGCAGCCACAGGGACCTCGACCTTCTTCTCACCAACAGGTGAGCGAGCATGCTGACTCGCTCTGATGTCGAGTCCAACCTGCACACACAGACTCTGTTAAGATGAAGCATTTAAATGTCTTTATCTCACGCCTACTGTCTCCTCTGAGCAGATGTTGGTTGGTCGCCGTCGCCGTCACCCCCCCCCCCCCCCCCCCCCCAGAGATCTGCAGTCAGAGAGTCTGACGCAGCAACGCCCACGCTCAGCGTTCACACACATCTGCAGCACAAAGCCGCTCAGCTCCTTGGGGGTCAACATATGGTGCCACATAATTTCTTCTGTGCTTCTCAAGTGGCCCTAAACAAATTTGTGATTGTGTCATTACGGTCCAGACTCTGCAGCGTGAGGAGAAGCTGCTTTATCACTGAGAACATGTCCACATTTCTAATTTACAAAATGCCCTCCATGCAAGAACAATAAACACATCATCGAATTTTAGTACAAAGATGCTCTCTTTCCCAGATACCTCCAAGACTGAGATGCAAAAACTGCAGTTCCCTGAGTGTCCACTAGAGCCTGTCTTCAACAGTGAGTCAGTGAGATATATATATATATATATATATATATATATATATATATATATATATATATATATATATATATATATATATATATATATATATATATATAATTACAAAAATTAAAGTCAGAGTTCTAACATATATCTCCTGGAAATTTGAGATGTGACTCTGAATTCTGAAGAATAACAATTCGGTTTGTTTTGGTTTTTCCCTCATAATCTAAAAATCTCATCCAGAATTCTCCTTTAAGTCCTCAGATTTTTGAGGATAATGTAAGAATTTAGACTTTTTTTCTCTAATTGTGACCTCATTTTTTCGTCTTTGACCTCAAAATGAAAAGAAGAAAGTTTAAAAAAAAAAAAAAAAACAAGAAAAGTCTCGAGTCCCTCATAGTCTCTACTGCGCAGACTCTGCTGCACAATGGCGGCTCCTGTGATGGAGATTTTATTGGCTTCAAAATTGTTCAATGGTTAAAAGGCAGAGCCACCATAAATACAGTCTAAATACAGTCTGTGGGGAACACAGAACAATTCTCGGGCTGTTTTTGTCCCGATCTTCTTCCTTCCCGCGAGAGAGAGCGAGAGGAGAGATGTTTGTCGTAAAACGTCACAGAATCACAAGAGTACTTATATCAGAGGGCTAAGACTTCGATCATATTTCACTGATCAAGGATTTTACCAATGTCAAATATTTATTTTAAAAACAGCTTTAAAAAATGTGAATTCAGAGTTCACGCGAGACTCTCCTTGCTGACCAACCTCCAGAATTCTCTCATATCACCATCAGCCATAAGCAGCATTTAACAGCAACAACACAGACAGAGACACAAACACTGATCCAGAATCATGTCTCACAGGAGCAGGACTGGAGACACTTATTTCAGTACAAAACTCACCTGAATTCAAGACAATGAAAAACTGAACCCACCTCAGCCCGAGCTGACCCTCCTGTTGTTACAGCCGCTCTTTACCTCAGATCACACCAGACCGCAACTTAAAAATGACTGAACAAAGTCATAAATCCATCTAATTCAGTTTTATTTGCTTTCAAGCTGCACAGAAACCATCATAAAGTTTGTCAGGCTGCTTCTTATTTGACTTTTGTTGCGTTTCACACATTAAACAACCAGTAGCTTCAGCAAACTCCCAGTTAGCCCAGTTAGCTTATTAGCTATCATTAGCCGCTCACAGCCGCACATCCTCCACACAAACACCAACAAAACAAACTGTGTTTGAAATGAAACGTGTTGCTCACCCGCTGATGATGTTGGTCCTCATGAGCTGCAGCTGTTCACCCTGATCTTTAGCATCCAGCCGTCAGGCTTCAGCCTCACTGTGAGAGTCAAACAGCTCGTCTGGTTCAGGAAGAGTTCAGTGCTGTCCTCCGTCTGTTGATGCTTTACTCCTTTACTCCTTTAGTCCTTTGGTCCTTTTGTTCTTTATTCCTCCAGCACATGAAGTTCCGTCTTCACTGTTGTCAGCCTGGATTACCTGCAGCATGCTAACCCACCTGTGGCGCTAACCAGCTTCTACTTCCTGTTTGTCTCATGAATATTCAATTAGCCATGTGCTGCTTACCTGGATCAGGGTATCTACCTGGTTAGTCAGACAAAGAAAACTGGTCTTATAAAATATAAATATTAAATATGAAATTACATGTAGAAAAAAATTATAGTTTATTTTTAATGTATTTACATCACGTGACTGGTGTGTCACACAGGGACTCACATGTATGCTAGTTGCAGGGCTTTTTCCACCGCAGTAATGGCAGCTCGTCAACTTCCGGTGTTTCTCAGGATTCCTCTGTAACATGTTATTTTTCAGGAGGTGAGCACACTGGAGCTGCTCTCAGAGAGGCTAAAGTCCTGAATCATAGTGAAGTATTTCTGTGCCATCAGAGTTTGAATATGAATTTCTAACACTGATTTTTTTTTTCTGCCTTTTTCAGTGTTGAAATAAATTCAGTGTTAAAAAAAAACGGATGTCTCAAAGTATTACATTTTTAAAAATGTGATGCAAAAAAAAAAAAAAATTCAGCATTAAAAATAAACACCTCAAAAAATCAAGTGTACAAAAATTCTATTTGAAAAAAGACAGTGTACACTGTAAAAAGCAAAACATTGAATCAACGTAAAAAAGTTCTTCAATTGGTCACATCTACTAAAATTAAGCTGAGTGAACTAAAAAAAATAATGAATGAATTGAATTAAATTTTAAATTCCATTGAACTTATTTTTACTGAATCAGTGCAAATGGAAAGTTTTTATTCAGAACAACTTAATAAACTACAGAAAACTGGATTGAATAAACTTATTATTTTTAATTCCATCTAACTTATTTCTAGTTTATCAGTGAAACTTTAAAATTTCTATTCAGATCAACTTATTTTTGTTTAATGAGACTAATGATTAAATTGATATTAACTTAATATAACATGTCACTTTGAATTCTATCATTTTTTTGACATTCAACATGACCCATTTTATTCTTAAACAAAACAGTCCATGTAATGTTTTATAACATGATCCAAATTATAGCAAATCCTATATTTCCAACAAACTTTACTCTTTCAAATGTATTTTTTTTACATATGATCCCTATTAAATGAAGAAATAAATGAACAGAAAATGTAAATTTGCTTCAACTTGTTCATACTGTAAAAAAAAAATCAAGTGCACAATATTGTTGAGAAAATGCAAATTTAAAATTTATTCTTGCACAGTTTTAAAGAACAATGCACAGAAGACTTTCTGCCATAAAACCAGGCCCATCTAAAAGCAACTAGCCTTGTCGGCCATACATTGTGAAATTTGTGTGGAACAAGGAAATTTTTTGACTAACAGTTTTCCAAAACAAAATCTGCCATAAAACAAAGCTGACTAGTAACCAGTGCTTACAGTAATCCAAAAATCATCTCTGATAGAAGTATGATCCAACCAGCTTGCTGCACAACTTTTGTAACTCTAGACTGTACTGTACACAATCACAGCTTTTACAGAACACACACAAAAATGAAGCTGCAAGAACTCGGTTCTTTGACACCAGTTTTCTCTCAACATAGCATCTTAATCCAGACTGAAGTTACTGAACTCTAGTATACATATTTCTAATCCTTCTCTGAATACAGGATTCCAAACATTTCCTCTCATGACCCCATTTTGTCTCCCCACAATGACACTCTTTATTCTGGATAGAGCTTTGTGTTCAGTCCTCGCACTTTGGCACTCATCCTACCAGGGTCGAGCTGCATTACAACTTTTTGGAAAAACTCAAAGGTGCGTTCAAGTCCTTTTGGGTATTGCAAGTTGAGGGCATATATAAACCCAAACAGTAAGGCACAGGCAGATGCAACAGAGGGCAAGTTATTCAGCACTGTGACACCATCTATGACAATACCTATGTCTGCAGGTGAAGCATCAGGGTCACCTTCTGAACGGATGACAAAAATCACCATGGACTGCTGCTCCAGTTCTTCTTCAGTTTCAACTCCATTCACATCCTGTAATAATGCAAAAGCATGAATTAGCATTACCATATTTCTAGTCTTTAGTTTTAATGTTGCCTGCTTAACTCCATAGCATTGCCCTATTTCCCAGCATTTCCCTAGCTAGTCAATAACAACTCTTAAACAAGTGGCAGCTTTACAGTTTGTTGCCGTATTGAAAACTGTGGCTGCAGTATTCTGTATTTTGATACCACACAGTCTCTGTAGCTCACTGGATAAGTTACCTATCGAGCATAACTCAGTCTGGCTATGGGATATTGTAATTTCAAGATTTGGGGCAAGATGGGGAGAAAGCCAGACTGAGCTAAAGAATGGTTTGAAATA
Source organism: Labroides dimidiatus (assembly GCA_030710495.1). Lineage (NCBI taxonomy): Eukaryota > Metazoa > Chordata > Actinopteri > Labriformes > Labridae > Labroides > Labroides dimidiatus. The sequence continues at coordinate 1,309,093 of CM061149.1, read as the reverse complement.
TGAGGGCTGTGATCAGAATGGTTTTACCAGGCTAGGAATATGCAGCATCTTCAAATGTGGCCAGTAGTAAGATAAACTCAGTCTATATAAACATAATTAACAATTACCAGGTATTCTTTGAAGAGGCATTCAAAATCTTCTCCAAGGTAGATGGTAAGGGATTTCAGGAGGTTCTCTCTTCGGGTGTTGATGTCAACAATCTGCCAAAAAAATAGCTGCAGTTACATGTACAATATATCTTCAATCTGATTAAATTTGTGCTGATCAGAAAATCAAACTTAACTGTTAATATCAACACATTAAATAATCAAATAAACTTCAAACATCAGATAATCCAATCATAATGTGGGTATAAATGCACTAATATTAACCATTATGACATGCAGTGTAGTCCATTTTTCACAGAAATAACAGAAAAATAACAGAGAAACAGGAAATTAAACTTGTCTCTCCATCCTGCACCTATGCAAGCTGCTGCATGTGCATGTTGCAAACTGTCTTGTGAGCATATGGTGACAACCGAATCCTTAAATATTTTACCTGGTTTAAAGCCTTCAAGAACTTGCGGGTCTTCTGCTGGACAGCTCCCGTCTTGCTCCCAATGATCTCCACCAGCTTACCAGCATGCATGTCCAACTGAGCCATGAATTTTGTTTCAAGAGGAACTGTAGTGATTCGCAGGAACTCTGCATTGACCTGGAATGACATCAGTAATTGTGTTAAGGACACTATATTGGAGGCATTTCTGTTTTAGAAGGGGGGGGGGGGTCCCATATGAGGCACCACAAATGTTTTGAAGAAAAAAAAAATTAAAACAAATGCACATTTCATCCATCTGGAGGATCATGGGCAAAACATTTAAGGGGTTAACTTTCTCTCAGCATACCTCAGGTATTTCAAACAGCGCAGGCCACCTCATCCGGACTTCATCCACTGTAGGCTCCTGATCAATCACTTCCTGTCTTCGGTAGGCAAATGTCTGCTCCATTTTCTGAGCAACAATTGCTCTATTACCTCTTCACTTCTGTAAGTAGCAACTCCCTCTCTTTTTCCATAGTTTCTGGAGATGCATCACATGGCAGTGACGGGTAGTAGTTTGCCTCGGCACGTCTTGGTCGCTTAACCTTCTTCGCAGGAATGGCATCATGTGGGGCCTTAACTTTCAGGGAATTCACGACGACTTCAGGGGTCCCATGTGCTTTGAGGAGTGTTCTGTAGTTAGCCATCTTATATTTGAGCCTCTGCTTCCAGCCGTAACAGCCGTTGAATGAACCTGGCTCACTAAGACAAGGATGCTTCTTTATTAAAGCTTCTGCTACCTCACTAAAGTCCGCATCCTTAGGATAGGCTTTGTACTTAAAGATTTCCTCTGCCAATTTTTCCAATATATCAGACAGCATCTTTGAGCCAACTGAAGCTCTGATCTTTTTTGCATTGTATTCTGCATTTCCTTTTTGCAATTGCATCTCTGTTTCAAGGGAAAAGCGTGGAATAGGGAACTCTTTTGGCCACTGTATGGTTCTCAATGTTGAAGGTGACCTGTCTAGTATTATTGTACTGTCTGATCCAGAAGATCCGGAATGACAAGAATCATCACTCTGCCTGGATGAACAAGAGCTTGTCTCCAGGGCACCACTAGGAGAACCAAAGGGTTGCTTGTCCATCTGAATGACTTTGACAGTACTAAGGTCCTTAATTTCAGCGGTCGAGGTCAAATTGACAAACATGTCCCCAAAGTCAGTGTCTTTGTATTGGAGCCTTATCCTTCCAGACAATGCACATGTTTTTTTAATGTCACTGATGAGGTCCTCCAGGGAATCAGGAATTCCACCCGGGAGAAACATTCGTATGGAGTTGTCTTCACCCAGAACAACAAGGAGCCTTGCAGATGTACCCATGCTGACCAATACACTAAAACACACATGGAAAAATATTGTTAACAGAATTTTTAAAAGTGAGGTCACCAATAAATCACTGCTGAGGGACATGCTAATGTAGTAAAATTAAGACAAAATAAATTGCTGGAAATGCTTTGAAATGCTGAGGAAAGTGAAGTGTGAAAATGCGAAATTGCTTAAATCAGTTAAAAGAACTGACAAATAGTTAACCTGTGATTTAATATTGCTAAAAGCAGTGAAACATAGCTGGAAAAGTTAAACCTGTGGAAAAACAATTGATAAAAGTAGTGAAAGCTGGAAAAGTTAAACCTGTGAGATTAGTGTTAAAGTAGTGAAACAATGTTAAGCCTGGGGAATAAAATCGCTGAAATCACCTGTTAGCAGAAATGTCAACCACTCCTACTTCAGTATAGTCGTAAATAGATATGTTAATTGTCATTTCTGGGTGAAGTGTCCTTTTTAGGACCCCTTACAACATGCAAACATGACAACTTAGTCATCAACTGACCTTATACGTGAATATATCTTTTAAGAGTGACCAATCGCTTTCCCCCAACTTTGTAGTCAATGAGTGGGTATGGATCCATCAATTCCCCTACTTCAAGAAGTCCCATTTTCTTTGAAGAGGTTGGTTTAAGTTCATATGACCTGTAATGTTCAATGTACCAGCCAGAGAGGTACCTCACAATGAAATTTAACTTGTCTTCAACAACAATCATTTGGACTATTTCAACAAACTCAGGTAGTCCTGCAAGTGAGCCATGTGCTGCAATCATGCCAGTCTTATAGTTATGTCCATTGTGCACAACACTTTTTGCCAAACAAGCATGTTCCAAATCTGGATACTTCTGTTTCACAGCAGTTACAATATCATCTTTCAAAAGGTCAACAGGCAGTGTTGTTACATGAGATACTTCGACAGGAGGTCTTCGGAAGCTGCATGTGTAAATATGATGAGCCATCTGGAACTGATGTCGCTCTGACATAGAACGGAGCACATTCTTAAAACAATGTGTGTGTCTTACAACCCTTTTAAAGAAGCTATGTTTCGCTTCAAACCTCATTGTCCATAATGCCACTAGGGGTCCAAAATTATGGATCAGCTGGGGATAATGCTCTAAGAAATGTTGCTTTGGGATGAGGTTAGAATCTGGAAACAGCTCCAGATATCTTACTCTGTGCTCTGTTATTTTAAACTCCAAATAAGCTATAGACTGTTCCGTCTGTAGTGGTGAAACTGCAATCTCTACTATATCTTTTAAGTCAGTCAGAATTTGCCAGGCTGGCTCATCAGTTGGAACTCTATGACCGATCAAAAATGGTAAAAACCTTAACAAACTCCAGTTTTCGTGAGCATTGCCCCCGATTGTTCCCTTACAGGCGTACGTGACTGGAACAGTATGTGGGCGATTAATTTTGTCAGACCACTTATAATCAAACTTCAAAATAGCTGTATTTAAATCAGATAAAGTAAAATATTTTTTTGAAATGAACACCTTAAGGCAGAGAGCAATCTCTACGGGAACAACTCCTTCAAATAAGTCGTGAACAATATCTGCCGGGAAGCCAGTGGTCACTTTGAAGTGTGAAAGCTTTTTTGAAAGAATACAAGTTTGTTTAACACCAAAGTAACTCCCTGATTGAGTTTCAGCAAGGGTTTTCAGGTGATCTGAATGAATTGCCTCAGTTCTTATACAAAATGATCCAGTAGAAACTGCACTCTCCTTGAATTTCTGCTTTTCACCAGTACAGTACCTGCATACATAAGTTCCATTAAAACTCTCAACGAACCCCCCTAAACTGTGAGCTGCAAGGTTGTCTGCTACCACGCACTGTACAGTTCCTTTTAAGGTTTGACCTAATTCTGCAATGAAAACTCCATGTTTTTCCAGTGTACACAAATCATTAATCAATGGCTCCAACACTCTCTCAAAGCCATAACTCTTCACATCATTACTGTTAATCAAGGCAGCCAAATATATTGATGATAAAGAGGACTGGTAGCCAGGGATGAGATTTCCTAATGTCCAATACACAGCACAAACCTTATGTTTCTTCCTTGATGTGCCAAGCGGATTACAGATCTCAAAATCATCAAAATACAAAATCAAAGATATAGCACAGTTACTTGAGAGAAAGGAATTTCCTTTGAAATAAAGTCCATCAAAAATTGATCTGTATTCACCTCCTTTTTGTTGGTATTCAACACTTAAATTGACAGTATTCCTTAATATTTCTGGACAATTCAGAATTTGCTGAAGGGATTTTAGTATTGGGACATACTGAAAAGACCTTCTGTTCTTAGCATCTAATTCATATTCAACTGGTTCAACTACACTGAAGTGCTGTTTATAGTATGCTCTTCTCTTCCATGCAGTGGACAATGGACCGCTGCTGCTTATTGCAGCCTGAACAGGATTAGATGTGCACAATGTAGCTGCTATTTCTTTGACCACAGACGGATCTATTTCACAGTTGTGACTTTGTAGCAATTCTAGTAAAGTCTTTTGAATTGCAAGCACAGATACGTTGCCAATCAAATACTGTAGCTCATTCAGCAACTCATTAACAGCTGCACTTGATACCAAAAATATATTTTCTAGCTTTAGCAACACAGAGGCAACTTTACGCTCAATATCAATCAAAATGTCCCTTGAGTCTTGACTTATGTCTGATAACTCTTCATCAAATTGTTCAATAACACAGTCATTTGAATTGTCACCTGTGTCAGCAACTGGATTTGTAACTATCCCAGGTTTGAAATTGTCCACAGTTTCAGATTTATGCTTTCTCCATTTGTGAGTTTTAAAACTCCCATAAACATTTGTTTTGTGAGCAACCCACATAGACACAAGTGACTGTCTCAAAGTTCTTTAAATGTTGTGCAATATGATGAAAAAAGTCTGATTCTGAAGACTGTGGGTTATTCTCACAGATCTGGCATTTGAACAAAAGATCTTGTTGAGTATTTGATGACACAGAAGGATGGCATCTGGACAAGTGACTCAGCAGAGCATTCCAGGTTTTGAATGTGCACGGGCAGTTAGAGTAGGTACATGGGTAAGAATGGCCACGTCCAAAATGCCTGTGATCAAGCCTGAAATGTTGCAGAAGACGAGATCTTCTCGTAAATGACTGGCCACAGTCTCTGCAGTTCCACATTCACTAGAGACACAGGAAATATGTATGTAATGTACATCACTTTTCACACTGTGGATATTTGGCTGATAACGGGACATACCTAAAATAAACAATGTTAGCTTTCTTACAGTCAGTGCCTCTCCATCATATGTTATGAAAGATGGATCTTACCTGAGCAAGCAGCTTTGACCACAACTGACAACTGGGGAAGAAAACAAACAAATTAAATATGGTTCTGTACAAAATATATAATTAGTAATCTCCATTAAATTCAGACTTTATCCACCAGTGCATCTAAAACTACATTTTTGATTCCCCAGTCACCACAGAATGAAATATGCTGTCTCCATGAATTTCTGTCTCAAACGAAAGGAAAACGAACTAAATGTTCACAAAATGTTGTCTATTTAACAGTGACTGAATTTTTACATTCGGCACCCCTTACTTCTTCGCTACTGTGAGGATTACCCCTTTACCTTCCTGCGCCTATTTTCATTTATCACTAACATTTTACATAAAAACTTATAAAGACAGAACAAAGCTCATCTGCATGTCGTTTTATTACGTACCTGCATCCGTAACGGGAAACGCAGTCAAAGAAGATTCTCCTCCGTCAGCTACCAGCGCATTATCTGGTAGGGAAGACCGCATGGTTGTTAGCCGTTAGCCAAGCATATGGTTTTACCGACGATATAACACACAGAAAGCAAAGAAGCAACTAGCAAAAACCACAGCGAAATCAATACAAAACACACAAGCAAGCGGCCATACCCAACTTAACTTTTATACCGCTTTTAAAAACACGTTACCTTCTTAGTAAATCCTTTGTGACTGCGAAGAGTATCCATAATTCCTAGCTCCCTTGGATGCAGGTACATATTTAGATAGCAGATGGCGTATTGTCCCATATAGCGGGACTTAAACATAACCCTTTATTAACTATGCCACAATAACTCGGCATAAAATGTGACTTACATATGCAAGTAACGTTGCACAACACAGCGTAATGTGTCTATTAATCACCGAGCATACAGTTCGGTTGGCTACCTGACAGCGAAAAACTCAAACATAGCTTATTTAGCATCATTGCTTGCTAGGCTTCAAGCAGATAGCTAACCAGCTACAGGATATTAGCAATAGCGTTTAGATTTTGCATCCATCATACATAACGTTACTGAACTTCTAAAACACTTCTTGGGAGACTACTCATTGAGCTGGGATGAATTCTTACCTTGGAAACTTGAATGAAAAGATGACTCAGAACCATAGACCATGCTCTGAACAGAAATGAAGTCCCTCCAATACAACCTCACAACGCACAACGGCTGTGAGCTTGAATTTCCTTAAGTTTCATTTTCATGACGTCAGAAAGGTGCGTAGTGGACGCAAAGGAGGCGTGAATGTGATTTTATTAATTTCGACTGATGAAGAATTTATTCTTTAGGTTCTGATTCATTATTTCCCTTTGACCAAAGCAGAAAAAAATACATTAGGTGACCAATTATATTATTTTCAGCTATACCAACGGAAAGAAGTACTTTGAATCAGCTTCACGGCTGTAGTACTTTTTAGAGTGTAAAAATATTCAATGTCTTGAGAAATTCAGTCTCAAAATATTCTGTGTCATCGTCTGAGTAACCAAGAGAAGCAATCGATCCCTGTCTCAAGTCATACAATGTCCAGCCAGTCAGGTTACGCTGCACTGGTCATGGATTCTTCTTCTTTTCTTCTTCTTCTTCTTCTTCTTCTTCTTCTTCTTCTTCTTCTTCTTCTTCTTCTTCGTCTTCTTCTTCTTCTTCTCTTCTTCTTCTTCTTCGTCTTCTTCTTCTTCTTCTTCTTCTTCGTCTTCTTCTTCTTCTTCTTCTTCTTCGTCACTGGATGTTGAATGAGCAGGGATCGATTCCTTCTCCATGGTTACCTGGATGATGACACTGAATTTTTTGACGCAGCTGTGGAGACTAATTTTCTCAAAACAACGATTTTTTTTTACACTTATTTGTTTATTTATTTATTTATTTTTGCTGAATTTTTGTACATGGAATTTTGTTTCTGAATTGTTGTTTTTTTGTACGCTGAATATTTTTGAGATGTTGAATTTTCAAATCAGAAAAAAAAAAATAAGTGCTAGAAATTTGATGGTTTTTAAAATTCAAAGTCTGATTTTGATGCAGAAAAAAAAATCATTGTTAGAAATTCATATTAAATCTCTGATAGCACAGAAATACTTCCATAGAATCAGCTCCACCTCTGCCTCCTGCGAGGTTGACTCAGCATTTCAAATATGGCGACAGACAATGACAGGCTTCAAAATTTTAAGAGACGATTATGGGCAAACATCTGGTTCCTGAAGGCCAAAATACCAAACTCGAGGCCTCTAAAAGGCAACCAATAAACCAACCAATGACGTCCCAGCAGCTATCTGTCTTGAGTTCACCGTGTTCATCATCTGCAAGTTTTCCAAAACATCTGAAGTTCCTGATGCCTTTGGAACTCATTCATGCCTTGGATTTTCAGTCTGAGTGTTCAAATTCAGAATGTGCTGTTTCTGCTTTTCATCGACGGCTCCTTTTGTGAGAAAAGTCAGATTCTGACAGCGTGGAGGCAGCACACACATTCACAAAAACACACACAAACAGTGACACAAAACAAAAGCCGGGCTCTAAAAATAAGTATAAGCTCGGAAAACATGTTTGCTTTGCATCGCTGTGACATCCTGACAGCTCAGCTGTGAGCGGAGCAACAAGGAGAAGCTGTTACCTAACAGACAATGAGAGTAATTAGTCCTGTTTGTACGCTGACGTCAGAGATATTCAGACAGCTTTAATAACAGGAAACAACCAGAAACCATTTCCAAAACATCAGCGTGAGCCTCCTCCTCGCTGCTTCACCTGATTTAAGGATGCAGGTGATTATTTTGATGCTGTGGGAGGACGGCTGCCACTGAGCAGGTGTTCTGCGTGACAAACTGACGCCCCGGGGTTCTGTTTTCCTCTGCAGGATTCAATAAAGGTGAACAGTGAACACTGGCTTATAAAGTGTGGACATCAAGGGTGCCACTGTGTCGCACTTTGTACTCCCACCCACTCAGACATATAAGAGGAGGAGGGGGGAGCGGGGGAAAGAAGAGGACGAGTCGGATCAGAAACAAACCCCCCTCCTCCTCTAGAAGACCTGATGGCAGCAGAAATAATGTACAAACCTCTGTGAACTTCTGCAAAACATGCAAATAAAAACAAGTGTCATGGTGGATTACATGCAGCGTGCATGTGTAGTGCATGAAGCTGCCTGGATTAAAACAGCATAAATATTCTGCTGATGAATACTCGTGTATGATCACAGGTGATTGTACTGCAGAGACGGGTTTCTGTGTGAGAAACGACAGTGTTCATGTAAATGAATCGACTAACAGACGTGTGTCAGGGTTTTCCTCTCATTAAAGGTCTAAATTCTTTCACTATGCAGCAGATTCATATTTATGAAACAGCCGTGGGAAGGAGGAAGAAATATTTCACACTTATTTCCAGAAAACTGGAAGAGGAGAACATTTCTGGATGAACAGAGACCCCTGGTGGTCAGAGATGGAAGTAAATAATTCAAGGACGCAGCCTCAGGCTCTGGGTGGATGTCGGGCAGATGAGGAGGGATGTACTGGGTCATATTTAGAGTTCAGATGTTTGCAGACAGACAGATTATGTTTTTTTTTTTTTTTTTTATTAATTTTAAACAGTTTGCTAAATTTTATATTATTGGATTAGTAAATCAGACCTCTAAAAGTTACCAAAAATTAACTTTATTTAGTTTGTGACTGTCTTTTAACAGGTTTCTGGGATTATTTGTGCACCGAGAAGGAAAGAGAGACATTTCAACTCTAATGAAGCAGGACACGTCAGCGCTCCAAAGAATCTTTTCCGATTTACGGAATGAGGGTTTAGCTTGAATATTCCCAAATTTGGGAGGAAATATTTCCTTTTTAAAGGCACTTCAAGTGGAGTCAGTCTTCAGGAAGGGGATCTATCTATCTATCTATCTATCTATCTATCTATCTATCTATCTATCTATCTATCTATCTATCTATCTATCTATCTATCTATCTATCTATCTATCTATCTATCTATCTCTAACAAAACAGCCCCTCAAACTGAGACCAAATGAGATCATTAAAGAAATAAAAGGTAGAAGAGATTAAGAGCTGAGAAAGGAGAAAGTAATATAGAAGCTATAAAGGGATATGATTCAAATTAATGTGTGTGAGAAGAGAGACTGTCGGTGAAGAAAAGAAACCTTCAGTAAAGATCAGTTTGGGATTGAAAATGAAGACTTTTTATGCTCCTTTGTGTTAATTTATATTTTTATCAGCTGCTCCTCCTGAACGCGCTCTTTCTTCAGGTGCTTCTTCACAGAGCTGTTTCTGAAGGCGTGCTGTCATGGAGATTAATCCAGAAATATCTCATCAAACATGTAAACAGGCTGCCATCTCTTGGACGGAGGACAGCACACCTTCAGAGCCACTGCCCTACATTTGGCTGTAGCGCTTCTCTTCAAACAGCAGGGGGCGATGTGCTCCATGAATTCCTTCATTTCCAGTTCGACCCACTCCTCCAGGATCATACTGATAACTAACACCAGCTGTATGTGTTTAATGGTTGTTGTAACTTAGACAGAGACAGAAGTAACTAATAAGCAGTGTTTAGATATCTGTATGTGTTCTTCATGCAGCAGTGTGCCATGTGTGTCTTCCATAAATAAAGATTAAACTTACCAGTATGTATTCACATTAATCAATACTGACAAATATAAATCTAATCAGACATTTTAACAAGTTTAGGAGTGAGACTCAGTCAGCTCTAACTTCTCTTCACTTTGAAAGAGTTAAATGAATTCAGATTTGAGTTTAAAAATATCGCTTCAAACTAATTTGTCGTTTCAGGATTAAATGTGGAAGAGGATTCAGGCCGTTAACCCTTTAACTTTCACTTTTTAAATGTAAGGGATGTGCAGTCTATATAATTTAAAACTTCTAACATTACATACAAGAAAATAAATAAATGACAAAAAAATATATATTTTTTGTCTTTTTTTATGTTTTTAGGGCACAAAAACCAGAAACCACAAAATTAAATAAAAATTTGTCAAGCTGTTTTATTCAGTTCAACACTCTTTCAATGAGATAAAGTGACTCAAAAAAAAAAAGAGAAAGAAAGATAGAAAAGAAAATGCTCGACCAAACTGTTGAGCTAAAAGTTAGAGGGTTAAATTATTTCTTTTTGGATGTTAGACCAGCCACATCTCACCCCACCCCAGGAAAAAAAATTAAAAATCTGAGTTTTCTTTCTGTGGTTAAATTCAGCCACTGTCCCTTTAAGAAACTTAAAGGCACTTAGAACACGGAATTCCGTAATCTAGAATTCTGGAACCAAAATACAATGTTTCAAGTCAACAGAAGCATGTTCCTCGTTTTCAAATAACAAACTTGTCCTTTTAAGGAGTTCCGCCCAAATGGTGATGTCACAGATTGAGCGAATCCCGTGTTGATCTCGTTGAATTCTCAAGTGACTTTTTGAACGAGCTGTTCAGAGCAGCCTGGGTGGATTAATCAAACGCACCTTTAACCTCAGATTTATCATCCAGTATTTATATATGTTTGAAAAAAGAGTGTGTGTGGGGGGGGGGGACTCCACCTCTTTAAACATACAACTTGTTGATCTCATTCTTTAAAAAAAAAAATCTTCATTTCACTTTCTTATTTATTGCAAGTCTGCACAGTAATTCAGTGAAATCCAGATGAACCTCAAACCCTAATGACTTCAGAGGAGTCAGAGGAGTCAGAGGAGTCAGAGGAGTCAGAGGAGTCAGAGGAGTCAGAGGAGTCAGAGGAGTCAGAGGAGTCAGAGGAGTCAGAGGAGCGCATTTCAAGCTCAAATGATGCATCGCTGATTGTGCAAAACACAGTAACCCCTGACACAGTCAGGAAGTGCGTGTGTTTTTCCCATAGTCAGTTTAAAGAAGCTGTCATACATGTTACCCAACCCTCCCCAACAAGTCACAGCAAGTCAGATTTCTCCAGGCTTTAGTCACAGGTAAGGTGAACATGTTCTGCTGCACCTGTAGAATGAGAATGACAGGTCAGAGGGCCGTGTGTTTCGATTTCATCACAGGCTGATGATGAATTATGAATAAGAAGGATTGACGCTCCAGCCAACAACTCACTGCACCGGGAAGTGTCGCAACTTTAACAGCTGTTCTATCTGTTTCGATTGACTGTTAAAGCAGCAGTCAAGACAACACGCCTTACACTGAAAAATATCACATCCAGGCACATGAACACAGGATGAAGAAAGACTAATGAAGGTTTCAGAGGAGGAAAAACATGCAAATGTTGAGTTTAACATAAGAAATGTCCGCAAGACTTTATGCTCTTTATCTATTTACTCATCCCCAAGATCTCCTCTGATCCCCTTTATAAGTCCTATTTATTTACGTTTGTTTGTTCATTTATTTATTTGCACTCTGAGTGATTAATTTCTTTTGTTTGTTATTTATCCTAATCTCATTGGGCCATGACACTGTCCCTTTAAATAAAGATTCTATGTATACTTTATCACGATGATAATACTTAAGATATGTTTTTAAATTATAACAAATATCTCTGTAATTTTAAGAAAATGACTCTTTGTTCTAACCATCAAAATACTGATTGTATTTTTTTCTTATACAGTATAAAAAGCAGGATTTTCAATCTTTTATCTTCTGTTGGTTTAATTTTTGTGATGTTTGCTGGATTGTTTAAGCCTTTTAATATAATAATTATCTTCTGTTATTATTTTTAATCTTTTCCTCCTCATATTTCTCAGTTATTACTCTTTTATTGCTAATTTTTATTTTTCAAAAGCTCTTTTGAACCTTGTTTTGGGGAAAATTGCTTTATAAATATATCATTTTTCAATTATTATTCTCATAAAAACTATCTGGCATGTTCAATGTTTACAGTTGAACGTAAACAAGATCCTACCTGGAAGCGGAGGAATGTCGCCCCCTATCGTCAGAAACACGCCCCGCCCCGCTGAGCAGCCTCTCCGGTCAGAGAGCGGAGCGGACTCCGAGTAGAGCACCGGGAGTCTGGAGGAGCAGGAGCAGGTAGCAGAGTTCAGCGGCTCCTCCCGCGTTCGTCCCACACTCAGCTAGTGCTGCTCCCCGGCATTGGAGGTGATGATGGCGGCGGCTGTAGAGAGAGGAGGCGTCCGGGCCGCTTTCCTGAACCCGAGCGGTGGCGGCGGAGGACCAGTACCGACAACCCTCCCGACCGGAGCGTTAGCCGGGGCTGTGGTGCTGGGCTCCGGCAGCATGCCCGTACCCATGAACCTCTTTGCGACCTGGGAGATAGACCGATCGTCCCCCAGCTGCGTGCCGAGGTAACAGCAACACCAAACCCCAACACACCCTTGTGTTTAAAATCATCATTTTGTTTAATAAAAATGAGACTAACACCGCCCTGTTGGGCTGCAACGTTAGAGACGAACTGACACACATTTCAAACACACTACCAGGCTAACCAGCTAGGTGGCTAATGCTAAAGCTACGAGCTAACGAGTAGCTTCCATCTCATGTTTTTCAATATTAGGAGTTTATTTTACATTCATATTTGAAGATAAATTTACACACACTACACCTCATTATTTCCAGCCTGTCTGATATAACAGAACATTTTATTTTAGCTCTGAAAGTGTCAAACTGTTTGTGTATGTTGAGTGTTATTCCGACCGTTAGGATAACTAGCAGCCGTTAACTGAAGTTAAAGTAACATCAGTAACTGTCAGGACGCTCCCTCTCTGCTTCGTGTGGAAGCTTTGGAGTAATTGTCTATTTTTAATCCGCCGTGTTTGGACTGATTCTCGGAATTCATGCCTCCGAATAGAAGCAGAGGAGTCTATAAATACATGGATGCTGCTCAGACATCATCTTCATCCTCTGAGGTCAGGATCTGTCTGGGCAAGCGGGCAGTGCAGCAGCTGGCTGCATGTTTGTGGAGAGAAGCTGTGTGAGGAAGCCTTCGGGGCTGTGTTTGCCTTTTAATGTGGATGTAGAGCATTGGTTTGCATGTAGGGATGGGTACTGTTTCAGTTCATCGGTTCAGGTTCTGCGTGTTGATTCGATTCTTGGCGCTGATATGATTATTTTTGGAGGGTAAATATTGATGAGTGATACAAGAAAAACAACATTTTTTAAATTGTGGGACATTTAGGCTCTCCAAAGTGTTTGAGCTGAACTCTTTACAGACTGATGTTCATCCAAGTATTAAAAATGCCATTGGATAGTCCTCAGTTATTTAAACAGGTCCTTTATAATCTGGAGAGACATTTAATGACTGTGCAAAATTGTCAGTTGCAGCCAAAATAAACCAGATCTGTGTCCGTTTTGTCTGTGCTCTGTTGCGTGTTGACTGGATGTTGTCTCATCCATCAGCTCACACCAGCTACATGTTCAGTCCGGCACTGGAGAGAAGCTCAGACCTGTTGACTCCTGGTCTAGCTTCGCTCACTCTGATGGTTTGTTGTGGACATTAAGTTAAATACGATCTGGTTTTGACGTGTCTCTGCTCCGGCGTCTGGCAGAAATAGGAGCCTTGTGTATCTGATCCTGAGGGCTCGGATCTGCCGGGGCTGGGACGCAGCCAGAATGCAACAGAGCAGAGCTGGTGTGAATTGACACGTTGGCTTGCATCAAAACCTTTCGGGACTGGTGTCATCATGACGGAGTGCAGAAGGACTGGTTACGCATCTGGAGCCTTCCAGATCAGATATGCAAGGCGCCTATTTTTGCGACGCATCACGTTGCACAAAGCAGATCGAGTAGACAGGAAGTCATGGAAACCACATAAAAACTCTCTTTAACTTTCAAAATAAAACAAACTGTTCCTGAACCTTGAGTAGTTATGGATATGATCTACTTATATCTTGTTTTACTTCACAGAGTTTGCACTGAATTCCATTTTTTGTTCTTATTTTCATCGGAGGTCCTCCACAGCGCTCCACTTTCTTTACTGCCAGCTGTCACGTATGTTTCTCATGTAATTATGCCGTGAAGGGAAGTGTTTTGCTATTTATTGACAAAAGAAAACAGCTGATATCACATGTGTACCAGGAGCTCGTTTGAAAACTACATTTGGATCATTCCCCACTCATCCTTGTAGCCTTCCCAAACATTTGCAGGGTGTGCTCTTTCTGACACGTTTGCATGCTTCAGTCCTGCTCCATACCATGTGATCACCGTCCTGAATCATGCACGCCTTAATTAAATCCACATACATCACATTTTCATGTGTTGTGTGGATGATCTCACACCCCTGTGCAGCTCATGAGCGAGCGAACGTGGACACACGCTCCTAAGACAAACGCTGGTGTTGTTGACGGAGTAGTTTGCATAATAAGAGAGTAAACTGTTGTGATTGTCAGTGTTATGTAAATGGATGCACTCAGCCATCTGCGCCGTCTTTATGTTGTTGGGTTTGTTGGGCTCCATCGCTGTGATATTCAGCCACACTGTGCATTAGTATTCATGTGCAGGGAGCAGGCACTGCTGCCACTTGACCAGAAGCCTCTCGGGAGCTGTGGGCACATTAATCAGCTTTGACCTAGATCTGCTCCACTATGGGAGAGAAGTGGGCTCGCGAGGGGAGGGTTTCCTCCACCGCAAATGAGTGTGTGTGTGTGTGTGTGTGTGTGTGTGCGCCTGCTGCCTCTTTAAGCCTGCATGAGTCTGCATGTGTCAATGAAGTCAGAGCTTTATGGAAACATTGATAATTTACAGTCAGTGATGCTGATCTGAAGTACAGTAAAAACACATCACAGCCGCAGCATCCAGCATCCAGCATCCAGCATCCAGCATCCAGCATCCTATCCCCGCTTCTATCACCGTCCTCTTCCTGAAAACATGACTCTATTTTTATTTCGCTGCTCCAGAAAGGTCAGCTACATTTCCTGACCTTAATCTGACATTATCGCGCCCAGAAACGGTCAAGATAATCGATGTTTGTCTGCGACGTTATGCACAGGAAGCCGATGTTCCCTTTACGAGCTAACACAAGTGTTTTCTGACAGGAGTGAGTGAGCATGAGTTTGACTGTCTGATGTCCTGATTCGACGATTCTCGATCCTTGATTCTCGATTGGTGATAATTGATTTCTCATCGGACAGTAGGCCTGTGTTCAAAAAATCGATACGGCAGGATATCGTCACGAAATTTTGCCAATACTTGCATCGATTCGCACTTTAAAGGATCGATATTTCCATAAATGCTGACTCTGACTTTACAAGACGTTTTCAACGGCGCAGTACACATAGTCGCCAGAGGTGGCGGTAGTGTTTTTTTTATATACATTGCAGTGCACACTTTTCGCCCAGAGAAAGAAGTATGGATGTGAAAGTTTACCCACCGCCGTCCAAGCTAAAAGCGAAGATATGGGCGCATTTTGGATTTTATCGAACTGCCGGAGGTCGGGAGTTGGACATGAGCTATGCAATTTGCAGTCTTTGTAAATGCAAGGTAAAATACTGCAGCAATACAACCAACCTCCATCTCCACATAGCAAGACACCATCCAGAGCAACAGACGCTAGCGGTGGGTGCTACTAAGCAGGATACATCCGGCAATTCTGTGCCGTCTCAACCAAAAATGAGTGACGCTTTCAAGTCCAAATACCCATCTACTTCTGCACGGGCACAGAAGATTACAGAGGCACTTTTATGCTTCATTTCAATATGCTTCATAATCAACGAGTGTGAGCCACGCCACGTAATTCCTACTCGTCGGTTCATCACAGAAACAGCGGTGCCAAAGTTGTACAAAGATATGAAAGAAAAGGTCAAAGGAACTATCTCCTCCGCAGAGAGAGCCGCCATCACGTGTGATGCTTGGACGTCGAGAGCAACACAGTCATATGTGACCTTTACATGCCACTACATTTCTCCAGAGTGGCAGATTGTCTCACTTGTTCTGCAAACTTAAATGCAAGATATGCAAAAAAGTTAGCCTGTTATGCTAAAAGCTGAGTTGAGATAAAATTCAAATGGCTATTTTCTTGCATCTGTCAACAAGGGATACTTTTCTTATGCTATAGTTTCTCTTGTTGAAGACTCTGTGGCACCATTTAGTTTGGAATTTATGTTTCAGCACAATTTCATGTTTGCACAATGTTAAATGTTTACAGAAGGGTTTTTCTATGTTTTGAGCACATTATGTAGTTATCTAACTGGTAAGTTTTTCTTGATACAGTCCTGATAAGCCAGATTGACATACCTTCAAATACTTCTTTAAAAAAAAACAACAAAGAGGTACACTTTAAGTTAAATATTTATTTTATTTTGTGTTTTCTGTTATTTATTGAATACAATAGTTTTTTTTTACTTTAAGGATCTCTAAAGACTTTCAAAGTAAGTTGTAAAACCTGCAGCTATGCGATCCTTAAGCTATTTAAAATAAAGGACTGGTGAATTGTGTAAAGGACGTTGTCATTATTCAAAATTACACATATCGGGATACGTATCGTATCGTGAGGTTGTAGGAAATACCCAGCCCTATCGGACAGTGACCTAAAATTATTGCACCATTAAAAAAAACAAACAGTCGGTTGCTGAATTTCTTCTCTTTTCTTGAGGAGAAAGTCACAGCACCTTCAGTGTGTCGTTGTTACTTCAGGATGATTTGCTTTAACTGGAAACAAACGTTCACACTTGTTTTTCATGTGGATTTTTTTCATGCAGCTTTGACACAGTGTGTGTTCACAGCCTCTCCTCTGTTAGTGAACGATGCTGCATGTGGTTTCAGGATGACGTCGATTTTTAAACATTTAATAATCGATTCGTAATCGTCCATAATATGATGGTGATCATTTTTTTCCCACCACCTCTGGCAGAAAGATGTCACCGCTTCATGATGCTTTTATTTCTCACGTCTCTGCCTTCACCCTCTTCCCTCTGTGGTGGACGCCTTACAGGGTGCTGGATTAAAGATGGACCGGGATGAGGATGATGGATGATGAGGAAGAGCTTACCTGGCGTTGTCCTGTAAGGAGAGGCCCCCTGAAGCGTCTCTGTTTCCGTCCCACTCCTCTCCTCCTGGTGTGAGGGTCTCTGGTGCAGCCCAGCCCACGGCCTGTTTTTTTTTGGGGGGGGGCTGGTTTTTTGGGGGGGCCTGTTTTTGGGGGGGCCTGTGCTTTGGCATTCTTTCAGGGGCAGGGCCGTTTTGTGCGCAGCTGTTGGCTCCTCCACGAGCCTTTAGCAAATGTGGGTGTCCAGATAAGTGTCTGGGTTTCACGCGAGGGCAGAAAGGACCGTTTGAAACAACTGTTTTTGATTCTGCTGGAACATCCCACACAGCTGTTTCTCATCAAATGAAGGCTGGAAAAACGATCCTCTTCAGCTCGCGGTCACACAGAAAAACCCCGACAGAGTTTTCAAGATGAAAACATTCGGTCGGCTCTGAAACGCTCCCTGAATGTTGCGTCGTGGTTTCTGACTGTTTTTTTGCTCTTGACTCACCTGTGATCAGGGAGGAGCTTCGAAGGACTCGACTCCAGGATCATTCAAGGAACAAACCTTTGCAACATACATGCTGTGAAAACTTCCCAAAGCCGTTTACAACACGGAACAAATCCCTATCACCCTGCAGTGATACCTGCCTGATCAGCAGCTGCTGAAATCAGAGGAAAGTGTCTGTTTCTGCAGCTGTGGAACATCTTCACGCCTCCATCGTACCTCTGTGCGTTTCACACTCATCCGTATCCTGAATGCATTGTGAAACAGATTTGTCTCTGCTAACCTCGTGCAGTTAGTTTGGAAGCCTGTCACTGATGCATGAAGACTGAGGCGGAGTCGGAGCAGAAACGTCTGAATCACTAAACTGATTTCGACCACACAGACGAGCGTTTCAGCAGCTCCGTCCTCGGTCGCTCGGCTGAAACAGTCTGAAGAAAATCACTTTTTTTCCAGCTCGGCCTCCAGTCTGTCACCCTCCTCAGTCTCGACACCCTGTAGGTGAAATTTCCTGAAAGCTCTCGTTTTATTTTCGTGTTAAGAATCCTCTGAAGTAACACAGAACATCTGAACGAAGAGCAGAGAGGATTTCTCTCCTGAAGAAACTGCTGATGGATGCCGTGGTGATGAATGAATGAATGAATGAAGCTGAGAGGCTCTTCTCACTGATGGTGGGATTAAATCAAAGGATTGATATGAAGACGTCAAACCCTGAGAGAAAAGAGGAAATTATAGTCTGTGATGTTTGCTAAACAGAAAGTCTGAGCCTCTCTGTGATGTTCAAATAAAACGATATCTGGCCACCTTGAAGAGCAGCTTTTTTAACCCCGTGTTTAACCGTGTTGTGATCATCATGTGTGAATATAACCCTCAGTGACGGTGCAGCAAAAGAAACTCTGAGCCTTAAGGACCTGATTTTTCCCAGCCTGCTCTGGGCTCTGAGTGTGCGTCCTGTGTCCGTGTCAGGCAGGCGTTTGTTGAGGGAGTGATGTGGTATTTGCAGGAATGACACTAATGCAGAGGTCAGGATGGTGCTATGTTTATCTGCTAACGGTAGAGAATGTGCTGCAGCGTGCAGAGAAGCTCTCTCTGCAGCTCAGAGTTTAACACGTTCTTCATGTCTGCTTCTTAAAACCAACCTTTGAGACTCAGGAGGGACCTGATGTAAAGGTGCATGTCGTATAAAACAAGAAGACAAATAGATCAACAAAAAAAACAACAACAACAGCTGTGAGTTCAAGCTAAAAGCATCGTTTAGTGTTCAGCATATTGACCCATGTGGCCTCAGTCTGATTGTGTCTGAAGGCTTGGTCATGTGTTGGTTTTTTTTTTTTTAAACTTCATGTTTATTTATTTTTCATGGAACATAACAAAAACAAACAAAACAGTTAGCAGACAGGGTCGTTACAGGTTCATCAGACGTCATTTCAAGGATTTAAATCAGCTTTTGATGCTTTTAAAATTCGTAGATTAAGACAAAACACTGTTACAGAATATATCAGTTCACCTCTTGAGTAGTTGTGGCAAAACACAACACTACACTACAAAAAAACAAAACAGAGAATAATAAATAAGTAAATAATGATAATAATATAAAAAGTAATAATAATAAACAAGATTAAATAAAAAGTAATTATAATAATAATAATAATAATAATAATAAAAATTTAAATTAATTTTAAAAACAACATAAATACTACAATGAATAAATAAAGGTCATATGTTTTTTAAACCACACGAGGATCCTAAAGGTCTGTTAGGTCGGGCTTATTGTTGAATAAAGTGTCCTGTAGGGGGCGCTTGAACCAACCGATCTTGCTCTGACTTCAGCTCAGCTGTTTTGTTGTAAACGTCTGATCTTGAGTACGAGAGAGCGACATTAAGAACACACAGTTTGTTCACCTGTATCTTCATTTTCTTTGGCTTCTCTGTTTTTTGGTTGCCACAGCAGATCGTTCGTTTCTGAATTGTGTCGCGTATATTTCGTTGGAACGGTACATCCCAGTTTAACACACTTAATCCTGATTGGTGCTGGATTTCACGGACCTTGTGATTGGGTCGCTGAGCAGGACCGTGTTTCCCCAAAGTAACATTTCTGAAATCATCAATATTTCACCTCCGTTGGCGTCTCCTCTTTTTTTCTTTGTCATAGTAAAAAAAAAAGATGTCTGGCAAACTGGAAACAGGCGCTCAGACCACAGTGCCCCCATGTGTTTCGGAGGAGTATTGCAGAGCATCGTCGACACTCCAACACAGAAGTACGTATCATTTCCCACATTAGATGCTTTCTCCAGACGCAACCCTTCTTGTGTATCTTGGCTTGCAGCCAGCACTGATGGAAACACTGGCTTGTGACCCCCCCCCTAGTGGCTGGGCGGAGACACTGCTGAACCCAACCCCCCAACTTCGACTGAGAGACGATGACTAAGGAACAAAAATCTCTTCTTCCTGCATCAACATTTCAATTTCTGCTCAGTTCAGCTCTTTTTTAATATATTTTAATAATTTAATTGAAAAAAAATCAAATAATTTTTTCTAAAAACATAAAAGAAGAGATTTGAAAACAGGATCCTGACAGATTGGAAATGAATCCCCGTCCAAGCAGCAGATGTTGGCAGATTTTCAGTTTGTAAACTTTAGAGGTGTGTCCATCATGTCAGGGGTTAATATTTGAAGCTTTAATATTCACATGAATTTAAACTGTTTTCTGCTGGTTCTCCATCAGGTCTTTATCGTCTTCACCAGTTTATAACCAGCTCACACAAGCGGAGCTCAAAAGTCGTGATGTTTTCTTCTTCTTCGTTTTGTTTTGCTGGTCTGACTTGAACAACGAGCTGCAGTGCTCAGCGCTGCCCCTGTGGTCGACGGTGAAACTGCAGTCAGTGAGCTTCCATCATATATCCAGAAATGAACAAAGCGTTTATACAGTTTTTCTGCGGCTCTTTTTGGTCTTGAAGAGTTCAGCTGTCTGCCTCCTAAACGTTCAGACGTGACGACACCTCTGCAGAACGCAGTCTCTCCTCTCTTCCTGTGAAGTTTATCTCACCCGAGCAGATCATCTTCTCTCCGCTGTCTGACTGGTGCGAGTCCCAGGACGACCCCGGCCCCGTATGAGTGGCAGGTCTTATCTGGATCCTGACTGAGTGTTGTTTTCAGGGTGTGCTCAGAGGTTTGAGACGATGAACAGAAACAGTCTGACCTGAGCTGGAGCAGCGCTTGTTTGTCTCTTTTCTGGGTCAGTGGAGACGAGTCCATCATCTTTACCTTCCCCTCATGCCGCGGCGGTTTATTCTGGAGTTTGTGTTGTTTGCGTGCGGTCTCCAGGAACATCCCCGGCCTTAATCTCTGAGTCATTGTCTGATTGTCTGTATGTTCACTTTAAACCTGAGATGAAGCTTTTAATCAGGATTCAAACAGAGCAGGTCTGAGCTCTGTCTGTGGGATGAGAGAGCTTCCCTTCCCCTTTCACCCCGTCCATAACCTCCTCGTCTCAAGGCTCATATCGTTTCTCCTGGGGGGGAAGGGGGGGGGGTTAGTAATCTGATTTCATAACAGGAAAGGAAGAGTTAGTAATCTGATGCTGCACACAGACACTCTCTGCCTAATCCTCCTCTTCCTCCTCTTCCTCCTCCACCAGTCGTCTCGGCGTCCTTCAGGACGGTGACACAGCGCTGCGTGACGCCCTGCGTCATGTTCACAGCAGACAGGATCAGCTCCGTGACGTGAGAGTCAAACAGCTGCTCCGTCTGAAGGAGCTCGTCACGTTCTGACAGGTCATGTCATAAAACATAATCCAGCTCCCGCAGCGAGGCCTGATTGAAAACCCTCGTCCATCTGAAGAGCTCGTCCTTAACGCTCACGTCTGCTTCATTTGGGTTGTTTGAGCTTCGGATCAATAAAGAGTCAGAATAAAAGCTCTTTACAGTTCAGCTGCTGAACCACATCACAGAGAAACATGGACAGACAGGAGGTCCACAGGTGAGCACTTCACTGTGGCAGTTATACTTTAAACTACAGCATCTCAAATCCTGATGAGGAGTCTCAGCAGAGATTCAGAGAACAGATGAAGAGAACGGTGGAGACGATGAAGCAGAGCCCAGAGGACGGAGGTCACAGATATGAGGGAGGAGAACTTCCTCCTCTGTTTACATGGAGACTCATTGAGGCTGGAAACCTGAAGTTCTGGAGTTGAATCTTGTTTAAGCTCCGCCTCTTCCTGTTGCAGGATAATTGGCATTGTGTGGATCCTTTAAGAATGTTTAAACATGCGTATTATGACCCAGGAGCAGCTTTCACTCACTGCTCTGTTGGAGAACAGAGGTGCAAACCAGGGGTTACGTTAACAATTCTCAGAACAACGATTCCATATTTACCGATATCACGATGTCCGATGATCCGGTTTAGAGGCCTGCGATCGATGTCAGACGATAAAAAGTATATTGATGTTTTGATGCTTTTTGTTCTGATTCTTTGGGGCATTTACATGAAAAACAGAATTTAACAAAGTGAAGAAATGTTTGTGTTTCACTCTGAAGTGCTGCAGTTTCCAGTTAGAATCTGATCAGCATCTGATGTCCCAGCTGTGACTGCAGTGAAACGCGCTCTGATGACCCCCCAGCAGACATAAACCACCTCTAGTTTATCCTCCTCTCAGCTCCTCACAGGCTCTCTAACAGCCGACCAATCAGCTCCCTCCCTCTCTGCCGCTTCACGCTCACTCCCACTGAAGTGTGTCAGAACTCTTGCGCCTTCCTTCCCCGTCTTCCTGAAGGAGGAGGAATTTCCTTGGGAAGCGTTTCACATTCCTGCAACAGGAGAGCCCAGAAACAGGCCCAGAAACCAGCCCAGAAACCAGACCAGAAAGCAGCCCAGAAACCGGCCCAGAAACAGGCCCAGAAACCAGCCCCAGAAACAGACCCAGAAAACCAGCCCAGAAACCAGCCCAGAAACAGACCCAGAAAACCAGCCCAGAAACCAGCCCAGAAACAGGCCCAGAAACCAGCCCAGAAACCAGCCCAGAAAACCAGCCCAGAAAACAGCCCAGAAACCAGCCCAAAAACAGGCCCAGAAACAGGCCCAGAAACAGGCCCAGAAACCGGCCCAGAAACCAGCCCAGAAACCAGCCCAGAAAACCAGCCCAGAAACAGACCCAGAAAACCAGCCCAGAAACAGACCCAGAAAACCAGCCCAGAAACAGGCCCAGAAACAGGCCCAGAAACCAGCCCAGAAACCAGCCCAGAAACCAGCCCAGAAACCGGCCCAGAAACCGGCCCAGAAACAGGCCCAGAAACCAGTCCAGAAACCAGCCCAGAAACCAGTCCAGAAACCGGCCCAGAAACCAGCCCAGAAACCGGCCCAGAAACCGGCCCAGAAACAGGCCCAGAAACAGGCCCAGAAACAGGCCCAGAAACCGGCCCAGAAACAGGCCCAGAAACCAGCCCAGAAACAGGCCCAGAAACCAGCCCAGAAACCAGCCCAGAAACAGACCCAGAAACCAGCCCAGAAACAGACCAGAAACCAGCCCAGAAACCAGCCCAGAAACCAGCCCAGAAACCAGCCCAGAAACAGACCAGAAACAGGCCCAGAAACCAGCCCAGAAACCAGCCCAGAAACCAGCCCAGAAACAGGCCCAGAAACCAGCCCAGAAACAGACCAGAAACAGCCCAGAAACCAGCCCAGAAACCAGCCCAGAAACAGCCCAGAAACCAGCCCAGAAACCAGCCCAGAAACAGGCCCAGAAACAGACCCAGAAACCAGCCCAGAAACCGGCCCAGAAACAGACCCAGAAACCAGCCCAGAAACCAGCCCAGAAACCAGCCCAGAAACCATACCAGAAACAGGCCCAGAAACCAGCCCAGAAACAGCCCAGAAACCAGCCCAGAAACCAGCCCAGAAACAGGCCCAGAAACAAGCCCAGAAACCAGCCCAGAAACCAGCCCAGAAACAGGCCCAGAAACCAGCCCAGAAACAGGCCCAGAAACAAGCCCAGAAACCAGCCCAGAAACCAGCCCAGAAACCGGCCCAGAAACAGACCCAGAAACCAGCCCAGAAACCAGCCCCCAGCCCCTGTTGGGGTTCTGGTCTCCACCGTCGACCTGCTCTGTGTTGAACAGTTTCTGCTGAGCAGGCTCTGAGCGTCACGCTGCACGACTATGTGCTGAATGTTGAATTCCTCCCAAAAGCAGAGCGAGGTTTGTTCCCCCTGCCTGGACCTCTGAGTGAGGCAAAGGCCAGATTCCTGTGTGGGTGGATACGGGGTCTCTGCTCACCAACAGATCCAGCTTCCTGATCCAGCGAGCTGTCCTCAGACTCGGGGAGGATCCTGTCAAAATAAGCACTTTGGGGACAATGGCTCTCAGCTCGCGTTTCTCTCCTGTTCTGTTCTTCTTATTTCCCACCTCTCCCATTCAGGCATTTCCTGAGCTGTGTGTGCCAGCACTAACACACACACACACACACACACACACACACACACACAGAGCATTATTCTACACACCAAACAGTGCGGCCTGCTTGAATGAGAGCACATGATGTTAAAAAGGAAGCATTCGAGCGTCTCCTGTAAACAAACAGGCCGATGGATGATGGAGAGCATCATCTCTGATCTCATCGCTGTGTTTTTCACACACTCAGTGGAAATGTTGCTCCTCTCCTGCAGAAATAACATCCTAGTAAAGGTATTTACACCTGACATGACAGCACTGAGCTTGATGTCCTGCCCACTCGTCTAATCGTGGATTAAGGAGTCTAAAGCGTCTGCAGGCCTCCTCCTGCAGGTGTCTTTGCTCACTGAGCGCGCTCTGCAGCTGTGTTAATCTGTGTGTTATCCCTGTTTAAAAACATCAGGTGCGTTCTGGTGGTTTGGGACACTTTAAGACAGAACATGCATCAGATTCAGGATCTTTTTCTGCTGCATTCATTCTCAAAAATGTGAACTTTGTGGTTTTAAAGCAGCTGTACATCCTGTTTTTTGTGATTTGCATGTTGCACGTTCTGCAAAATGAGACGTTCAGGGAATTCAGTCCATCCTGCAGCAAGATCGTTATAAATAACAAGATTCTTAGTGGAAAAATCAGATTAACCTGCTGAAACCTGAAAGTAGTTGACTGTTTGACGCAGACGTCGAGCTCGATGTCGTACTTGTCGGTCATTTTGACGGACAGGGTCGTAAAAATTCCGTCACAATGAATAATAATCCCTCAATTAAAAAATCAGTAATGAGACCCTTTAATTATTAATGATAAGATAAAAACACACAGAACTGTTTTCAAGTTCAAACTGAAGATTTTTTCTTTGTTTGGTTTTATTCTGAGTTTAAACTTTTCTCCTGAGCCGCACAGACTTACAGTGGATCCTCGTTTTGGCGTAGTCGAGGTCATCAAGCGAGAGAGCGTCAGAGGAGATCAGCATCAGGTTTTGCGTCTTTGCCACAGTCAGCTGACTTCTGGCGGCCGTTTTGATTTTTCGTTCTGGAGGCTGAAGCTCCGTTCAGCTACACCGGATACTGGAATGAGCAGCGCTGCTTCAGAAAACGTTTTAAAGTCTGGAAACATTTCGCCCAGTGAAGCACCGAGAAGTCGACTCTTTGAAAGACGGACTTCCTGATCCTGCCAGAACCCGCTTCACCGGGAGGAAATCCTGGAGCATGTGGTCCCGGTGTACGAGAGAGGCGGCCTCAGTCTGGTGTGAGTCGTAGCGGCGCCAATCGATGCAACGTTAAAAAGATAAGACAGCATGCCAGAGAGCTCGAGACCATCAACAGGACAACACTATACCTCATTAAGTATACACGCTCACCGCTAACTGGACAGATTGGATTCATGAACGGCTGTGTGACAGTTAAAGAGGATCACTGTCAGATTTTTCCGTCATTGCTCAAAAAATTCCGTCAAAGACGGAGAATAATGTCGTTGTTCAGTCGGTGTGGGAGCTCTCGCTGCTTTTTGAAGTTTTTTTTATCTTTTTTTATCTCAAAAATCTCAAAATGTAAGAAATGATCCCTGAATCGATTCTTAATCATCGAAGCTTCTTCGCAGGTCGTCAGAAACTTTCCAAACTGAGTCTCTGCTCTCAGTTCCCGCTCCGCTCGGTGTAAAAAGTTGACTGCATCGATACAGAGAAGAGCAGCGTCTGCAGTAAGCGGAGCTCCGATCTGTTCTGCACATTAGTCATTATGACACGTGAAGTCAGGGGAATCGGATCGGAGGAGTCAGGAAACACCTTTGGGCTCAGCTGGAACAAAAACACAGAGCAGCAGTAAAAACCAGCTTTTGTTTATGAAGCTGTTCTTCTCTCGGTTTCATCACTTTGAGGAAAATCACTTTGTGCTGATGTTCAGTGTCGGACGTTTATTGATCACACAGTTCCCTGCTCATATTCCTTAATTCATCTCTCTGGAAGTGTCGTCGACTCTGCAGAAAGTAGTTCAGGGAAGCACCTTGTAATTTATGTTTTCCTCACGCTGAGAAACCAAAGAACATCCTCTGGAACAAAGATCCCTCACAGCCCTTCAGTTACCTGATACCTGAGAATCAGGAACTGAAAGTGTCAGAAAAACAAGATCAGTCAGGACGTCACTGAGAAGCCGTACTGATGATGGGCTTGAACTGAGTGAAGCCGAGGTTAAAGTTAGAAACAGAGGAATGAATCAATGAAAGACACACAAACAGGTAGCTGTTAACCCACTCCATAATAAATGCTCCAGGAGAACCCTCACATCAGCTACTGTCTCTTTAAGACACTTCAGAGCACTTTGGAACCAAGCTTTCCCAAACACGGTTCTCCAGAACCTGGCATTCTATAACCCAGCCTTGAAACCAGCATTGCAGAACCAGGCGTTCTAGAATCCAACAAACCCAGCATTCTAGAATCCATAATTCCAGAATCCAACATTCCAGAGCCCAGTAAGCCACAACCCAGCACTCCTGACCCCAGAATTCCAGAACTGAGCGTTCCTGAACCTTCCTTCGCTGTTCACAGGCGCTGTTGTCGTGTCTCTCTTTCAAAAGTGGCAAATTTGGTACTTTTAGGGAAATTCTCCAACCTGTGATGTCACAGTTTGACCATCTCGTCTCGGTCTCGCTGAATTCTCGTGTTGCTCTGAAGTTTTGGGAGCCCTCTGACATACGCTAACCTCACAGTCTGAAACTTTGCCCACGTTCAGTATTTGGATGGAATAATTTGCGCTTCTTATTTGTGTGTCAACTAGGGCTGGGCAATAAACCGAAAATTTACCGATACCGAAATTTATAAGAATAACCGACGTCATTTTGCCCATGTCGGTATATTCGGTATTGAAAAAAAAAAAGTTGGTTTTAGTTGTGTGTAGGTCGGCTACGTGTTCGTGTGCCTTTAAGGGAGCTACGTAAGAGACGCGACTCCACCCCATCCAGTCTGTAACAAAAAAAAGAAAGAGAGGTGGGGAGATGGAGGACCGTTCAAAAGTTGTAGCGGCTGCTGCGGCGGCTGAAGTTGACGAAGTTGGTGCGGTCGAAGGAGAGAGTGAACGGCTTGTAAACTGAGCCAAAAGACAGCTGCGACGAGTCAAGGTAACACAACCTCTTCCACCACCCGCAGTACAACCATGTGATTCAATTCAAAGAAATTAAGAAAGCGAGAAGAGACGAGCGACAAGTGCTTCCACCACCAGGCAGCCGTCGCATGAAAACCGTGAGGATACAGCCTGCCACCGCCAAAAATCTTTTGGAAAACGGTGATTCCCAGCATGTAGAGAACAGAGAGAGAAAAGGTTGCTGCTGAGTTGAGACATGTTCAGCACTTTGCAGCCACAACCGATCTCTGGTCCAGTCGCACCATGGACCCTTATATCAGTCTGACAGTACACAGTAAACACAAGGGATGCAACTTGTTTCTCTCGTTATAACCTGATTACTTGACAACTCAAATGTGGCCGTTTTTGAGTAAGCTCTTTGTAATATCCATATTAAGAATTTGAACAAGAGATTGCATTTTGATACTTTGTTTTCAGGAAATTTAAGTTTTTGTTCTTATTTCAAATCTGTGTTTATCAGCTGTTTAATAAATATCTTAACTAAAAGTACTTTATTTGTGTTTCCTTATTTATTTTCAGACAGTGTAGTTTTATAGTCCTTTAAAGTGGCAAAATAATTGAAATAAATAAGTCAGCCCCAGGGGCAGTGGAGTAGTTATCGTCCATTTATCGTTATCGAGGTGAACTGCTCAATATATCGTGATATTGATTTTAGGCCATATCGCCCAGCCCTAGTGTCAACAATAGAAAACACAAACTTTCCCCTTTAAAAGAAGGTTTGTTTGTAAGGGTTTGGTTTTGTTTTCTTGGGTTTCCTTGTTTTTTGTGATTCCTTGTTTCCCTTGTTTTTGTTCCTCTTGTTTCTCAGTGTGGTCTTTTGGTGTTTGGTTTTGTTTGATGGTTTTTCCTGGTGTTTCTTGCATTCTTGAGTTCTGTCTTTTCATGTGTTAAGTTCTGCCTCAGTTTCCCTCTTTTGTGATCGCCCCTCACGTGCTTCACCTGTGTCTCGTCACGCACCTGTGTCTGATTGGTTCCTTGTCTTTTTAGTCTCTGTGCTTCCTGAGTTCCTTGTCAGTTCATTTTGTGTTTCAGTTCATTGTGTGTCACTCCTGTTCTGTTCAGTTGGTTTCCCCGTTTCAAGTATCAGTGTTTCTTGTGCTTTGAGTTCGCCCTTTTGGATTTTTGTAAGTCTGAGGTTTAGTTTAATAAATCTTTTTGTTTGGATTCTGCGCCTGGGTCCTCCCTTTATGTTTCTGGCCGCACACACATGACATTGTTGGCCTGCATCAGACTTTGATTTGATGTGTGGTTCAGATTTAAACACGACCTGTAGGCTTCAGTCAGCACTCAGGTGAGGCTGAGCGTGTCAGGCTGGATCTAATCTCCCATCAGTGCAGGGAGCAGAAAGCAGGTATGTTTGTGGTGGCGGGACTTAAAGGGCAGATCTAATCCGGTCTCAGGCTGATCAGGAGCACCATATGGAACCGTATGAAATATGTAAACCAGCTCCTGTTTGATGAGATGTCAGTGTGGTGTTCTGCACAGAGTCTGCTCTCTCTCTCACATGTTTTATAAACCCGTAGATTTGAGCGAAGATGTGCTCCTGCAGGCTTTCCTCCACATCCATCTCATTGCAGCTCTTTCTTTGTGCCGTGCAGCCCATTCATCAGACTCCGTACGAGGACACATCTCCAGTGATTTGGGAAAAGCCTTATGTAAGCTCTGCAGGCTATAAATACTTCCTCTGACATACGTGCTCACATGAATTCAGGCTGCTCACAATATTTCCCCGAGAGCGTGCGCTCACTGTAATACCTAAAATGATAATAACAGTAATCCCGCTCCGCACCGTGCAGAGGTATCATTATGTGTCGTTGTTTTTCATCAGCCCGGGCTGCAGAGTCGCTGCTGCACTTTCTAAATACAACACTGCTTCACATCCATGCTGTGTGTGGACTCTGAAAGGCCTTAAAGGAAGAGTTAGTGGAGATAACAGGCAGGGGAGCTGCTCCATCCTGATCTGAGGAGGTGTGTTTGTGAAAAAAGACAAGAAATAAAGGCTGATTCTCCAAACTTAACCTGCTGGATGGAGGCGTGCAGCCAGGTGAGACTTAGCATGCTAATAGCTAACCACTGACCGTCCTAACAGTTACTTTCCTCTGTGAAGGTGTTTGAACCGTCCCGGTCAGCAGGCGAGACGTGGAGATTGTTTTAAACAAGGCTTTGCTCCTGAGCTGTAAATCCTCCTGCAGACTTCAGGCAGAGCAGCCCTCCTGCGTGCCAGTCCGTCCACCTTAACAGGATTTAATAGCTCAGTCATAACCTTGTCAGAGTCTGTGTCTCTCTGGGGATCCACCTGTATCTGTTAGACTGTAGACTCTTCACCTGGCTCCAGCTCACACCTGCTCTGTTTGGAGGATGTCCTGTCTGGAGGTTAGAGTGAGAATGATAAGCTCATTCATGAGGGAGATATAATCTGACGGTGTATGATGTTCAGCTGATCAGCTGAAGGTGTTAACGTGTTGGACTCTGAGCCCACGACCTCTGAGCTCAGCGGCAGAGGAATCAATCCACGCAGCACATTATGCTTCATGAATGCACGGATTAAAAAGATTTTATCGGCACGTCGGCTTAAAAATGAAATATCGGATATCGGCCAACACGCCGTCTCGGCGTCATGAACTGAAGCTGCTGCTAACAGTTTATGTATTTTATTGTTTGCACTTTTTTTGCACAGTTTAAATTGATCTTTTAATGGCTGTTTGAGTAAAATAAAGGCCGATGCCGATTTGTGTCAAAATGCTGAATATCGGCACCGATAATCGGCCGGCTGCGATAATCGGCCGGGCCCCGATAATCGGCGGGGCCCCGATAATCTGCCGGGCCCCGATAATCGGCCGGGCCCCGATAATGGGCCGGTCCCCAATAATCGGCCGGGCCCCGATAATGGGCCAGTCCCCAATAATCGGTTGCCCCGATAATCGGCAGGGCCCCGATAATCTGCCGGGCCCCGATAATCGGCCGGGCCCCCATAATGGGCCGGTCCCCGATAATCGGCAGGGCCCCGATAATCTGCCGGGCACCAATAATTGGCTGGGCCCCGATAATCGGCCCCGATAATCGGCCGGGCCCTGATAATGGGCCAGTCCCCAATAATCGGTTGCCCCGATAATCGGCAGGGCCCCGATAATGGGCCAGTCCCCAATAATCGGTTGCCCCGATAATCGGCCGGGCCCCGATAATGGGCCAGTCCCCAATAATCGGTTGCCCCGATAATCGGCCGGGCCCCGATAATGGGCCAGTCCCCAATAATCGGTTGCCCCGATAATCGGCAGGGCCCCGATAATCTGCCGGGCCCCGATAATCGGCCGGGCCCCGATAATCGGCCGGGCCCCCATAATGGGCCGGTCCCCGATAATCGGCAGGGCCCCGATAATCTGCCGGGCACCAATAATTGGCTGGGCCCCGATAATCGGCCCCGATAATCGGCAGGGCCCCGATAATCTGCCGGGCACCAATAATTGGCTGGGCCCCGATAATCGGCCCCGATAATCGGCCGGGCCCTGATAATCGGCCGGGCCCCGATAATCGGCCCCCATAATCGGCCGGGCCCCGATAATCGGCCGGGCCCCGATAATCAGCCGGGCCCCGATAATCGGCCCCGATAATCAGCCGGGCCCCGATAATCGGCCCCGATAATGGGCCGGGCCCCGATGATCGGTCTATCCCTACATCAAATGTAAAATCTTGTTTTTAGTCGGAGCTAACTTTTCCCCTGCAGATAGATCGACGGGACGAACCTCCTGCTGGCTTTGTTTCCTGTGCATTCATTCAGCCTCTGCAGCATTTGTAGGTTTGTGTTTTTATATTTCTGCAATCAGCTTTGGAAAAACTTTTTGTAAATAAAAAAGCTGCACAGCCTTTAACAGAACTGACTTTTTGTTAGTATCATGTATGTATATTAGTATCGTGTTGACCCTCAGCTGTGACGGTGTGAATCCTGATTGAAGCACTTCTTTTCCTCTGATATTGAGGTGTATTAAAGCTTCACATCCTTTTTGTGATAATTCAGAGTTTTCAAGCTGTTGGTCTTTAAATTTGTCCCACAGAGACAGAAGAGTTAAGATCAGCAGATTTCCCTCTGTGGGAGTTTGTGAGAGACGCTGAATGTTTGCTCCGTCACTGCAGACTCACAGCTCCTGTCATCCCCTCTCTAGGTTTTGTGATCACTTGTGTGTTTTATTAAAGGCTGCTTCGTCTTTTCATGCCGGGAGGCCTGGGTGCACGGATTCCTCACAGCGTGTGTTTGACTGGATGATAAAACACACAGACAGGTTTAGCCTTCTCGTTTCTTGGTGCACATTATTTCTCAATAGAACAAAACATGCCAGCACACCCTCCGATCCAGAGAGAAGCCTTTGAAGGATTTTTCCAAACCACCCACACAACCAGCGCGTACTGGTCAAACCTCTGATTCACGCTGCTCAGACATAAATCTCTCTGTTTTTCAGAGAGGAGCATTAGCTTCAATCAGCAAACAGAAACACAGTCGAGCTCGTAGCGTTAGCGCAGCAGCTCCGTGGAGCCTCCTGACCACAGATCTCACTCTGAACATAAAGGGAGAGTTGGGACGGATACGAGGCGGCCATTACTTCCTCTTCTGTCTCCTTCTTTAGAAATCTTTTGCTGTTTTTGTTCCTCAAGATAAAACTTCCGTTAGGGTGCTGAATCACCCTGACGGAGCTGAACCTGCTTATCAAACAAAGCTTAACCACAGATTCTGGAAAGATTTACTCAAAGGATGTTGGGTTCAGACTTAGGGATAGCCCGATTATCGGCTCATATATTTGTCATTTTGACCCATATCGGCATCGGCCTTTTTTTTTAATACGACGGCCGATAATAGGTCACTTCAAAACTTGGCAAAGGAAAGCTATTCTTAACTACTTTGCTTCGGTTAGCGAAAGTCCGCTAGCTTAATGCTAACATGAATGGAAAATCCCATTGACCGGCTAACGCAATTAGCATGGTGACTATCTCACAGTCTATGAACTTATTCTAACTTTCACAGCTTGCTTGGCTCTTGAAAATGATATTATTGTTATTGTTTGAAGTTAAAAAAAAAGAGATAAACATTTTAGTTGTATTGAAATTTTGAAACAGTTTATATACTGTAGAAAACTTAAGGGAGCTATTTATTTGTTTAAATTTTTATTCACCTTTAGAAGACATGCTGCTGAGCCTGGAACATGTTAAATAAACATGTGCTGAAAGGCATTTAAACAAAGTATACATTTTTATTTTTTATAGATTTGAATTTGAGCATTTCTACCTCAGTTTGATGAAGAGTTGGGGAAGACGAGCAGCAAAGCGCTGAGGCCGAGAGTCAAACCACAACAAATATCATCACTGTTTAAGGTCCCAGTGCAGTAGAGCTGTGTTCAATACCACTAATCTGATACAACTAAACACTTCACACGTGACAGGCTTATAGAATAGAATAGAATAGAATAGAATAGAATAGAATAGAAAGTGCTTTGGTCATCCACAAAGGGTCACTCAGAGTCACAGCAGCGCTTCAAGAAAGTGTTAAGTGCAGAAATTCTAAGAATATATAAATAGTATAATGAAATAAATGTCAACTAGAGAAAAAACGTCCATCAGAGACTAGAGCTAGGCCATCCTTCACCTGTCAGACCCCACATCCACAGGGTCCACAGGGTCCACAGGGACCACAGGGTCCACAGGGTCCAGGACTGAGCTGGTCTTCTTCCCCAGTCTGTTCAGTCTCTCCTGTATCCTGTCACTCACAGCAGGTGAAATCCTTCAATGTGGTGTTTGTGTCTGGTGTTAGCTCCGTTAGCCATGTCTCTTTGAATAGCATGATGCTACTCTGCCCTCTGGTATTCCCTCTGGTGCTGCGTTAGCATGCTAGCTCGTCCATCTTATTGTAGCTAGAGCTTACATTCTCCATGGAAGGACAGATCGATGTCGTCTCCACAGTACCAGCACGTCGTCCTTATCTCCTTCTCCTCAGCTCACAGGCAACTTTGGACTGGTTAGCATCGACATGCTACAGGCTGCTAACAGCTGAAGTCTTGTATGTAAACAATGTAACCATGGTTACAAGTAGGATCCACTGACAAACGGGCACCTCTGCAAACAAGACCAGTTTGGTGCCAGAACTCAACAAATGATCCATAAAAAGTAACGACTGGTGTTTCTGGCACCACAAGCTGTGCAGCAAAGTTAAGGTGATCTTTTAGTAGGTATATAAAGGTGTGCTGCTGCAGGACGTGACCACCTGTTCATCACAGACTGTGGAAACACTCTCAGGTTAGTTCCGAGCTCCTGCACAGCGCCTCTCATGCCAGCAGGATTTAATGTTTGATGCAGAGAGATTTAAGCCTCTGTCTACACAACACTGTTCGGGCTCTGTTTAACTTAATCACATGACTTCTGGCCTCCTGGCTTAGGCTTTCATCCCATTACAAAATATTTAGTATTGTCTTAAGATTAATGAGAGGACACCATCTGTTGTTCTGCATTATGGGAATTAACGTTCGACGAGAAATCTTCTGGTTACATCTGCAGGAGATTAAAGGAGAGATTTGTGATTTCTGTTCCGCCGCTGGCTCCGGCCGTGTGTTCATAACAGGAAGTCCAAACAGACTCACATCTGAGGCAAAGCTGACACAAACATCAGAGTCTGAAGGTGATTCCAGGCGTGTTTTATCCTCTGTTTCTGCTTCCTCGGTGTCTAATCTCACATAAAGTAAACAGTGAGAGAAATCAGGCTTTACTGAATGAAAAGCTTCCTCCTCTCCTCTCTGTGTGGCCTCTCTCTCTCCTCTCTCTCCTCTCTCTCCTCTCTCTCTGCGGCCCTCAGAAGATTCCACTCAGGGAATTAAAACCCAAACAGCATACGGCCATCTGGCACACACGCCAGATATTTGGGGACTAAACTAGCTTTGCATTCAAGCTAAGAGCAGGCTAAGCTTTTCTGGAACATCCCACCGTGTCGGCTCGTTAAAAGTGATCAGTTAGCCGTGTTGAAGAGGTGCTTTCAGGATGACTTTAAAGGACTCCATGTTTGGACTGCTGGATTCAAAGCTTTAATGTTCAAATGATTCATTTACTCTTTGGTGACATTGATGTCGTGGGTGGTGTGGGCTTGGTTATGAACACCAGTGGCTTTCTGTGCCTCTTCCATTTGATTAAAAATCTAAAAATAAAAAACCAAATATAGGAAGTAAAGTCGGATTATTAGAAGCTCCCCTCACAATGAAAAGATCGGCCTGTTTTTGCTGCTGCAGAATAAAAAATTCAGGAGAAGTATCCCTGAGACGAGTATCCCTGAATTATACAACCAGACATGAACAAATAAGCGAGTTATGAAGGAACAAAGCGCTGCAGCTTCCCTCTGCTCTCAGAAAAAGGCTTTTTCTGTCACTCGCTGCACATACGACACCGCTGCCATTACACGTCCATGCAGAGCGTCGTGTCAGAGCATGCTTTATTCAAAGACTGTGAGTGCATTCACTTCTGGAGCAGAAAATACAAGAAATAGTGGATGGAGAGCATTAAAAGCATGACTGGAAGTCTTTCTCCCCCTCCAGCTTGGAACCCCCCCCCCCCCCCGCCCCAGCACATACCGAACATACACAGTGACTTTTTCATTCAGCCCTCTGTTACATCACTCGTCCTCCACTTCCCCCTGCTTTGTGCCTCTGACAATCGCTGTGCAGTGATCCGAAGGCACGGAGCCGGCAAAACATCAGCGAGAACGCTGACCCGGGGAGAGGGAACACAAAAGTCTGTTTTTGTTTAGCCAGCATGTCGTTCAATTCAGAGGGTTCGATGGACTCTGTGGCCCTGCTGATCTGTTTCTGAGCGATACAGTCGTCTGTGTCGCTGGATGTTCAGGGATTGAAAACCAGGGAAACTGGCCCCACGTTGGGATATGAGTAGGGCTGGGTTCCAAACCTCGGTTCTTCTATGGCAACGACTGAAAGGCTGCAGCAATTAATTAAATAATGGAGTATTAATCGATTACTAAATTAATCATCAACTGTTTTGATAATCGTTTAATGGATTCTCTGATTTCAGCTTCATAAATGTGAATATTTTCTGGTTTCTTTGCGTCTCTGTGACGCGTGATGAATATCTTTGGTTTGCAAACGAGACATCTGATGATGTCATCCTGGACTCTGAGAAGCATCAACATTTTTCACCATTTTCTCACCATTTTCTGGACCAAACAACTTCTCCATTAATCCAGAGAATGATCAGTAGATTAATTGATCATGAAAATAATTGTTAGTTTCAGCCCCCAAAGTATGAAAGTACAGGTACTACCCAGAAAATTAGAATATCCTGGAAAGGTTTGTTGTATTTCTGCAATTGGACTTAAAATGTGAATTTAACATATTATATAAACAAATAATATGCAAATCAACATATTTCAAGTGTTTATTTCTTTGGATTTTGCTGATCAGGTTTTGCAGCTTAAAAAAATCTCAAATTCAAAAGCTCTGAAAATTTGAATATTACATAAAGTCGAAGTAAAAAAGGATTTTAAATACAAAAATGTGAGGCCTCCAAAACTAAACTCTTGTACCTGTATTTAGTACTTGGTCGGGCCCCTTTTGCCTGAATAGCTGCCTTTATCCAGCGTGGCATGGATGCTCCCAGTTTGTGGCGTATCTCAGGGGTTATGGAAGACCAGCAAGCTTCAGTTGCGTCCTTTAGCTCTTCTTTATTGTTTGGTCTCTTTCTGCACAGTTTTCTCTTGACGATGCCCCTCAGATTGTCAGTGGGGTTCAGGCGTGTTTTTCCCACCTTGTGGAGAGAGTCAATCATAGTTTTCTGCACAGCTGTCAGATCAGCAGTCTTCCTCATGTCTGAAATCTTCTGAGCCAACCCAAGACAGACTTTTTAAAGGCTCAGGACCCTTTTGCAGGTGTTTACTCGCCTGATTAGAATTTGACTCTTTGAACCTACAAAACTGAAGTTTTTCACAGTATTCTAATTTTCTGAGCTGATTTTGTGGTTTTAATAAGCTGAAAATCTTAATCAGCAAAGTTACAACAAAGAACTGCTTGAGATCAATTTGTGTGTAATGCCTCAATAAAACTTGTTGGTTTCATCTTTTATGTCAAATTGCCAAAATAAAACAACTTTTACTTGATATTCTAATTTTTCGGGTAGTACCTGTATGCCTCGTCTATCAGTGCTAAGTTTTGGTACTCAAAGGGTTAATCACATGATCAAAATCTGATGATTGCCATTGGTGATTGGCTGTAATGTTACAGATGGTTGCAGCGTGCAGGTCAGTGTTGCTAACATAGTAACTCTGTCGCTGTATTTAGTGACTCATGGAAGGACTTCTCTGGAGTTTTCTGGAGTGAAAGCACGTATGAGCGTGTTTTTTTAATTTCTGATCTTTACAGATTTGTAGGTTTTATGTGAGGCTTGAATTTGTTAAGATTACAGCTAAATGGAGACGAGAGACAATAAACTCTAAACTCTGACAGACGAGAAGCTGCTCAAACACTCCGACTCTTGTATCTGAACCTGGTGATGTTCTTGTTCCTGGAGCTTGCTGCTGTATCTTTGTAAGCTCTTAAAGTGAAGAGCGATTCAGTCTCAGGGTGTTTGAGATGCTGCTGTCACTGAAGTGGTTCAAAAATAGCAGAGTGATAGGAGCCAGCCCGTCGTGGACTAACAGCTCTGAAGGATGTTGATGTCGGGGGATTTATGATGTTTGTTGACACCGGCCCTGACGAGAAACGTTCGCTGACAGCCGGTCCTGGAAAAATGTCTTTGTGGAGACAGAAACCAGATGTAAAGAAATCAAACCTCTGTACACTGATGTGCTCTGTTGAGTCACAGCTTCACAAAGAATCAACATTTAGAGTCCTTAAAGAGATATTTTCCTACAGTTCCGAGTCGTCGTTTGGCTCTGGCTGGCAGTGGAAAGCAGGAGAACTGGTCTCAGAGCTCTCATCTTAAACACAAACCATCATTCCTTCATGTGCTTCACGTCACATCTCACATCTGATACTGCGTCTGTGTGTCTGGGGAGACGATTTCTGATGTGGGTTCTACATTTTTGAAATACCGTCCGATGTCAAACCGTGTCCGCCGTCACATAAGCAGCCTCCAGACAGACGTATCACTTTACCAGAGAGACAAACTCAAAGCAGCACGGCTCTCTGTAAAACCTGACTCCAGAGGAACCTGCAGGAGGCCCAGAGAGTGTGTGTGTGTGTGTGTGTGTGTGGTGTGTGTTTAAGAAAGCCAGCCTGACTCAAGGGAGTCTGAGGTCACAGAGGGGCTAACAAAAAGGATTATCCTCCGTGCACAAAGTGTGTGTTTCCCTGGGCTCTGCTCCCTGACTTCCACCTTTAATCCGCCTCCTGCGATTGATTTGATTTGCTCTGATGTTCCAACATGGCTTTAACGCAGGTGGGCCCAGTTTTCAGTCTGCACGGACAGGGTTCAGGTGCCAGAGGTGACCATATTTAGATGGTTTGTACTTGGCGTGTGACTGAAACTGGGCAACGCAGCAGGAGAATTTGACGTCAGCACCACAAATATCTGAGGGGACACCTCGCAGACAGCCCTTACCTGTTACTCAAGGAGGCCACACCCCTAACTATCCCTCCCTTTAACCCCTTAATCTGCTGTTAACAGGTGTTTACAAACTCATAGAGCTGTCACTCTAAACTCTAGTGGACACCACAGGAACTGCAGTCCAGTTGATTTCTGGAACGAAACCTTGAAACTGCTTCACCTGAAAAGTGAGAGGGGGTCACATCAGTCCGTCTTCTTTTTATTGGTGCAGAGAAAATGAATGAAGCAGCAGAGATAAGATAACGCTGTATAAGCCACAATCACAGGCCTCTTATCTCAAGTCAAATATTTGACCACAGCTGTTTGAGTGTTCGCTCTGATAAGTCACTTTGTTTGTCCAGTACAGATAAACCTGAGAGGGTTTGAGGCTTCTGTCCCTCATTACGCTCTGGTCCCAACAGAAGCAAACAGGGAGTCCTGATTCAGACCTTCAGTTTGACTTTTTAAACTCAGAGCGTAGCTTGTCCTGGACAAAAGGCAGAACACCCGAAGGCTTTCTTTTTCAAGAGGAGCTCATTTTCATCCTTGTTCTGAATGTCGTTTGGAATAGCTACTCCAAAATGTCACCATGAGTGAAGATAACGGGATGTTTTTACATCATATAACTCTGACAGTGTTTTTTATTTAAGATAAAGGAAAGTATTCCGGAATGTTACTCAGAATGGCTTTGAAGATAAAGAGAAGTATTCTGGAATATTGCCCAGAATGGTTTTATGTTTAAAGGAAAGTATTCCGGAATGTTACTCAGAATGGCTTTGAAGATAAAGAGAAGTATTCTGGAATATTGCCCAGAATGGTTTTATGTTTAAAGGAAAGTATTCCGGAATGTTACTGAGAATTGGGGCAGAGATGAAGAAAAGTATCCTGGAATGTTGATCAAAATGTCTTTGAACAAAAGGAGAAGTATCTCAGAATTTTACACAAATTGACTTTCAGATCAAAGTATTCTAGAATGTTGCTCAGAATGACACTGAAGATAAAGAGCAGTATTCTGGAATAGTATCCATGAGAATAGCTCCATGGATAAAACCAGCCAGCCCAGCCTCAGATCCGTCCAGTTGACTTTGGACTTTAAATGATGGAGGTGGCCTGTTGGTTTGTTCCTACCTGAATAGAAATGGACAGGTAGAGATTTGATCTGCTGTTTTGTTATCAATACATCGATACAGGTTTGTTTTCGCTGAGCGCTCTCCTCCCCCACACCACGGCTTCACTCACATGAGACTATTACCGGGAGCAGTCCGTATAATCTCAAAGAGGGAAATGGCCTTGTAATCTAATGGCCTCTCTTTATTTTAAAAACCGTAAAGGTCAACAGTTAGTGACGGTACAGCGGGTGACTTGGACGCACTAATGGGCTTAGATGGAGCAGCACCACTCATGCAGCTGTGAGTGATGCCATGTAGGCTAAACCTATTAGCTGAGTGCTCAGGCACCGAGCAGGCTACGGCCGTCAGAACACTCGATAACTGTTCGTTTTGACACCATTAAACACGTCACGACACCGAGGGAAGAGTCATAGAGAGAACGGTCTGCACGCCAGCCGTCATTAACCTTACAAAGGACCTGATTCTGACGACTGAAGACTCATAAAGTGTTGATTTGAGGAGATAACTGTTTCAGAGTGAAGCTTTGTTCAAATGTGAACAAACCTAAAGCTGCACTGAAGCTTGGTTTTACTTTGGGGACAGTTTTAGTGGGTTCAGACTCCTGATACACCACAGAGTCCACGTCCAGGTTTTCCTCTTGTACAAGTGAGCGTGTAGCTGTGAGGACCTGATCGCAGGAGTTTGGCAGACTGTGTGTTTACTCAAACAGCAGCAGGGAAACGAACTGAAGAGGGACCCCCCCCCCCCCTCCCACCCCACCCCCCACCCCCCGGCTCTTATCAGCTGGGAAACAGAAAAAGTCTGACTTATCTGTCCACTTCTCCGCCTGGTGTTCTCTCTCTCTCTCTCTCTCTCTCTCTCTCTCTCTCTCTCTCTCTCTTCATGGATTGATAACGCTGCTGTGTTTTGGTTGTGTTTGGCACATGGAGGCAGCAGTGATCCCCTCCGGCTCTCTGTGGGAATGACGTGGTTTATATCCAGGTTTTATACGTCTTTCAAGGGTCTTCTGCAGGACTCCGTGTTTGTCCTGTGAGCCAGTTTCTGCTGAGGGGAGGGGGATCAGTTCCCCCCATATATCAGTTATCACAAACGCCCAGCCACAACTGTATTCAACATCTAAACTCGCTGTTCAAACCCTGTAAGGCAGGCCAAACTGATTAATAACACAGTATGTTGAGGTGCACAGGAAGTCTCAGTCTGAAGCGGGCTGGTCTGGTCTGGTCTGTGAGGTATTGTAGATGATGTCATGATGTGATGTCTCAGCTTATGTCAGTCGTGTTTTTCTCTGTGTGATGAAGACGTCCTCGTTCTCCTCCTGCAGCGTGAAGTGGGCGAGCTGAAAACTGCCGACTCACTGTCTGTCATCACTGTGTCCGACGCCTGATAGGCTGTTTGATCTGCTTAGATCCAGTAAATATGTGCAGAGATGATCTTGTTTTTGACCTAAATCTCATGCTGACCTCACGTTACCCAGCCCTCTGCGTCTGAGGCTGTGTCGGCTCGATGGTTGCTGCTTTTTGGGTGGAACACCTGCTCGGCTGTTGATCGGGCAGCAAAGAGAGCTGGCACCGGGCAGGAGGACGGCAACGCGCTGGCGTCCAGCCAGAACAGATGGCCACAAGTTTCACTGTCAACACAACACAGTGGCAGGCAGGCGTGCAGATAACACCTCTGTCTAATAATAAAGAAGCCCTGGTTCCCATGGTGACCCCTCAACACCTGCAGCCTTTTTAATTACATGTGAGTCTCAGTCTGCAGAGAGAGAGAGAGAGAGAGACAGAGAGAGACAGAGAGAGAGAGAGAGACAGAGAGAGAAAAAGAGAGAGAGAGAGATATGTGATGGGATAGAGATGTTGTTAAACCTCCAGCTCCTCTCCTCCCTCTCCGTCTGACTGGTGACTCATCCTCGCCATACGGCGGGCTGGATTCATGGGCTACCTACGAGCTTCAACATTTAATTACTCATGCCTCAAATAGAAGAAGAGCACTTCTTCTTCTTCTTCTTCTTCTTCTTCTTCTTCTTCTTCTTCTTCTTCTTCTTCTTCTTCTTCTTCTTCTTCTGCTTCTTCTTCATCGTATTCTTCTTCTTCTTCTTCTTCTCCTTCTTCTTCTCCTTTTCCTTCTTCTTCTTCTTCTTCTTCTTCTTCTTCTTCTTCTTCTTCTTCTTCGTCTTCTTCGTCTTCTTCTTCTTCGTCTTCTTCTTCTTATTATTCTTCTTTTTCTTCTTCTCCTTCTTCTTCTTCGTATTCTTCTGCTTCTTCTTCTGCTTCTTCTTCTTCTTTCTTCTTCTTCTCCTTCTTCTTCCTCTTTCTTCTTCTTCTTCTTCTTCTGCTTCTTCTTCTTCTTCTTCTTCTTCTTCTTCTTCTTCTTCTTCTTCTTCTTCTTCATCTTCTTCTTCTTCTTCTGCTTCTTCTTCTTCTTTCTTCTTCTTCTCCTTCTTCTTCTCCTTTTCCTTCTCCTTCTTCTTCTTCTTTCTTCTTCTTCTTCTTCTTCTTCATATTCTTCTTCTTCTTCTTCTTCTTCTTCTTCGTCTTCTTCTTTCTTCTTCTTTCTTCTTCTTCTTCTTCTTCATATTCTTCTTCTTCTTCGTCTTCTTCTTGGTACTTGTGTGATATAACTGATGTAATGATGCAGCAAAGTGGATCTGCAATTTATGTCTGAAATGTTCCAGAAAATGTGGTGGAGATATTGCACAGGAACACTCAGGTCTTGTTGAAAATTTGATGTTGTGGTCGTTAAAGAGAGATCCTGCTGCTGCTGCTGGATGAAAGCTCTCCTGGGATCTGATGACATTCAGCCACTTTCCTCTCTGTGGCTCTACAGCGTCAGCTTCATAAATGAAAGCGATGAACTCATACCCTCTTTTTAAAGCTAAATGGAGGAAGAACATTTACCTCTTCACAGCTCTCCTTTTGATTGGGTAAAGTGAGGTGATTAAAGTCATGTAGACGATTTATAATCTCTTAAACTCTTGAGCCGATTCCTTTCAAACACTCTGGTGCAGCTAGCCGTTAGCAGTCGACGACTTCCAGCCAAGACTTCCTTTTCTCTTCCGATTGCATCGTTTATAATCTGGTTAAAAAAGAAAAATCCAACCCTCAAGATTCATCTCCAGAGTGGTGAGTCTGAGTTTCACTGTAAACAGTACGTCACAAGTCGGTCCTCGTTCAGCGCTATGAAGCTGAAACACAAACGGATTCTCTTGCGATGAGCGTCTCTTCAGTTTGCTGTAAAAACATCATGACGCAGATCAGCCAGCAGTCAAAAGTCAGGCTTTGTCAGGTCTAGAATTCTGTTTACTTATATACTGAAAATGATCTTTGATACATTTATTTACATTTATTTTAACGCTGAAGAGCTTTATGCTGTATTGTAAAGTGTCTTGAGATAACATTTGTTATGAATTGGTGCTATACGAATAAAGATTGATTGTTTGAAGATTGATTTATCATATTTGATTAATGTGGAAAAATACACAAAGTGTAATATTTATAAAAATCCTAACCATAAATCCCCGGCTGTCCGTGATCGATGTTTTAGTTGTGTGAGTGGACGAGAGACTCTTTAGCTCTGGATGTTTTTACAGAATGTTCCATTTATCTCTGAGATCAAGAGCAGAATTCTCTCCTTCATCTCATCATTGCTGCTTTTACTGATTTACTGATTTACTTATTTATTTATCTAGTATTCCAAAACAAACCACATCTTTTGCACATTCTGTTGTAGTTATTGTATATTTTTTGTATTTTCTTCATATTGTCATTTTATATTGTACAGTCATTTTATATTTTTTTTATATTTTTTTATATTTTATATTCTGTTTGCTGCTGCTACAAAAGAATTTCCCAGCTTGGGACAAATAAAGAACTTATCTTATCTTATCTCTTATCTTATCTTGAACTCGAGCTCCGTACAGACGGAACAGATCAGCAGGGGTTTGTTCCATTCTTCTCTGCTTCTGTTTTCTATCTTATCACCCAGCTCCCTGCGCCTGTTTTTAATCTCCTGATGAGATATTAAAATAAATCAGTATTTGGGCAGAAATCAGTAAAAAAAATATGAGAATGAAGAAGAAATCACAGCTCCTGTCTGCTCGTCTGTCTGTCTGTGTTTTGAAGGTGTCAGGTGTTTGTGAGTCTGGATGAAGGGATCAGAGTTTCAGAGAGTTTCAGAGAGTTTCAGAGAGTTCCTTTGGGGTGTGAGTGAGTGCTGGAGTGGATGTTTCGGTGTTTGCTTCGTCTCTCTTCCTCTCGGACTCCGGCTCAGACTCATCGCTCTTTAATGCAGCAGGACTGGAGGGAAAGTGGGTCAGGAGGAGGAAGCTTTGGCAGACTTGGCCTGGCTGTTGTTGACTTTAGGATGAGTGTTTGGCTGTGGAGGGTTTTTCTGAGGGTGTGTTTGTGCAGATGAGTGGGAGGGGACTTTCTGAAGCTGGTTGATTGTTGTCGACCTCTAAAGGAGGCGTTAATACAGCTCTGTGTACACTCACACATTCAAGACACAAAGTTCAGTCCAACCTGATCCGTTCAGACTCCTGCAGACCAGAGGAATGAAACCACACGTTAGAAACACACTCAGGTGTGTCTTTGTCTTCCTCGTCTCCTTCCTCTGTGTTAGTCTGACCTCTGACCTCTGACCTCTGACCTGTTCCTCCTGTCTCCTCAGACTCTGCAGCCTCACTCTGAAGAAACTGGTTGTCCTCAAAGAACTGGATAAAGAGCTCAACTCCTTGAGTATAGCTGTCAAAATACAGGTGAGTGGCTTTATCCAATCAGAATCACGAGGATGAAACAACTCGTTTTTCCACAGTGGAATTCAATCCAAGATTTTATGCTAATGACAAGATGAAAATATTAGAAATAATAGTTTATATATAACATTTTCTCTCTGGACGGCTCAAACGTTGGATCATATCCACTAAAAGAAAAACGAGCTACAAGCTGAATCTGTTCAAACGAACAGATCAAGTCCCACCAGTTTGAGGATGTAGTTAAAGCTGACTCAGTCTCATATTCCTGTGAACAGCCCAGTTAATTCCAGAACAAGTTTTTGTTTTATTCTCAGAGTTGGGACGTCCTCCCTCCTCCCCGCAGAGTCAGGGGATTAAACGCTTCATGTTTGTTGTGTTTCCTTCCCTCCGTAACTGGAGCAACACGTTCTCGTTTGACCGTCTCTGCATCCTTCATGAGGAATTCAAAATATTCCTCCCGCTCAGAGCGAGCTCCTCAGACTTCAGGATAACGTGTCGCCCTTTCAGAACAGAGTCCGCTTGAGTGACAGGTTGTTGGCAGAGAGACGGAGGGGGGCTGTTTGAACTTGTAAAGTCGCGCCCCTGTGTTTGTGAGTTCACGTGTGTTCATGTGTGTGTGTGTGCAGTAATAAGTCCTCTTGTCTTTCCTCGTCTGTCGTATTTCTTTGAGACATCAGGTCTCTGACAGTCAGTTAAAGTCAGCCGTACGTGTAGAAAGATGTTTCAGAGCTTCCTTTTATCGTCTCTCCGTCTGCCGCCGTGCTTCAGTAAGAACCGTTTCGCTCTCTCTCTCTCTCTCTCTCTCAGTATTGTCTCCCTCATTACGAAGCGTAATTGAAATTTGATGCAGAACTGGCTGATTCTATTTAAAGAGAAACAAATCATCCCGCTTTACCGTCGTCCTGAAGGAGAAAGTAACCAACCAAGTCTGTCGTTCACCATGAGCTGCGTCGTCTGCGGAGCGTGAAATCTCTGCCTTTCTGCCGAGCTGCCCTCAGGACGGCCGAGCACGGCTCCGCTCACCGCCGCGCCGGAACTGGAGCATTAAATGCAATTTGCAGCAGGTTTGGTTTGGGAGAGCAGAGCCGCTGAGGGGAGGGAGGGATAAGAGGGTTTGTTTTCAGACAGTGAATCAGAAAAAGCTCGTTACAGCACGGGGTGGGCTCTCTGTTCAGCGTACAGTAGCTCTCTCTCTCTCTCTCTCTCTCTCTCTCTCTCTCTCTCTCTCTCTCTCTCTCTGGGGCTCATCAGGCGCAGCGGCCTGCACACACACACACAGCCCGTGTAATG
Organism: Labroides dimidiatus; assembly: GCA_030710495.1. Lineage (NCBI taxonomy): Eukaryota > Metazoa > Chordata > Actinopteri > Labriformes > Labridae > Labroides > Labroides dimidiatus. The sequence goes on along the minus strand of CM061149.1, from coordinate 1,264,229 downwards.
ACCAACTGTTTGGATAGTCTCCCAAAGCCCCGGCTGCAGGGATGATGAGATTGCACTTTCAGTCTCCAGGAGGTTCTGTGTTCCCGGGATCATCGTCTGTCTCTCACCCAGGAGACCGCCGGGTCACAGCGAGGAGCTCAGGCCCCTGACGACCGGCCGCACTGACTTACTCTTCATTTAAAGACAAGATTTCATTACGCCGAGACTCTCTGCAAAAACACCAAAAACATGAACCCTGTGAGCTCAGAGCCACATGATGAATCTGTGACCCCACTTCTGAAACTGTAAATGAAAGATTCTCAGTGTTTTGTTTCAGCATCTCTTTCAAAAACAAAAACATTTAGGATGTTATTTCTCCTGAACGTGAAGGATTTTTTATTTCTTTAAGATATTTTTAATTAAAAAAATGTGACACAGCAAAGCATAAACCATAAATGAAATATTAGATGTATAAGAACAAAAAGCTAAAACCTTCATGAACTGAATCTGAATTTCTCCTTCAGTTAATCTTTGATAAAATGTTTAATCAGTTTTTTAAAATAATGTATTTTAATGTGCTCACTGCAGTTTACTAATCAAACAGATTTCTTTATATCACCGTCCAATGAAACGGATGTTTTGTTATATCACAAATCATCAACTCATGATAGGTTGTTACTTTATATTATGTTACGTCACATTTAGATTTGTTATATGATTAGATATGATGGTAGTTACCACATAATGGGGCGGTTGTGGCTCAGTGGCTCAGAGTTCCAGAGTTCCAGTTGGTTCGATTCCAGCTCCTGCAGTCACATGCCAAAGTGTCCTTGAGCAAGACACTGAACCTCAAGTTGCTCCCACTGTTGTTCAGTGGTGTATGAATGTCTTGTGAATGTTAGCTATAGCTGATGGTCTGATTAGCTTAATGTGTGAATGTGGTGTGATTGGGTGAATGAGGCTAGCAGTGTAAAGCGCTTTGAGTAGTCGGTAAGCTATATAAGTACTGGTCCATTTACATAATAAGATACAATAGGTGACAGTAAGACACAATACATTATATAATACAGTTTAACCAAGAACTGATAATGTGAGACGATGCTGAAGCGCTGAAATCTGCAGTTCATCGAGTGTCCACTTGAGGCTCCGGAAGTACAGGAAGTCACAAACACACCAAGACAAAAAAAAGCAGAAATCAACATGTTTACAGCCTGGAACAAAAAATGTCTCCCGTCTGAATCGTTAATTTCTCCAACAGCACAAACTGTACGGAGGGTGAATTTTTTTATAACTCAACAGTTTAGAAGATATTAAGCTCACGAGTTCACCCAATCAGAGGCACAGCTCAGCTCATGTGACTAACAGGCGCCCTATGGCTGTTAGTGTGGAGACTCAAAGCCCGCCTCATTTCCAATATGGCCGCATCTGTTTCAGAAACAGACAAATGACGTCACAGAGGCCACGCCCCTTTAATTAAACAGACTATGAGTTTAACACAGTAAGTTACAGCACAATACTAATGCAATGATGATTTACTGTAGGTTATATGCTGCTACATAAAAGTAAAACCATCCTTCATGGGTAAACCAGACCCCCCCTCGGTCCCTCCGTCCCCCCGTCCCTCGTCGTCTCTGTGTTCTGAGTGTCTCTCTGCTCTGCAGCCGGAGGTCACAGCCAGACATTGATGTCAGCTGGATTATGATAAGAAAGGCGTGCAATCCTCGTTTCAGAGCGAGCCGCTGTCCAAAGCACTTCCATTTGCTGCACGCTCAGATATGATCCAATTATGTTTGTGTATCTATGTGTGAGTGTGTGTGTGTGTGTGAGTGTGTGTGAGTGTGTGTTGTGAGGAAGCAGAAGCCTCAAAATGCCTTTAAAACCTCTTTAATACAATTGCAAGCTGAGCTCATGTCCCGACCCTAAATCACTCCCTGTCTGTTTCTGCCAACAGGGAGCCAATTTAGAGAATTTAACATGTTTAGGAGCACGCACGCTGAGAGGAGGTGTAAAGTTAAACTGGTTTTCCCACAGGCTGGTGGAGCCCCCCCCCCCTCCCTGTAGAGACCGTGGAGGAGCCGGTCACAGGGGAGGGGGGCAGAGGACACTCAGTACAAGCTCTCCCTGCCAAGGCTCTGTGTTGTTGATGCGTGTCAGGCAGTCAGAGAGAGCTCAGCTTTGTGCTTCGACTCATCGTAGCTGCTGAGCAGAGAAAGGAGAGCACACAAGGAGGGGCCCTCTGTGGAGCCCAGGTCAGAGGTCAAGAGGTCAAGGTCAGAGCCAGACACACATTCACTCGTGCTTTAGACGGAGAGCAGGAAACACTGCTGACCAGATCAACCACACAACACCTGTTACACCACCTGTTCCAGGTGGATGCTGTGGGACAGAGATGTAAATCATGATACTGGATCCAGGTACATCATCTTCCTCTCATTTATAAAGGTTAAAGGTTATTAAAGGTCACACGGTTCACGTCTGAGCTTCAGAGAGGAGACTGAAGACGATAAATCAAATGCAGATAGCGCCCTCTGTTGTTTAAAAAGGGTATTGTGGTTAACTTTCCATCTCGCTGATTCAAACTGTCCCATATAACAGGTTCAAACATTTGCATAAACACACTGTGGTGGTCAAAGTGCTTGTGACCACTACACACACACACACACAAACACACACACACACACACACACACACGTGCAGCATTGTTCCTGCATAACTCTGCCTAAACACTCGCTGGCAGTGAGATTTCAATGCATGTCAGATTGTCTGTTTCTGGTCCCACAATGTTTCCTGCTCACATGTCCAGTCTGGACTTATTGAATTAAATGAGAGCGCAAACATTTAGCTAATTTTGATCAATGCACGGTCACTGAATGCAGATGTTTTAATGCTGGAAATGCAGAAAATGTTCTGGTTTAAATGTTTGGACACATTCTGGAGGAGATGCACGTGAGGCTTCTGCAGAAGTACAAACCAGGTGTTCAGATGTTCGCATTTTCAACTTCTTTATTTAAAAAGGGGACAGCGCAATTTCATAAAACACAGGATTACACAAGGTTAAAAAAAGCCAGAATTAGCCAAAAGGCTAGTTTTCATCTGTAGTCCCCTGGCCATGATGTAAAACAGGCAATAAAATTATATATTTAAAATGAATGAAAAGAAACAAAGAAGAGAGAAAGAGAAAAAAAAAAAGGAAAAACAATATAATACATAAGCGAACACTTACTTTACAATTTAGAGAAAATACATCACAACAACATTTTATCACAACAGGTTTATCTTTTAGTGGTGGCAGCTGTACGTGTCAATGAGCCACATTTTCTGTTTTTTTGTTTATTGTTTATTGTTGTTTTTTTTTATTATTATTATTTTTCTTCTTTTTCTTTTTCTTTTTCTCTCTTCTTCGTTTCTTTTCCTTTTTTTCTTTTCATTCATTTTAAATATGTAATTTTATCGCCTGTTTTTCATCATGGCCAGGGGACTACAGATGAAAACTAGCCTTTTGGCTAATTCTGGCTTTTTTAACCTTGTGTAATCCTGTGTTTTATGAAATTGCGCTGTCCCCTTTTAAATAAAGAAGTTACAAGTTACAAGATGTTCGTCCTGACGGCTGTGCTCGTTGAAGCTCGTTTAAGCATCCTTCCCTTTCCTTCAGAATTTCTTGTCATGTATTTTGAAGAATGAACAAAGCCCTCAGAGCTCCTCTAAAGTCTTCTCCCCCTTCGTGAGTAAAGTGTTGTGTCCTCTGAGTGCCGCACGGTTAAGGCTTCATATCTTTAAACCTCATGCAAGAAGTGGAAGCGAATGAGAAGTGAAAGATGTGAATAATTCAACAACAGATTGGACAGCGTTTCATAACATGTACATCTGTAGTTAAGGATGTGTAACAGCACACAGAGAAACACACACAGAGTGTCACACGTTCGGAGCAGAGCAGTGTTTTCCCGTCTGTTTCTGTTTTAACGTGTTTGGAGCGACTCAGGGGTGAAAACAGTTTCATCGTGTGCAGAAGAGTTGTGGGGAAAAACGCAGCTTCTGGGTTTGTTGACACCTGAACGTGGATTTATTTACTTGTAATTGGTTCCCTGAGGATGCATGTTAGTGCAGGTTGTAAACAGGGCCAGAGGGGTTCCTGAAACAGTCTCTCTTATGATCTCGTGGCTTTGAAGAGCTCTCAGTTTCATCAGAGAAATCAGGATTTCTGATGGCAGAACGAGACAAATGGAGGATCAGACGTATCGTGCACCACAGGAGCTCGCCGTCTCTATAGGTCGCCGTAGCTTCACAAACTATAGGGTGAGAGAGGGAGTGTTTACATCTGGAGAGTTCCCATTTTTGCACACTGTAGTTTGAAAGGTCCATTTTTTGTTGAACTAGCACTTTGAATTGATCCTCTTGAACGTCACATGTTCAAAGAGCCAAAAAGACATCAGCATGACTTCCTGTCTCCATCCAGCTCGTCATGTACGTGGGCAGAGGTCACGTCCTTCAAGGATGAGAGCACACAGCTCAGCTCTGTGCAGCAGAGTGGAGATGCTAACAGCTCATCGCAGACACAAAACAAGAGTAAGCTTCACAGAGCTGCAGGACTTCTCTTGATGCTGTTAGCAGCTTCAAGTAAACCTGCGACAATTAATCGAATAATTGATTATTAATCTATTAAATTTTGATCAGCCATTAATCTGTTAAAGTAATAATTTGAGAAAGTCCAAATTCTGTCATTTCAGCTTCATAGGTGTGAATATTTTCTGGTTTCTTTGTTTCTCTGTGAACATCTTCAGTTTGCAAACGAGACGTTCGATGGACTCAGAGAAACATCAACATTTTTCACCAATTTCTGACATTTTATGGATCAAACAGCGGCTCCATTAATCGAGCCTGCATGCACCGTGCGCTGACCCTGAGATTCCACCGTTCAAACTGAGTTACTGTAAATAAGTGGAGCGTGTGTCGTCCATCCAGAACCTTCCCTGCAGCCTGGAGCACTCCAGCACCTCCAGGTATCCTGTGATAATCCCTCAGCACACAGACAGTCATTTCATTTCAGTGTCTGCTTCAGGATTCAGCAGCTCTGATGACATTCAGATCAGATGTCACACAGCTGACTATTAAAGAGCTCCTGCCCGGGTACACACACACACACACATACAGGCTCATCTCACTGCTCTCACACACACACAAAGAGACGCTGGGTTAAAGACTCAAAGTGTGTCTTCACTCACAGATTGTGACGGAGTGTCAGAAACATGCTCAGGACGTCTTCAGGTCCTGTGAGGACACGCTGTTTGTTGGAGTAACCTGTCGCCGGCTGTTTGGCAGCGCTGACTCTGAGCCAGCTCCCAGAATTAGCCCGGGCGATGAGCCTCTCTGGACCAACACGGAGAGCGTAACGTAAATAAAACTGCACCCAGGTTTGGAACCTGCAGCCTGAAACAGCAGCTGTTAATTTGTGAATGAGATCCAACGACGTGCAGCAGAAAGCGTAGCAGCTACACACGAGCTGGTTTGGGTTGGCTGGACCAAACAGCCCTGATGAGACGTTAACGAGGACGCTCTGGACTCTTTCTGAAAACCTTCTGATCCTCCTCCTTTCCTCTTAATCCAGAAACCTCAGAGGACAGTTTGTCTGCTGCTGCCTCAGGGTGTGAGAGTGAAGCAGGCTCCTGCAGAAAGCTGTGCAGGGTTTCAGTTTGTTACATTGAAATAAGTTCAGTTAACAATTTGCACATTTTATTCAAAGACAGATTCATGTGAACAAACCTTCAAACTCCTGAATACAACCATGAAATCTTCCTCTTCCTCTTCCTCTTCCTTCAGGGCTCAAAGCGTCTCCTGAGATCAAACGAGTACGTCCTCCCTCCCAGCGGACTGATGGAGACGGATTTGGAGCTCACATTCTCACTACAGGTAAGCACTCAGACATACACCTGTGGACCTGACACACCTGTGGACCTGACATTCATGCTGCAGCTTTCAGCAGCAAAGACGTTCATTTTAAACATTCATGTATATGATGATGTTTAGAGTAAAACCAGGATTGTGACTGAAAAATCTGGGTCTTCTTTGTCCTCATGGTCTTATGGCCTTTCTGGTCTTCGTCTTGGTCCTTTTTTGTGTTCTTGGTCTTGGTTCTCTTTTTCTTGGACTTCTTGGTTGGTGTAATTCATTCTAGTCCTCTTTCTCTTGTTCGTGGCCTTCGTGGTCTTGGTCTTCTTCTTTGTCTACTTCATTTTTGTTGTATCAGTTTGGTCTTGGTCCTCATTGTTTTGGTCCTCTGGTCTTCATTGTCTTATTCTTTGTCTCCTTTTTTCCTGGTCCTCTTTTTGTCTTGTTCCTCTTTGCGTTGGTCTTCTTGGTCTTGTTCCTCTTCTTTTTTATCTACTTCATTTTTGTCCTCGTTGTCTTCTTGGTCTTGGTCTTTTTTTTTTCTTGACTTTCTCATCTTGTTCCTCTTCTTTCTAATCCTCTTCATCCAAGTCCTCTTCTTCTTGGTCTTTTTGGTCTAAGTCCTCTTCTTCCATCTTGGTCTTCTGGTCGTTTTCCTGGTTCTCTCAGTCCTGGTCCTGTTCTTCTTGGTATTCTTGGTTTTCCGTCTCTTCTTCTTTGTCTTTTCTTTTCACGTCTTGTTTTTCTTTCTCTTCTTTTTTCTGCACTTGAGTCATTTGGATCCTTCGACTGAACGTTATATTTCAGATACTGGAACAGTAACCACGGTGGAGTTCATGAGGACTCTGATGTTAAAGGGACCTGATGTCCATCCATCATTGTTCGATAACAAAGTCAAAACCAGAGGAAATAAACTCCTTTCAGAGCTGATAAATCTAAAAACACGTTGAGAGAGAGAGAGAGAGAGAGAGAGAGAGAGAGCAGGTTGTAGATTTTATTAAAAAACAACAATAATTCCCAAGATTTCATTTCTGTACGATAAACTTGAACAAAATATCAAAGCTGGAACTTTGATTCTAGTCAGAAATGCTAAAAATGGAGATTTTACAGCTCTGATGTTGAGCCAGCCTTCATAGCTTGATGTTTTAGTTGTTACTGAGAGAATATTCTGGAGCTAGACGGCAAGAAACGTCCATTTTTAGATCAGATAATGGGACTCCATGGAATGATAGAGAGAGCAGAGATGAGGAGCGGAGCGGTCAACAGTTCAGCCTCAGTCTCATAAAGTTTATTTATAGTTAATTCTGAGAGGAGCAGAATCCAACACCCAGCGCGTCGGATCATCTCTGGGTCTGATTACAGAGACCATGACGTGGGTCTCAGTTTGACATACGTGACAAACACATGTTTTTATTATTCAGTAAATGTTTAGATGAACAGATGGTTACAGCGTAACATCTTCGTAGTGTGGTCTGATATCTTCAGTACATAAAAACAGATTATTTCTCATGACTGGTTTCTGTTGAAGACGTTTTGTGCACCACTAACAGTTTTGACTTTCTCTCCTCGTCCTGTGTTTGTAGTATCCACATTTCCTGAAGAGGGACGCCAACCGGCTGCAGATCATGCTGCAGAGGAGGAAACGTTACAAGAACCGAACCATCCTGGGCTACAAAACGTTAGCGGTGGGAGTGATCAACATGGCCGAGGTGAGGCTCCTTCATCAGCTTCATGGATGTAGCTGTCGCTCTGAGCTGGTGCTTGTGTGATGCTCCTGACAGCGACCGACATGGCTGTTAGCGTCCGTGTCCTGTGTCACACATGGCTTCAGATGACTCAGGCTCATCACACATACTGCTGTGAGAGATTATGGGCCATCTGGAGCTGGCTGCATATGAACGCTCAGTTCATTCTGTGCAGAAATAATGAACAGGAAGGGAAGTAATGGGTCTGTCTTCATGTCCAGACGTACATGAAGGGTTTTTACTTTAAATACAGGACGCTGAGCTGAGCGTTAAGCAGGTGGAGTGGCTGTTACATCAGAGCGTGTGCATGTTGGACCATCCAGATGCATTTTATCACAGGGCAGTTTAGCCTCCACAGCCGGGGGGGCTTAAGCTGCTAACTCTGTATGTACAGGAGCAATAATGCAGCTCCAACACTCCAACCAACATCCAAGAGATGATGATGATGAGGAGGAGGAGGAGGAGGAGGCTGATATTAATATTAATAAAGTACAATAATAAGATCAAATAAAAATCATATAAAATCCAGGAAGGCTGTGTGATAAAAGGATGTTTTGATCCTGATCTCCTCGGGCGGAATGTTCCAGAGTACCAGACCTCTTACTGTAGTCGTAATGCACAATAAACCTCTGCACGAGGATCTCAATGCACGAGTAGGGCTGCCAAAATCAGTCGACTAGTCACGATGACGTCGACGATCAAATTCGTCGGCGACTTATTTAATAATCGACGTCGTCGTTTTAATATTTTTTTAAACTTTATTTTTCCCTCCAAACTGCCGCTGTACTTTCACCTGTCTCGTCTGCCGTTCTGTCCTTGACGCATACGCGCAGAAGTGGTAACCGGGGTAACCCGTGATGCAGTGGCGGCTGGTGATAAAAATTTTAAGGGGGGCGCAGATTTGGAGTGAGTGAAAATTAAAAAAAAAAAATACTTAAGACAAATCAAATTTGCAATAAAACCTTTATTATTGTTGCTCAATACCATTCAGAAGCACTATTTAAACAGAAATTTTGCCCTTCTTTCCTTCTGTGCTGCAAATTTTTCAATGACCCTCTGATTAAAGTCTGTTATATCCGTCACCAGTCTCTTTTCCATCGACAGCATGGCAAGTGCATTAAACCTGTCCTGGTTCATGGTGTTTCTGAGAACGTTTTAATTCTTTTCAAGGTGGAGAAGCACCTTTCAGCCTCTGCTGTGTTCATGGGTGTGGTGATGAGTATCTTGAGCAGTGTGACAGTCTCAGAAAATACCTCTCCAAGGTTGTTTTCCATAAACAAATGGAAAAGGTCTAGAGCACCACAGCAGGCCTTGAACTCATCCTTGCTGTAGATGAGGCTCAGCTCTGTCTTCAGCTTGCTTCCACTCAGCATTGGATAGGCCTTCAAGGTGCTGCTGAGGGCATCTTCAGGAAATCTTGTGTGGTACTGTGTAAACCTGTCACCCTGCAGCAAAGTGGCACTGACAAGATGGTTGGTGAAGGAGAATCGTTCCCTGGTGTGTCCCAATATGGTGTCACTGATCTACAGAGAGAGGCACACAAGTACAGTGTTAAACACATTTTAATATCACAAGTTAACATCAGTATTTTCTGAAAAAAAAAAAAGAAATCAAACAGCCATAGCTTAACCTGCCCCCACAAAATAAAGCTGTAATTTATGTCACCATTCTAAGAACAGACAAATCAGCTTACTTTTCTGATCTTCAGGAAGAATGGCAGCAAGATGCTCTTTCAGTGATGTGGAGATGGTCTCTGCTGTAGCTGACAGAGTGGGGGATGAACTCAAAAAATCTTTCCTGCAGGTTGTTTTTTGGGTCAATGTAGCGCAGTACAAGCACACGTTGTGATTGAGTGGCAATATCCATGGTTTCATCAGCCTGGATTGATAAAAAAAAAAAAAATCGTTGTTCTGTACTTCTTTAATGGTGTGCTCCTTAACAACAGAGAGCATACAGTCCAACAACTCGTTTTGCACAGTTTTTGAGGTCCCCTTAAACACCGTGGTTTAAACACCAACAGTTTCAAAGAGTAAACATGGGAAGCAGTAAAGCGCATTACTTACGGAGCAGCCCGTCAACCAGCTCCGCTTGTAGCAAGAGCGCGAGAAGCCCCGGGTGTACGCTCGGCCGCGATCGCTAGCTTGCTGCTGTATTTTTATGTCGGGCTGGTCAGGTCCAAGCTCCTTTACCCTCTTTTTTTCTTCAAGTGAACGCCTTGAGAACGGGTTATTCTGTCGTGAAATAAGCGAGTTTTCCGCGGATCCATGTGAAGCTGCCATTTCCAAAACTGGTGGTAAAGAAAAAATAGGAGGAGGATGCGCGTGAAGAAATCTGCTGCGATGATGTGTCGATATGATTGACAGCGCTCGTTGTCCAGTCACATGAGGAAAATAAACACCAGAATAATGCTTATTCGCTGCAGGGCGCACTTCTCTGCGCCCCGCAGTAAAAGTTGAGGCGGCCAATTAAAAAGACGCCTCAGGTCACGGGAAAAGCGAACGTAAGAGAAAACCCATAGACACCCATTTGGCCGGCGCCCCGTTGAACGTAACCTCTATATTCACAACGTATAGTACTATAGAACGTACGTAATATATTTTAAACCTCTCTTTATTGAATGGGGACAGGTCTTGCTGACAGACTTTAACTGTGTAGTAAAAATAGAAGTTTTATTAGTTGTTTTTTTTTTTTTTTTAAATAATTTATTGACAAACTATGTTGCGTTTTAGTAGACTTTCTCTGATGAATTGAGGAGGGGGCGGCGCCCCAGCGCCCCCTATTGACAAACCGCCACTGCCGTGATGTCACCGGAAAAGTTATGCCCAACAGTATCATGAATAGCCGGCAACAGAGCTGGAAAGTTTGGGAGCATTTTTCCAAAATAAAGGAGAAAAGTGTGCGATGCGAAATCTGCAAAGCAGAAATGTCCTTCCACGACGGCGACGCACGAGCATCTGAAAAGACAGCACGCCGTGGCTGATTGATTTTCTGACGAAGAATGACAATCTCGGTAAGCTAATTGGCTAGTTAGCTGCTAACATTAACGTCAACAGGGAGCTACCTACTTAATAGCGATGTCATGTTTGAATAGAAAATTGGTACATTAAAAAAAATGTCAGAAATGCTGCTACAAGCTGCAAAGTTCATTAAAAGCTGAATGAACTATGATATTAACTGTCTTCATTTTTAGTTAGCACATACCTTAAACACTTGAAGCTGGAAGCTAATGATGTTAGCTGTATGCTGCTGCAATAAGATGCAATTTATGTATGATCCGAATAGTCGACTAATCACAAAAAATAATCGGTGACAAGTCGATTATCAGAATAATCGTATGTGGCAGCCCTAGAGTAGAGTCAGCTCATAAGGTGTTAAAACATCTGCTTTATAGTAGTCGTATTATTTCAGAGGGCCTTGCTGTCCCTGCTCACTCTCTAACTCAGCTGGACTCTTGATGCAGAGCCCTGGTGTGAAATGTTGTCCCAGAAAATAGCTCAAGAAGAGGAAACAACCCTCTAAATAACCACAAAGTTTCCTCGTTCTCTCTCTAACCTCCTTTGTCGGTAAAAATAACCCCCCCCCTGCTCTCTGATTTATCCTCCTGTCTCCATCTGAACTACATTCTCATGTTTTCAGCGTTTATTTTCTGAAAGCTGCGTGAGAAGAAACAGAGACATCACAGGGTTGGAAATGTATTCCAGACTTTACCTTTAAAGGCTGATATTTTATATTTGACACAACCTTACAGAACAAGTAAACTGTCTGCTTCTTATGCCGGTCTGAGCGTGGAGCATTAATCCAGGAGCTGTAGCCGACCGACGCTGACGACTGGTACTTTATCACATTTGAAAACGGCGCTCATGCTGTGCTGTTTCCGTGCACTCTGCGGTGAAAATACCCTCAGACCCTCCGACTTAAACCCAGTCGTCCTTTATTGGATCCTGTCAGGTAATTATGTTGTTATCAGTAGCGCGGTAAACTCTCTGGTGCCCTCATTCTGACTCTGCCAGTGGGAGGAAGTCACTTATTGGACTTTGCGTGCAGCGTTCAAGCGCACCCCTGCCGGTGTTTGAAGAAAATGAGCCTGCTGCCCCCCCCCCCCCCCCCAGAAAGGTGTGAGAGTAAACTCATCCTCCTCATCTGATCAACCCGTTTTGTTCACACTGTTCCTCTGTCTGACTGGATGATAGCAGCAAATCGTCTGAGCTCATTTAGACGCTGGGAATCAGCATTGTGCTGATGAAGATGTTTCACAGATCGCCGAGCTGTCAGTCTGTAATCCGTCTGTGAATCTGACGGAGTGTAATTCAGTGCTGCAGACGCGTCTCAGTCACTGTTGGATCAGTTCTGACTCAGTAAACGCAGAGAGAGATGATGCCTCCATCCTGCTGTCTCCTCAGTGTTATCTGCTCATGCTGCTCCAACATGATTTCACAGATTTATAGATGAAGACAGAGTTTCAGACAAGACGGCATCTCATTTAAATACTGCTGGATGCTGAGACTGAGGATCAACAGAGACCTGTTCTACTGATCCACAACATGATCGCAGTTCTGCAGAGGTGTTATACAAGGTTTACAGCACAGTGGATTAATGCTAGATGATGTATAATAAAGAGATCATGTTTTCTGAACAGTAGATAATCTATATTATGAGTTTAAGCTATTCATACTGTACAGTCACACTAATTGTTGAAGCTTTGGAGGTGGAATTCTTTACCATTCTTGCTTGATGGACATCCATACATTTTCAATGGGAGACAGGTCTGGACTGCAGGCAGGCCAGTCTAGTACCTGCACTCTTTTACTACGAAGCCACGCTGTTGTAACAGGTGCAGAATGTGTCTTGTCATTGTCTTGCTGAAATAAGCAGGGACGTCCCTGAAAAAGACGTGGCTTGGATGGCAGCATATGTTGCTCCTAAACCTGTATGTACCTTTCAGCATTAATGGAGCCTTCACAGATGGTCCAGTTAGCCATGCCGTGGGCACTAACACACCCCCATACCATCACAGATGCTGGCTTTGAGACTTTGACCTGAGAACAATCCAGATTGTCCTTTTCCTCTTTGGCCTGGAGGACACCACGTCCATGATTTACAAAAACAATTTGAAATGTGGACTCGTCAGACCACAGCAGACTTTTCCACTTTGCGTCAGTCCATCTCAGATGAGCTCGGGTCCAGAGAAGCCGGCGGTGTTTCTGGGTGTTGTTGATATATGTCTTTGTCTTTGCATGGTAGAGTTTGAACTGTCACTTGTAGATGTAGTGATGAACTGTGTTAACTGACAATGGTTTTCTGAAGTCTTCCTGAGCCCACGTGGTAATATCCTTTACACAATGATGTTGGTTTTTAATGCAGTGCTGCCTGAGGGGTCAAAGGTCACGGGCATTCAGTGTTGGTTTTCAGCCTTGCTGCTTACGTGCAGAGATTTCTCCAGATTCTCTGAATCTTTTGATGATAATTTGGACTGTAGATGATCAAATCCATCAATTCTTTCACATTGTTGAGAAACATTGTTCTTAAACTGTTGAACTGTTTGCTCACGCAGTTGTTCACAAAGTGGTGAACCTCGCCCCATCCTTGCTTGTGAACAACTGAGCCTTTCAGGGATGCTGAAAAATATCAATAAAGTTTATCAGTTTGAAGAATAAATATCTTGTTTTTGTAGAGTATTCAGATGAATGTAGGTTAAACAGAATTTACAAATCATTGTTTTCTGTTTTTATTAATGTTTTACACAACGTCCAAACTTCATTGGAATTGGGGTTGTATATTTAACATTAGATAATGTGTTTTGCAAAACAGGTTATGTTTATTGCACTCTAGGTCATGTATGTTTCATAGTTAAACACATATTACTCAGTGGATGCTGTCTGTTGTAAACTGTGCAGTAAAATAGATGATGTCAGTTGTAGGTTTTGTATGAAACGCTGTGAGATGGCAGGGATAAATTATTCCATGTCTTGTGTGAATGAACTCTGTTAAATAGATGACTGGCCTCCATGTTTATCTTCTTGTGTTCAGGTGATGCAACACCCGACAGACGGAGGACAGATCCTGGGTCTCCATAGCAACGTGAAGGAGGCACCGGTGCGTGTGGCGGAGATCAGCGTGTACTCTCTCTCCAGCCAGCCCATCGACCACGAGGACGGCAGCGGGCAGGCCGGACGCAAGACCAAAACCTCAGGTGGGAACAGCCAGTCTGTGGGGTTGTTAAAGCATAGCTCACCCCCCTCTGATTGATCCGCTGTGCTATTTCAGCCGCCAGCATGCCCAGACCTGCTCCTCCTCTCCCTCCTTCTGATTACAGAGGACGGAATGGACTCTGTTAATCCCAAAATAATCCCTGTATTCAGATTTTAAATGAAAATGTGGAGTCTGCAGGCAGGGGGTCTGGTTTTTAGGTAGTTGTAGTGTCTGTATGGAGGGCCACAGCAGGAGTAACACAACCCAGCATCATGACATCCTGGCTTCTGTCGCTCCCAGCGGCAAATGTGGTCATCAGATGTTCTCTTGGATGTATGTCAGCACGACCTGAGGCCTCAGAAATGTTCCTCCTCTCAGCTATGGCTGTAATGTTGATGTGAGAGCTGAACAGGTTCAGGATCTGTTACTTTACACCGCTCTAATTCTGGACGGGGAGGGATGGTGGGCCTCCATCCTGCTCTGGATGTTATTAAGGCCTGGGCTCAAACATAACAGATGAGCTCACGGCCCGAGTATTAAAGCAGTGTCACTCCCAGGGAAGAAAAGATGTTTATGCTCCTCCTCCTCTCTGCGCTGAGCTCTAATAACGACCGTCCCAACACAGAACACAGGACAGGATGTTCCTCAGGAAGTCTGACCTCCAGTCCATCACCTTATCGGTCCTCTTTCAAACACGCCGTAGAGACGTGGGTGATGTGCAGTTAAACAAAAAGAAAGGAACGTCTGAGGCATGAAAATGTCATTAAATCCAGCAGAATATGAGCGCTGGTTGAAAAACAAGCTCTTCAGCCTCATTTGCATACAATAAGAGTTTCATTACATCTCAGCGAGCACATTCAGCGTTTAATTATGTGAGCAGAAAATGTTTTTCCATTACCGCATATTTTATTCATTACTCTCCTCAAGTAGACAGAAAAAGTCATTAAATCTGAGGAGTGTGAAATAGGACGGCGAGTCCATCAACAGGAGATGGAAGACGTGTCCTTTGACCTCAGACTGATGTTTGAGAGACGGAAACAATAAGATGAAACTCGTGTGTTGAACAGATTTTCCCTCTGAGGTGAGTGTGTGGAGGTTTAATCAATCAGTGGAGTTTGTAGGAAGTGAAGCAGGATTCATTTCACTCAGACTGAAACGCTTCCTTTGAGGATTTTCTATTCCAGCAGTGACCTTGGCGGGCTGCTCGCCTCTTTTAATGACTTTTTATTTCCTCTCCACAACTTTTGCTGCAGATTAGCGTCAAATATTCAGAAATATAACACCTTCAGGGAAGAGTTCCAGCATCCATTCAAGGACGGGAACGGACCGTGTCTTTGTCCAAAGAGAGAATAGAAGTGAACGTGACTGTTTCTCTCTGTTTGAGGAGAGTTATTCACGTCAGACCTGCTCTTTGAGTCTGTACAGATGCTCACACACAACATGACTTACTACATTTTAATGACTGTGTTTCTGCTGCTGACCTCAGATCGCTCCCCAGACATGGACAACTACTCCGAGGAGGACGACGACAGCTACTCATCAGAGCAGGAAGCCAGCGATGACGCAGTCCACGGACAGGTCAGCCACAGGAAGTGATGAGGAGCGGAAAGTTCTGGATTCCTTGTGTTGTGAAGTTCAGAAACTAACTTTAGCAGAACCAATCAATCATTGGTTTTATTTAAAGAACACCTTGAACCCACCCTGAGGGGAGGAGCTGATAACAGCTGATTTGAGCAGAAACCTTTGGCCTGGGGTCAAGTTACTGAAGATAAATCAGTTTATATTCAAACAGTGTGATCTCTGTTTCCTAGTGTTAAGAGTTATTAAAGCTAATGCAAAGAAAAAGATGACTTCATGGTCCGTATTTAACTCCGAGCTACCAGGAGTTAAAGGAGAAGCAGCGTGGTGAGCCGACATAGACAGACAGTGAAGAGAGCGAGCACTGCAAAGAAAAACAAAGCAGTGAAACGAAAGTTGTTGGTTTTTTGTTTTTTATCAACTTTTTATTTTGTTTTTTTCAACAGAAGAAAATCCAAATACAAATGAGCATGTATACAAGGAAAGTGCAAATGATAATAAACACATACCCAAACTAAAACTTCTCCAGAAATAACAAATGAACAAAGAAAAAGATATACATAAGTAAATAAAAATAATAATAATATTTAAAATAAATACATAAAAAAGTAAAACCCACCAAATAACTGGATCCAGAACTACAAGGACCTGTTATGTATGTATTTTTTTGTTGTTTGTTAATGTTTGTTTGCCTCTCTGCGTTTCTTGAGGAGGCACAAGCTGCGTTAATGACTGACAGACAGTTTCAGAGCAGAGGAGAAACAGCAGGGCTGCCTGCACCCTGTACTGTATGTTTTATCAGTCTTTACTTTCCAGCTGTTGACCAAACAGAATCAGATGTCTGCAAACGTCCAGAACAATAAGTAAAGTAAAAACCAACAGACAGAGGGAAGAGCGTGTGCAGGTTCAAACACGAAAGACAATTTAAATGATGAAAACAATTATAAGTTGGCTGGCTCCGGAAGTACCTGAAGTCACAAACACACCAAGCCAAAAAAAAAAACGTTTTCACGGCCAAAATAAGCACATTTACAGCCTGGTACAAAGAATGTCTCCGTCTGAATCGCTAATGTTGCTAACGGAACGCACTGTACGGGGGGTGAATTTTTTTCTAACTCGGCAGATTCAACAATATTAAGATCGTCAGTTCATCCAATCAGAGGCACAGCTCAGATCACGTGACTGTGGAGCGTCCTATGGCTGTTACTGTGGAGACTTACAGCACGCCTCATTTCCAATATGGCCGCATCAAGAAAGTTGGCAAATGTTGGTGTTGCTGAGATGTAAGAAGGGGTCATGATGTTGTTGAAGTTTGATTTGTCATCATGTAGAAAGCTGAAACCATCATAGTGACATGTGGGTGATATATTGATGATATATTGATATTAAAGTCTTTGACTGATCGGTTGTTTTGGGGACACATTGTTTAGTTGCATCACAGCTGTAGGACTGACAAGCTGTTCTATGTTCTCTTCATCAGAGTGATGCACGCCTCACACTGAGCTCATTAATCTTCTCTCTCTCTTTCAGGATCTTTACGACGAAGACGACGAGGTGAGGAAGCCGAAGAAACCTCGGAGGAAAATGATCCGAACCACCTCCATGACCAGGGTGAGTTTCCTGCCTTCAATCATTGACGCAGAGCAGAACCCAGACGTGTGTTTGTGGTGGTTGGAGCGATTAAAGCGGAGCACACAGTGTTGTTTGAGCCATTAGTGCGATGTGGCTGAGCATGTAAATGAAGATGGTGGGCTCACTGGACTGACTCTAATGGTCTGTACATGGAGCGGCTGTGAATGAGTAATCCAGTGGACAGTGATAAGCTGGAGCCCAGCTGTCATGAATATTTAATCCCGACAGTCATTTCCTCTTCAGGCCGCTCTTTCTCTCATTATTGTGTTTTTTATTATGGAACTTTATTCAGAATCACAGTTACACATTATTCCACAGCCGGAGTAACGGAGCGTGTTACATCCTGTCAGCTTTTTATGGAAGAATGAAACAAAACTGGAAAATCAAACACCAGCTGGTTTAATAAAAAAGCAAAAGATGCTTACAGAAGCCTTTTTAAAGAGGGGGGATTTGGTTTTTTTTTTAAAGAGGGGGTATTTTGGGGTTTTTTTTAAAGAGGGGGTATTTTGGGTTTTTTTTTTAAAGAGGGGGTATTTTGGGTTTTTTTTTAAAGAGGGGGTATTTTGGTTTTTTTTTTAAAGAGGGGGTATTTTGTTTTTTTTTTTAAAGAGGGGGTATTTTTTTTTTTTAAAGAGGGGGTATTTTGGGTTTTTTTTAAAAGAGGGGGTATTTGGGTTTTTTTTTTTAAAGAGGGGGTATTTTGGTTTTTTTTTTTTAAAGAGGGGGTATTTTTTTTTTTTTTAGTCTTTATTTTGTCCCTCTGGTGCCCCTGTAGTTTCTGTACATGGTTTACAAAACATCCCAGTTTTTTCTCTCTGTTGCTTATTTCAGCCTTCGTTTAGCTGCTGTCTCTTTAAGGCTCCCCCCTTTCCTCTGATTGGCCAGCCCTCTGGAGGTCTGTCAGGGGCAGAGCTATGGGCAGACCTTGGTGTTTGAGGCCCGCCCCTCCAGAGCGTCATGTAGCAGTTAGGAGATTCTTACGTGATGACCTCATCCTTTCAGCAGGTCTTGTGAAGATCTGGTCCTGTTTTTGGAACAGAGGGTTTTGATCAGTTAACAGATTCTACAACATGAACATGAAGAGGTTTGAAAATCTGCACACGCTCAGTCTGAACGTCCAGATTACATACTCTAATGGATTTTAATACACATGACCACCCATTCACTATACATTAACCAACTTATCACAGCAGTGTGAGCGGACAGAGGGGCGTGGGACTACTTTCTGTGGATTGATTTGACATGAGGTGTGATCAGGTTGTTCTGATGTGGCTTTGATCCTTTCTGTTCCATTCTCCTTTGATCAGGGCGTCTTTGATGATGTTGATTACATCACCGTGGAGTTTTGACCAATCAGAATCAAGAATTAAAAAATAAGGAGTTTATAAACTAACTGAATAGAATAAGAGGAAAGTATCTGTTGTGATATTTTCCACAGACTTCTAAAGAAATGGTTAACTTCCTCTTTCACCTGCTCTGTGTTTCTCTGTTTGAAGTTTCCTGATTTTTTTTTTCTGTCTCTTTTTTTTTTTTCTGTTACAGCAACCGAACTTCAAGCAGAAGTTTGTGGCCTTGTTGAAAAGGTTCAAGGTGACGGACGAGGTGAGTCGAAAAACACTCGAAATGATGAACGACAGAACCGAGAATTACTGGACACAGATTCACAGAAATAAAAGATGTGTATCGCTAACTGCTAGCTAAACCGTAACACCCTATATATCCGCTGTCACTCCTCTGTGCTCGAGTCAGATGATTTCTGAGCCTCTTTAATGAAATAAGACACAAACTTTGAGCACACACCTGGAGATGCTCTCAGGTGTGACCGTCTGAAAAGTGATCTGTTAAACGTGCTGATGGAGAACCGCCTGCATCCAAACAGGTTCAAGCATCACCATGCTGCTCATGGGTGTGTGACTCATACATTTCCATATGCAGGATCCATTAGAACCCTCTCTCTCTCTCTCTCTCTCTCTCGCCCTGTTCCGTCTCTTTAAATGAATGCTTCTGTAGATTTTCTACATAACAGCTCGTAATCAGGTCATCAGCCGGAAGTGGACGGCCTCACGGAGGATTTCCATTAGCAGATAATCTGTCAGGCCTGAGTGATGATAGTTATTAACACTCCGCTGTGAAACATACAGGAGAGACTGATACGTGTTCTCCCTCCTCTTCCTCAGTCTGTAGAAACAGCTGATACAGGACAGGAGCACAGAGGCCAGATTAGAGTCTGCTCTGATCAGGGTTTGGTTCCTGGTTTTAGTTCCTGGTTAATTTAAAGTGAGAGGAGTCAAAGGGAGTCGGTCATGATCGTAGAGCTTCAGTTGACCATCACAACATCCATCACAGTCCCCGTCTCTAATCTGTCTTTCCTGGTGGCCGGGCAGCGAGCAGGGCAACGCTCTATAAATACAGATCTGTGAGGAGGAGGAGGAGGAGGAGGAGGAGGAGGAGGAGGAGGAGGAGCGGGGACAGACTGTGTTTATCTGCTCCCTGCCAGCTTCTGCACTTATGGAGTGGCATTAATCACCTGATTAGTCCACAGGCTGCCTGTGTGCAGCTCCTGTGATATACGTCCCCGCTGAGCAGCCGGCACATGAAGGCTGGGGGCCTCCGCTCTCCTCCAGCACTCTCTTACCTGCTAATTGGCCTGCTCAGAGATGTATTTATAGATGTATTTATAGCTCGGCCTCCTCATTTTATAGCCTTCGGTCTTCTCGCTCCATTAGCCCGGCTCTGAAAGTGATTAGCTAATGCACAGCAACCCTCACCCTCCACTCTTACTTAATCCACGAGCATAACCGCTAATCCCTGATTATGGAGCTCTGAAGTGTTGATGATGTGTCGATCCTGCACCGCAGGTCCTGGACTCTGACCCTGTAGACCAGACGCAGGAGGTGGAGGAGGATCTGGACTTGCTGTACGACAGTTTGGAGGTCTACAACCAGAGCGACAGCGGGCCGGAGATGGAGGACAACGAGAGCGTTCTGAGCACGCCCAAACCCAAACTAAAGTACGTCCATCCACACTAGGGTTTAATATTTTTCCCGAAAGTTAGAGGGATCAGATCCCGGGAAATATAATTAATTTCCCGGGAATCCCGAAAAATTGCGTGTTGTTTTTTTTTTTTGTTTTGTTTTTTTGCAGCTAAACCAATTTGCCAATTTGTTCCTCAATCCAAAAATGACATTTTTTGCACGTTATATTTATCATTATTAGGGCGCAGGAACACAGTTTTTGTCCATCAGCACAGGCGGTGAATGATGAAAGAGAGCTCCGTGTGTGTCGGGACTCAGGAGTCACATCTGCTGCAACGCTAACTGTTAAAAGCCAAACACGTCGTCTGTAACTGATCTTCTGAAAAGCTTTACGCAGCAAAAAGAATGAAACTAATAGTTGACAGAACTCCCTAACGAAATACGATGAAGTAAACCATGTAATGATTACCTAAACCATTATGTAAAATGCATTCCTCTGTGGCTGTTGAGATTTAGGCTGCAAACAGGAACAATAAGCTGTTATAATTAGTAGTTAACGAAATATTCCATTTTTAGAGCAGGGCAGGCGTATTTCTTTAACACCTAACCTAGAGGTTACTGAGCATCGCGCTGCAACAGAAAAATACACCCTGGCGGCAATTTTAGCTTCATAAAAATTGTTAAAGTAGACCATTTAATGATTCAGATTAGAGCTCTGTTATATAAACTAATGAAATCTGCTACAGTAACCCGTTCAAGGATTCCCTCAAACATTACTTTAAACCAAAGTCTGTTCTGTGGCTGTTGAGATTTCGGCTGCGCACGGAAATAATTAACGACTGGAGTTTGTATTTAACAAAATTTTTCTTTATAAGAGCAGGAATATGTTTCTGTTTTACAGACACAGAGCTTACAACTTAAACTAAATGAAAAAAAAAACACGGCACAGTGCGCAACACGCACTGCAACAGACAGGGCTGCAGCTGCCAGTGGCTACTGCTGTGTAAGCGAGTCTCTGTGTTACCGTAACTACAGTGAAGCACTGCAGCCTACATTAACATTACCGTAACAGAGGCGCTGTAATAGAGGCGCCATTTCTTTTTTTTCCCGTTTCCCGACACACCCTTTCCCGGGAATCGAGAAACTGTTTTTATCAGATTTCCCGGGAATCCCGTGTCCCGGGATTAAACCCTAATCCACACTCCAGATCTGTCCTCAGCGGGACATCTCGTCTTTGACATCCCGATCACAGCGCCAGAATCAGAGTCAGAAACACTTTATTTCACGCACTGATGTAGTGAAATAATCTGTTTGGCCTCAGCAGAGAAAATGTGTCCGATTTTTCACAGGTGTTCAAAGAGGAATAAACAGGATTCACAGCGCGGTAAGATTTACTGACAGGAAGCATCGTCACAACAAGTTAACAACAAAAGCTCTGGTGTCAGCTGATCCAAACAGCTGATGTCTCCTCTCCACGTATGACCCGTGTTTTAGCTCGTCTGAGAAACTGAAACAGCATCTAGAAATGAAGCATTTTGGCGCTTGAAATCTGATTAAATATTGTGGATCAGGATCAGGCAAATATCTAGAAGTGAGACTTTTTCAGGATCACTTAGAAAGTCCTCACAGGGACTCTAAATCTCTAGAGTTCTGCAGGACTCTTCAGCAGTTTGGACGATGAGCCGGTCGGCTCCAGAGCTCCCAGCTGAGCACCAACAACAACAACAACAAAGAGAGTTAAAAGTTTGATTAATAAAAAAAAACACAGAAGTTAAGCACATAAAAATGAGGATGAAACCAGTTTATATTCATTTATTCTCTCAATGTTTTGTTAATTATGTTGTTTTTATTTGTTCTGCTGCTGAACGCATCACGTTTGTTCCACCGGGGTTCAGTAAAACTTCTGTTTAATGTTTTCTGCTGTTTTTTTTTTTTAAAGAGAGAGAGAGAGTGAACTTTTTGTGTGTTCTTCAGTAATTCGTCCCTGTTTTCTGTTTCCAGGCCTTTCTTTGAAGGGATGTCTCACTCCAGCTCGCAGACTGAAATTGGAAGCATACACAGCCAGAGAAGCGCGCAGAGAGAGCTGTCATGTCCTGTAAGTTGATCTGCGGGCGCTGGTCCTCGTCTGCTGCCTCTCAGCCCCAGCCCCTCTGTTTACCCGCAGACTCCTCCCTGGCAGCTGCTGGAGAGCGTCTTTTTGTAAACAGTCTTATGTAAAAGAGTCGCCTCTGGGCTCTGTTTGAATGTCTGGCAGGCCGCTCTGCTTTTTGTGGTCCAGGGATCCCCGAGGACCAGGACACAACAGGCAAGAAATCCTGAGCATGTGTGCAATGCAGAGCGCCAGCTCCCCCCTCCCCTGCAGGACAGAAGGAGGGCCTGCAGGCCTCACCCCTCTCACCCCTCTCACCCCTCTCACCCCTCTCACCCCTGAACCCCTGAACCCCCTTTAGTATTTATAGAGACCCACAGAGCGACCCTGCACCACCATCCACACTCACACACACAAATGTGCTCACAGAGGAGATCAGATGGAGCAATTCCTGAACTCACTGTCAGAGATTTACGACACACAGGAAACAACAAGAGCAGAGAGAGAGAGAGAGAGACCTAGAGCCTGACAGAGAGAGAGAGAGAGAGCTGTTTATAAATATCTGAGGATCCATGTTAGTCTGTAAAAAAAGCAGCAGCTCGAGCTGCTTCAGCCAGCTTCAGTCTGAGGAGCCTCTGATCTGATCCTCAAGTGAAACAGAGAAGCTGTTCGGAGATGCTCTGTTCATCAAGGACTGATGAGTGAGTCCACTCTTATCCAGCTCTTCATGTCTGATCAGAGAGCTGCAGTGGAATCTAAAGAGGCTTCGAGAGGAGCTGCTGGTATTTATGAGGACATGAGACCAAAACCAGAGAGAGTTCTTCCTTTACGCTCACCTGAGAGGGTTTCTTACCTGTGTGTCCAGTCTGATTTACTGTCAGGAAAGTTTTCAACATGGTGTCCTGACTGAATCAGCTCATGTGGTCTGATAACAAGCTCCACAAAAAGACAACCAGAGAAAATGAACAAAAATAAACTAATTCAAGAAGCAGTCCTTCAAACTGATGATGATGAGCAGGAGTGAAAGTGTTAACAACATGTAGACGTTCAGGTGTCCTGACTCTGCGACGATGGCCTCCAGATGCTTTGATTCACCCTCTAATAGGACTCATCACCTCATTTCTTTCAGACCCCTCATGGTGGCGCTAACCACTCTAACCCTGCTCTGACCCCACCAGGAGCAGTTTGTCATCTTCACTCATTTATTCAGAGAGACCTTTCATTCAGTCATCCTCTCACAATTCACCACAATTCACCACAATTCACCTGAAACAGCAGAATCACAGAGTGGTGGGGACGTTATTATAGAATAGAATAGAATGGAATAAAGAAGAATATAATAGAATCAAATGGAATAAAGTAGATTTGAATGGAATGAATTGGAATAAAGAAGAATAGAATAGAATAAAATGGAATAAAGTAGATTTGAATGGAATGGAATAGAATGGAGTAGAGTTGAATGAAATAAAGTAGATTTGCATGGAATAGAATGGAATGGAATAGAATAAAATGGAGTGGAATGGAATAGAATAGAGTCGAATGGAATAAAGTAGATTTGAATGGAATAGAATAGAATGGAATGGAATAAAGAATAATATAATAGAATCAAATGGAATTAAGTAGATTTGAATAGAATGGAATGGAATTAATTGGAATAAAGAAGAATAGAATAGAGTTAAATGGAATAAAGTAGATTTGAATGGACTGGAATAGAATAGAATGAATTGGAATAAAGAAGAATATAATAGAGTTGAATGGAATAAATTAGATTTGAATAGACTGGAATAGAATAGAATGGAATAGAATACAATGGAGTAGAGTTGAATGAAATAAAGTAGATTTGATAGAATAGAATGGAGTAGAGTGGAATGGAATGGAATAGAATAGAGTGGAATGGAATAAAGTAGATTTGAATGGAATGGAATGAAATAAAGTGAACTCAGATCCAATAGAGATGAATAAAGTAGAATGGAATAGACTAAAACAGGAAGGAATCATGTAGAGTAGAACATGATTGAATAGATCTCTAAAGAGAAGAATAAAGCAGAACAGACTGGAGTAGAGCAGTTGTGAGCTTATGTCTGACTGTCAACAACAACAACAACAACTAGGCTGAGACTAAACAGGAAGTGATGGTTCAGAGATCATGAAGCTTTAATCTGAAGAGCAGCTGCTGACACCGAGTCCCAGAGGCCGTGTCCTCCTCACATGTTCTCCTCTCAGTGATTTCTAGAGACACTCTTTCTGTGATTAAAGTGTATTAATGTGTGTGTGTGTGTGTGTGTGTTTCTCCTGCAGAGCTCAGACTTCCTGACGGTGGACAGATGTAAAGTACAGGGAGCACGGTATCAGGACGACACCAACCTGGACGCCACTGTCGGGGTACGTCTCTCCACATCTTGAGATTTCCTCTCTCTGAATTTTCTCTCTCTCTCCACTTGAGCGCCCTCCTCCCTTTCCGTTGGTTTGGGTGGTTTTCCAAGAAAAGGCGAAAAGGAAGCGAGTGTGTGTGTGTGAGAGAGAGAGAGAGAGAGAGAGAGAGAGGGAGAGAGAGCAGACACAGCAATCAGCTCAGTCATCCATTATAGATCAAGCAGATAAGGCCCCGTGCTGTTTGAATTGAGACTGATGAGGGCTGAGGAGCAGAGTGTTTGTTTCTCTGTGTGTGTGTGTGTGTTGTTGTCTCTGAGCTGCTGCGGTCAGTCACTCGCTCTAACCTTGTTGGTCTGACCCTGACTTCCCCTCTGAGCGACGGGCAGCTGGCTCTCTGCACCGCTCCACCAACCCCAGGATCAAACCAGAGTCCAAGCTGCAGGATCAGTGTTTCCCCTGCTGCAAGACCACCACCTCATATCTCCTCTGTTATCATCATCATCATCCTCATCCTCATCCTCATCCTCATCATAACCAAACTCATCCGTCCTGCTTTTTAAATGTCATTCACACGAATCAAACACAGTTCTGCGTCACGTGTCGCCGCTCGCTGCTGGCTGCTTCGTGTGTCCGCTCATCTCTGCTCCCCCTCTCTTGGTTCAGGAGCCGGAGAATGACGACAGCGGGCCGGGGCCGGGGGAGGTGAGCAGCTGGGATGTCAGCACCGAGAGGATGACCAGCACTGTTGGCAAGCTCTGCAAGACCGAGTCCCAGAACCACATGTCTCCCAGGTATACTGCTGTTCTCTACATCTGGAAACACACACACACACACACACACACACACACACACACACACACACACACACACACACACAGCCCTGTTATATCATGCTGGATGTAGACTGGAGCAGCAGGATGTTACAGAACTGACCTCATTTATGAGATTTATAGGTATAAATGAAACCCTGCAGGAAACGTTGAAGCTGTTTCTTCTTGAACCATCAGAGTTCGATCTTATTGAAGACTTAAATAGTTCAGATGAAACTGAAACCAAAGCGAGAATCAGTGCTCACTGAGTCTCAGTTTCACTGTAAACAGAACACAGCAAAAACGACTTCATATGAGACACGTTCAGCTGTGAAATCTAGAAAATGACTCAGTTCAAGATATTCAAAGAAACAAATGAAACTTGAAATGTTTTAGAGAGTAAAAAAATCAACCCGGGGGGTTGGAAAAATGTGTTCCTCACCTCCCTCACCCTTTCATTTAATGTAACGGTCATAACAGTGAAACAGAGACTCAGGTCGGGTCCGTCCTCAGGAGGAGGAAAAAAAACTGCTTTTACAGCGTTTACCTGAAGCCGACAAAAGAAGAAGAAGAGGAAGATCAAAGGACAAAACTCTGAGATCAAAGGACAGAGTGCTGGAGCTCCTGCTGTCGCTCTGCACACACACACACACACACACACACACACACACACACACACACACACACACACACACACACACACACACACGGACTGTTTCCTGCTAAGAATCTGGATACAGGAAACTGGACAGGAACATTTGTTTTACCCCATTGGCAGATTTTTTTTTTCACTTTTGAAACAATTCAGGCGTCATTTTTGTCTTTCAGTATCTTGAAATCAGACGTTTTCCGGACTCGTCAGTTGACTGTGACTCACATGAAGCCAGATTAGAGAAAAAGAGGCGCGCACTTGGATTTCAGCTTTTGAGAAAAATGTTTCATTTGAAGAAATTGAAACAGAAAAATGACGCCTGAACATTCTTTTATTAAGACTGCCGTCACAGAACAAGAAACCCGAGCAGTGAATTTTTCTTACTTCATTGGAAAACAAACACAGACATGAACAATAACTTTGGCTTCAGTTTTTGCTGTGCAGACTTGGAAACTAGCTCAACGAAAATTTGGGGGATTTCGACACTCTTAATTAAAAAAAGGACTCGTTTTTCTTTTTTCGTCTCCTCCTCCTCTCTCTCCAAATTCTCCTCTCTTTCCTCAGTGGCCCATTAAGACTAGTGATAGACCGATGTGCTTTTTTTTTCCAGGGCCGATACCGATATTAGCCGTGAAGGAGGCCGATAACCGATATTTGCAGCCGATATTCATTGTCAGTAAAAGTGAATATATTGACATCAAAATTTTGAATAATACAAACTCTGATCCTTAACTTTGTTTAAATGCCTTTCAGCACATCTTTATTTAACATTTTCCAGGCTCAGCAGCATGTCTTCTAAAGGTAAATAAACATTTAAACAAATAAATAGCTCCCTTAAGTTTTCTACAGTATATAAACTGTTTCAAAATGTCAATACAACTAAAATGTTTATCTCTTTTTTTTTTACTTCAAACAATAACAATAACAATATCATTTTCAAGAGCCAAGCAAGCTGTGAAAGTTATAATAAGTTCATAGACTGTGAGAGAGTCACCATGCTAATTGCGTTAGCCGGTCAATGGGATTTTCCATTCATGTTAGCATTAAGCTAGCGGACTTTCGCTAACCGAAGCAAAGTAGTTAAGAATAGCTTTCCTTTGCCAAGTTTTGAAGTGACCTATTATCGGCTGTCGTATTAAAAAAAGGCCGATGCAGACAAATATATGCGCCGATAATCGGCCTATCCCTAATTAATACAGACATAAAAGCACCTCCTAAATAAAGGGACGGGTTGTTTGTGAGCAGCCTGCACACTCGCGGTCCAGCGCCGTCTTTGTTGGACGCGTCAGGTGTCTCGTCTGCTCTGTAAACTTGGCAGCGTGTTGAAGCAGCACAGGGACGAGGTGTTGCTGATGAGGTAACGTGATGCTCAGGAAGCAGCCGTGCATATCTGAACACCTGCTCTGATGCATCCAGGCAGGATTATCTGAGACAGCTAACTAACTGTGTTTCATGGAAGCTAACAGACAGGTGAGGCAGGTGAGTCAGACTGTGCCTGCACAGTGGACGTTCTCTGTGAGCTGTGTTCCAACAGGAAGTTATCCTGCGACAAATTCAAGGTGGAAAAATCAGTCCAGCTCTTTTTCTGTCCAGAGCTGTCTCAGTGTTTTACGCATGGTATTAAGAAACGGGCTGTTTTTGTGCATCAGTTGATGAAAAATGTGCAAGTTTCTCTTTTTCCATCTATAGACGAATGATGTGAACTTTGAACAAACAGCTGTGACATTAATCCAAGCTTAGAATAAACACAGATTCTTTCTTTCAGTGTGTCATCAGCCTGTTTGATGTTTTCCTCTGCAGTAAAGTGGAGAACAGGCTGCAGAGACGTCCTCGCAGCACCTCCATGAAGGACAGACAGAACTCCAAAGCTCAGAGCGACCGGACCAGCAGCATGGAGAGCGAGTGCTCCCCTGACTCACGCCTCATAGCACAGGTGAAAATAAATGAAGCACAGGTGAGCTGTGTAGGTGTGTTTCCAGCTGTGGCGTAAATCAACCTCTCGTTTCACTCAAAGGTTCCGAGGAAGTCTGTGTACGACCAGCTGAACCAGATCCTCATCTCTGACGAACGGCTCCCCGAGAGCATCATCCTCATCAACACCATGGAGTGGCAGGGACAGGTGTGTGTTTACCTGTGCACATTCTCCAACCACAGGAGGAACACTCAGCTATAACCACACACGTCTGATATTTCCATCGACAAACCTGCAGTTCCCTGAGTGTCCACTAGAGTCCGTCCCCACAGAGCTCCATGTTAAAAACCTCAACTCCCAAACTCAGTAACAGCTCACCTGTTGACAGCAGATGAAGGGTTAAAGGGAGGGAGGATTAGGGGGCGTGGCCTCCTGGACTGCTACTGTCTCTTTAAGAGCCTTCAAATCAACCAGGAACTCAGCTAACAGTTCTGGAAGCTAACATTCCAGATTGTTCCTCCAAAGATCAAAGAACAGAGCAGGAGGTTTCTGATTGGTTGGTGTTAGTTTATGATGCTCACCAATCAGTGATGTCACAGATTGAGTCCTTGTGGTGTGACCTTCAGAGAAGCGTCTCATGGTTGGATCACTCCGACACACGGTGACCTCACAGTTTGAGACTTTGAGCACGTTTAGCATCAAGTTTTTAACATGGAGCTCTACGGGGACCGACTCCCTCCAGGAACTGCACCTTTTGGCTCTTCAGCATGTCCCCTCTGTTGACCCATGACCTCACGGTGTGTGTCTCTCTCTCTCTCTCTCTCTCTCTCTCTCTCTCTCTCTCTCTCTCACTCTCTCGTGTTTCTGTGCAGTACGTTGCCGAGTTGCTCCACGAACAGGCCCAGCCCATCGTGTCCACCTGCTCTGCTGCTGACGTTCAGGCTGCCTTCAACACCATCGTCACTCGCATCCAGAGATTGTGAGTTGCACACAGACCTTTGACCCCCCCCCCCCCCCCCTCTCTCTCTCTCTCTCTCCTCAGGAAGTCTTGTTAGTGGAGGGGATGTCGCCTCCGTCTGCTGTGCTGCTTCTGTTTAACCTGTTTCCTCTCTAACCCAGCTGACCGTGGCTCTTCCTCACTGCACACACACCTGCTCCCTCTCTCTCTCTCCCTCTCTCTCCCTCTGTTCACTGCAGCTGATGTCCCATCATGTAGACACACACACACTTCACACACCTCTCTGTTGTTCAGATGTTCACTCAGATGTCTGCTGCTTTATCTGGCTGCAGGCTTTTCCCCTAAAAAGCAGGAACACCTTTTTAACAACCTGCTTCAAACCGGTGCCTCTCTGTCACCGCCTGGTTGGTTGTTACTCTGTGAACTCTGCTGATCCTGTTTTCAGTTATTCCCAAACACTTTAGTCTACAATCTGGAGTCTGGAGGCCCCCCTTTGTCCCAATCAAATCAATTTAACCAATCAGATCCTGTCCTGTCGTTCCGCCCGCCTCCTGTGTGTACATTTCTCCAGCGTGCTCTCGCTCTGATTCAAAGCTCATAACCAAGAGGATCCAAGTCCGCTGGAGAACAGCAGAAAAACTACCTATACCCTGATTACTGCTAACGTAGAGCAAACAGAAACCACGAGCTGAGGACCGCTTTGAGTCTGAGGTCTGGATCGGTCTCCATCATATGATCCAGAATCAGCGGCGCTCATGTGAGCGGGGGCTAAACGGAGTCCTGAGGAGACGCTACATTCAAATTCATGCTAGTTTTCTGCATGACTTTAAGGTTATATTATTTGGCTTTTTGCCTTCATTTGATTGGACAGCTGAGTGTAGAAACGGGACATGTGGGGAGTATAAAGTGAGAGAGGAAAGGCAGCGAAGGGGAGAGACTCTGTAAACAGGCAAACGCTGAAACTGTCAGCACCTTTAGACGTCTGAAAACATGAAGCATGTAGCTGCTGAATCCTGAGTTTATAACATCCATATTTACTGTTTGAATCCTCAGTCCATGCTGCTCTCCTTTCATGGGGGAAAAAAACATCCACGCAGGTCGTTTCTCTTCTTTTTGTGAGAAATCCGACTGGTTTTGGATACGTTCAGTATCTTGAAGCTGGAGGAGTTTTCAGTGTATCTGGAGATGGAGACTTGCTGGTTCTTGCAGATTTCCTGTATTAAAAATGGAAACACATGACATCATGTGACCCCGTATGAAGGGGGAGGCGGTTTGACTCCAGGTTTCACGCCCTGATAAGAATCTCTCTGAAACACACCTGTCAGGATTCTGGAGTTTCCTTTAATGACTCCGTCCTTCTTTAACCCTTTCAGCTGTAACTGCAACGCACAGACGCCCCCGACCATGAAGGTGGCGGTGGCAGGTGACCAGAGTTACCTCAGCACCGTGCTGAGGTTCTTCGTGGAGCAGCTCGCCAACAAGACGCCCGACTGGCTCAGCTACATCCGCTTCCTGGTGATCCCCATCGGTAAGAGATGCAGGAGCAGTGTGAACGTTAGAAGATGCAGATGATGTGTGTTAACGTGACCTTAACGTGACCTTAACGTGACCTTAACGTGACCTTAACGTGACGTTGGTCCTCAGGCTCTCATCCTCTGGCGAAGTACGTGGCCTCATTCGACAGCCGCTTCAACAACATCTTCATGGACACGGCGTGGAGGGAGCTGTTCTGCAGGACGGAGCGGCCCGCCTCAGGTACGCTCCTCAGAGCAAGTGTGCGTGTTTAATGTTCAGCCGGCCAGAAAGGGAGAGAAACAGGGTCAGAGCGCGGGTCAGAGGCTGACGGATGGACCAGGAGGATTCTTCATCTGGAGCAGACAGCTGCAGCCTGCAGGAGCCATCTGCATCAGGGCTCTGATGCTCCCTGAAAAACCGCTGCAGCTTTAAAACTCCACAGCCTCCAGATTTACACGACACTCAGACTTTAATCCTCAGAGAGACTTTTATTCTCTGAGCTCACACTGAATTTACTCTGAGTCAGGGCGGAAACTACCTCTTAAATCTTACGTCTTAAACCTGAGATATTTCAGGCAGCTCATCCGTCAGTTTCAGACTGAAACACCAATCAGTGCAGAGGCTAAATTTCAAATAAAGCTTCCATGAACATTTTGTCATGAGTAACTGGTCCCTCCACCTGTTTTTGATTTTTCTGTTTTTTATCTTCTTGTTTGATCGTTTATTTTTTTAACTGTTTCTTTTCTGGTTTGTTTTGAGGTTTTCCTCAGGTGTGAAGTGTGTAATGAATATGATTTATAATTATTTGTTTCTATAACATGCATATCAAGGCATTAATTATTTCTTTGTTTTTACCGCTTTAATGTAGCTTTAAGTTTTATATTCTTTAACCATCTTTCTGTCATCATCTTTTTCAGTCTTTATTTCGGCCTCGCTCTGCTTTTAAACAGCTTTATTAAACTCTTATTATGATGTTTGAATAAACTACCGTAATACCTGGAAAAGAAGTCCCACTGGTATTAAAGTGCAATCCATTTTGGAGCGGCTCCACTCGGTTCAGCAATGTGCAGTTTTTGTGCAGATGTGTAGCTTTCTTAGCCACTTAGCCTGAAGTCCGTACGGACCCACCTGAGACACTTTGTTTTGGCTGCTGTCTCTTTAAGGCTCTCCGATCCACAAACCCCCCTCACTCTGATTGGCCAGGAGTGGAGCTATGGGTAAACCTTTGTGTTTGAGGTCCCGCTCCTTCGATGTGAAGATTTTGTGCCATTTTTTATCCACCGCGTGTTTCTCTCATTGTTTGTATTGTTAAGCCGTTAGTCTCTCCTGATGACGTCATCATCGGGTCGGTGCGGAGCGTCTGCTCTTGTCGGCCTGTTGTGTTTGGTTTGAGCTTTAAAACTCTCGACTGTAGAGCAGTTAGATTTAGGAAGAGAACAATAACAAAGTAGAATCAGCTCAGAAGACTGTAAATAATAAATGTAAGGGGTAGACCTCGGTGTTGGAGCTCTTTTTTCTTTGAACTTTGACTCTTTCTTTCTTTCTCTTGCTGTGAACTCGCTCTGACAGCTCCATCTCACAGCTTTTATTTTAAGTATCACTTGATCTGCCTCAACGTGCCTGATTACCCCCCCCTCCCCCTCCCCTCCTTTGGATGTACGTCAGTCACACCTGACAGTAAAGGTGTAACTTTCACACACGTTGAGTCATTCCTGGAGGGGTTTGGCTCCTGAAGGTTTTTACATCTTTAACTTTCTCATCTCATGTGTCACATGGCTGACTTCACGCATGTTTTAATGACCTCTCACACTCTGCGGCGCTCCGTGGAAGGAGGATGATTAATGCACACTCCTCCAGCGCTCATCTGTATGTGAGAATTAACCGGTGCCATCCTGCAGCTTGTTTGTCAGACGTTAAAGTGGAGGGGCGTGTCCTTAACCATCCGTCTCCCTGCAGATAACATCGACGTAGCAGGACGGGTGGTTCAGTACCTGGCCGGTGCCAACGTGTCCCACCAGTTCCCCATCTCAGAAGCCATGCTCACCTACAAACAGAAGAGGTAAGGTGACTGAGAGCTGTGTGTGTGTCTGTGTGTGTGTGTGTGTGTGTGTGTGTGTGTGTGTGTGTGTGTGTGTGTGTGTGCACTGATTCTGCACGTTTGTGCTTTTTCTGTGCATCTTAAAGCATGTTTGAAATCTCTCTCTCTCTCTCTCTCTCTCTCTCTCTCTCTCTCTCTCTCTCTCTCTCTCTCTCTCTCTCTCTCTGTCCTGAAATAAATCCGTTTTTACGTCTCTATAAGAAATGAATCAGATCACAAACAGGCTGCAGCTCTGAGGTGTCACAGTGATCTGCATGAGGTGAATGTTATGAGCATGAGCATGCACACACACAGATTAGGTTTTGTTTTCTGATGCAGCTCGTAGGGTTACTGTAGTTCAGTGAGCAGTTAGCAGGAAATCACTTCCTGTCCACACTTCCTTCCTCTTCCACTGCGTTGTTTACAATCCAGTTCACACCTTCAGAAACAAATTCATCCTTCAGCTTCGTCTGTAAAGTGAGTCTCAGTTTCACTGTCATAATAAATCAGAGAGTGAGAGATGACAACAAACTGACCAACAGAGCTGAACCCTCCCTCCAAGCAGGTCCCAGTTTCACTGTAAACAGTGTTTATGTCTTATTTATTGTAGAAACTGCCTCATCAGACTTAATATGAGACACATTCATCCGACAGGTCCAGAAAGTGTCTTATTTAAAGATATTTTAAGACAAAATGACGCCTGAGTCATTTCTAAAAAGTAGTTGTTTGGTTTCTTGAAAGAAGAATAAAATCTTAATACAAGAAACGTGACTAAATTTTTCTCACACAAGTTTCTTTCTGGGGAAAGAGTTCAGTCAAAGACCATCATGTCACATTTTGTAGTTTCAAAAACAGAAAATTAAACTTGAACAAAATGAGGAAAGAAGAAAATTCAAAAGACAGTTTGGTGCTGTGGAGAGGTTGATTTCCCTGAAGCAGAGATGAGAGCTTCATTCAGCCGGCGACAGGTGTCATAATAAGACGATCTTTACCAAAAATAAGACACAAACACTTGCTGGGCTTCAGTTTTTACAGTGAAACTGGGACCTAAATGAAGGTGAAGGTTGCCAAAGTTCACGGTCAGTTTACAGTTTTATGCATGTTCTCTCTCTCTCTCTCTCTCTCTCTCTCTCTCTGTCTCTCTCTCTCTCTCTCTCTCTCTCTCTCTCTCTCTCACCGACTATAACAGTGAAACTGAGACCTAGAGAATAGACATAAACTCAAGCTCTGGTTGCAGTTTTTGCAGTGTAAGCTCCACACAGGCTTCAGTCTCTTTCTTAAGGCTCAAACAGAAACACCTGATTGGTGGAAACCAGAACGCTTTCCCTCCACAGACAGAGTCAGGAGTCTGAACCCTGCAGGTTTTGGTAGAACTGGACCAGGATTCAGACTCTGAGTTTTGCTGTGGTTCAGGTTGAATGTGTGAGTCAGTCACACACACACACACACACACACACACACACGGCTGCCCTCCACAGACTGTTTGTTGCCTCTCTGTTTGCATCTGTGTGTTCTGTGTGTGTTCTGTGTCTGAGGTGTGTCTGAGGTGTGCTGAGGTGTCCTGTTGGTCTGAAGGTACTAAATACATCACTCAGTTTTAACACTGTCGCATCCCTTCTCCCCCCTCCCCCCCTTTTTGATTTGCATTCAAGGAAAAGGAGTTTGTATTTTGATTTTTACATCAGGTATCTGACTCAACTCTTGCTTTGTTTTGCCCTTCCTTCCTTCCTTCCTTCCTTCCTTCCTTCCTTCCTTCCTTCCTTCCTTCCTTCCTTCCTTCCTTCCTTCCTCTCTTTCTCTCCCTCTCTCTCCCTCATTCAGCTCCTTGCTGTGTCTGAAACATTTCCCTCTTCACGTCCGTCTCTCACCGTGACTTCACTCCGTCCCGTCTCTGTCTCTGGTTTGCTGTGGTTTTCACTTCCTGTTCTGTCCTCTGTGTTGTTGCTGTGAGTTTTTGCCTAACAACCTTTAAATGAACCCAAACCGTTCAGGAACATTTGTGGCGTTCCACGCTGCACTGAAAGACTCGGGGTGAAGCAGGTGCTGTCAGAGTGAGCAGGAGGATAGTTCAGCTTCATAGAGACGCGGTTTCACCTCTTCCTCCTGAAGGGAATGTTGAAGATTTGGTCCTTTTATTTTGGTGCTTTTTTCATCCTGTAAATTCTTAAAGTTGAACTGCATCATCGTGGTGTTTTGAAGGCAGTGATTCATAGCAGCTACTTTTCTAGTTTCTCAGCTGTTTGTTTTCGCTGTGACCCTGGGAACCGAGGCAGCGACGCTCACGCCATCGTAGGAATGTTTCAGAAAGCAGCAGCGCTGCAGTTACTTCCTGTCTCATCCAGACATCAGGTTTCACCCTTCAGCGTCTTTTTTGATTACTGTCGGTAAACGTGTCTCCTCTCCTCGCTGTCGGGCTGTTTGCATCAGGTGATGATATTTTCAGGATCAGGAAGAAACAGGAAGGTCACATGACTTCTCCACTTTTCACTTTCTGACTCGTCTGCTGTGATGCTTGTGTGTGCATAAATATGAAGCGCCCGACACCTCAGGGTAGTGATGCTGCTCGGGGTCAGAGTCCTCTCTGGTTGTAAGGAGCGCCCCTCCTCCTCTCATCCATCTCATTGTACCCTGACCCTAACGATGACCCCATTTCACCCACGGCTGGTCATGTGCCATTTCCTCTGCGATGGGACATGGTGCAGGCCGTGTCACCGCCATCCTCCCTCCAGGATCACTCAGTGTTCAGATGTTCACACCTTCCTCCTCCTCTTCCTCACGGCCTCTTCTCTCTGTTTCAGCCCTGACGAGGACTCCTGTCAGAAGTTTGTGCCGTTCATCGGGGTGAGGCTTTAACTTTACGGACACGACGTTCATCCGTTCTCTGTTTCATCTGAATTCACGCTGACTCCTTCTCTTCTCCCTCAGGTGGTGAAAGTTGGGATTGTGGAGCAAAGCCTTTCGACCTCAGGTAAGACGGAGCTGGTTGTGAAGGTGTGTTAGTATTCAGTCAGCGCGTCCTGACGAGGACGAGGACGAAACGTCCCAGAAACCCCCGATCCTGATTCATCTGCTGGTTTATTTATTCAGAGTCTGCAAACACAGAAAGCAGATTTATTCAGTTTGCTCTCCTTTAAATCTGTGTGTGTGTGTGTGTGTGTGTGTGTGTGTGTGTGTGTGCGTGCAGTTGACTCAGATGATGCAATGGGAGGTAACACCAGCATCCTGTCCTCCCCGACTCCCCCATCGGCCGGTCCGTTTGGGAAGGAGATCGGCAGCACTCCTCCTCAGTCTCCCTCCGTGTCCACCGCCCTCTCTGGAGCTGGGTACGCCACACACACTCTCACACACACACTCCTGCACACACAGCAGAGTCCCTCCACACAGCGCCTGACTTCTCCTCCTCCTCCTCCTGCAGCTCTCCGTGCTCGGGCAGCGAGGTGATGGGGCTGCAGGTGGACTACTGGACGTGGCAGGGTCCAGAGAAGAAGAAGGAGGGCGAGAAGAGAGACGTGGGGCTGAAGAACACGCTGAAGAGCAACTTCAGGTCCCTGCAGGTCAGCCGCCTGCCGTGTGGAGGGGAGCTCACGCCTCCGCCCAGCATGGCCATGACCGTGGTCACCAAGGAGAAGAACAAGAAAGGTACGAGGCCGTCACACGGGAACACATCAAACCACAACACGCGTAGAGGCCGAGGGTCCCAAAGGATCCTCAGCAACCGCACACGCCAAAACGAAGTAGAGTCCCTGCAGCCGTTCATCCACTTCACACCAGAGACAGAGACTGAAGTTCAGAACTTAAAAACTAACTGACCTGAAGGATTCACTCAGTCCTCTCACGTCCTTTTTTAAAGTTTCAAAGCTAAAAAACTGTCGGCGCAGACAGACGGCGTCTTTCTGTGTTTTATAACCTGTTCAGACTGAAGTCAGATAAACTCCACAGCTCCATGTTTTTATGATTATTCTCTAACAAACATGACGTGAGACTCTAACACACCTCCCTCCGTCAGGCTCCGTCTAACGCTCTCCTGTTTGAGTCCCGTCGTCCCACAGACCCGTGAACACACCGTGACGCGTCTCGAACATGAAGCTGAAGAGGAAGCGTCGTCTTCTCTGACTCCTCCCTCTCTGCGTTTTCTCCTCTGCAGTGATTTTCCTCAGCAAGAAGCCGAAGGAGAAGGAGCTGGACTCTAAGAGCCAAGTGATCGATGGAATCAGCAGGTTGATCTGCACCGCCAAACACCAGCACACCATGCTGAGAGGTAATGGAGCTGCACCGCCACCTGGTGCTCATTCCAGGAACTGCAGCTGCATTTATAGCTGAAAACAAAGTGTGTGTTAAAGCTGCAGGTACAGGAGTGTTTTTAACCCTGTTTTTATGACGTCCAGCTGTTGATCAAACGCTGAGGAAAAATGTTTATTTCTTTTTAGGGAAGTAAAAATGAAACATTCACAAATAAACGTCCCCGTTTTTATTTTAATCTCAGAATTTTGACTTTTAATTCTCGTTTTGAAAACAAAAATTAAAAAATAAATATGAATATTTTTCTAATCTCAGAATTTTAAAATGTTAATCCAAAAAATGTTGAAGTTTTGTTTCCTCTTTGGTTTTTCTGAAATTCAATCTTTAAATCGTCACCTTTAGATCACAGTGAGAATCAACCCTTTCATTCCCACTTCAGTATCTGAATTCTTACAGTTTGTTTTTTCTCATAATAAATTTTCTATTTCAAGAAAGGCCAGTAAAAAATAAATAAATAAATAAAAAGACATTTTCAGTTTTTATTTTTAATCTCAAGATTTTTGACTTTGATCCAAAAGTCTGGATTTTTTTCACCAGAATTCTGAAACTTAAATCATTTTTATTCTTTTTGTAATTCCATAAATAAATCATGAGTGCTTTTTTTTTAATCCATTTTTTATCTCTGAAATGTGACTTTGTTCTCATCATTTCTGAGATGAAAGTCAAAATTTGAGATAAATCTCAGAATTCATGTTTGTTTGTTTGTTTTTCAGAATTCTGAGATTAAAATCAGAAATTTAAAAATCTTTTATTTTGTTTTTATTTTGAAGTTTATTTTTACGGTTCTGACCTTTAAAGGCTTATTTTCAGTGTTTCTCCTCCTCGTCTGTAGAGTTCAGATATTTGAGAGAAGATCATCATTCATTCACTCATTCATTCATTCATTCATTCATTCACTCATTCATTCATTCACTCATTCATTCACTCATTCATTCATTCATTCATTCACTCATTCATTCACTCATTCATTCATTCATTCATTCACTCATTCATTCTAACCAGGAAACTTAAAATCAGTGAGTAAAATGAATTCTTGTGTAAAACAGACTCCTTGAAGCCTCCTTCATCACGCTCACTCTCCTCCTCCTCAGTCACCATCGACGGCGTGGAGTGGAACGACGTGAAGTTCTTCCAGCTCGCCGCCCAGTGGCCGACACACGTCAAGCACTTCCCGGTGGGGATCTTTGGTTACACGAAGCCCGTGTGACCCCGGCCGCCCTCCGCTCGACCCCCCAGCCCCGCCCCCCGGCCCGCCCGACTCTCCGCTGCACTTGTCTCCCCGAGAGGCTCCAGAGAACCCGAGGAGGAGCTGACGGGCCCCGGCGGTTCTAGTTTTCCTGTGGAAATCTTAGGGACTCACCACGGCGTGTTGATGAGACCTTCATGTTGTCAATCGATGTTTTTGATGTTGTTGGTGTTGTTGTCGTTTTTTACACACTACAAAAAGAACAAGTACTATTTTGTAAGATTTGTGCGACCGCCTCGGAGGTATTTTGGGGTTTTTTGACAATTTGCCACATTTCAATAATGGCAGCTGTGTTTGCACTTTGTTTTGTTAACATTTTATTATTTCTGTGAAATCCTACATTTATTGTTACTCTATAGACGATGGAGGAGTGTGATGGTGACGTGCAGTGGTGTGTGTGAGGTTGTGTGTGTCCTTGAAAGTTGGAGTATTGCTGTGAATCTAGATGGAAACCTTCTCTTCGGGCTCAGTGCTCACTTTTCTTACTCGTCCCTTTACGTTCTCTCAGAGATGAATCCGGACAGGACGCGTCGACGCTCTGAGCGTCGCTCGGCTCGGGTAGATGTCGCTGCGACACATCCGTGACGTCTGCTGGTTGTTGTGAGGGTGTGTGTCGGTGTTGTTGTACACGCAGAGTGTACGCTAACACGGGTAGAAGCAGGGTAAAAAGACGCCTGAAGATTTCACCTGTCAGCAGCAAAACGCCAGACGAGTGGTGATGTGTGTGAGCCGTGTGTTTTCAGTTAGCTGCCGCGTTGTTTGGCCTTTTCCTCGAGTCGTTGGGCGAAGTCGACCTGTTTGAACAAACACTCCTGATGTGCCAAATCCAGTCTGTTCTGTGGGCCTGAGCTCCGTGTGATCCGGCGTTAGTCCAGTCTGTGGTCTCTGTGGAACCAGTATTAGCTGTACTGAGTTAGAAAAACACACCCGTGAACTCCAGGACGCGTGCACTAACGCAGCGTTTACCGTCCTGTCCTTCATCGCAGCTCCACCCAGACCAGGACCAGGACTAGGACCAGGTTCTGGGAGACTAACTCTGACTTGAAGAGCTGCTCTGGGAGCCGGCGTTCCTCCCAGCAGGATGAAGAGTGAACGGGGGTTTTCTGCGGGTGTCCGAGTCACTGCCTGTGTGTGTCTGTGTGCTCCGTGTTCGATGGTACTCCCTGATAGTGTTAACGTGAAACTTTTGCAATAGGAAACCTGACGAAGGGCCTTCTGTATGAGTTTGTTGTTGCTTTTTATAAAGTGAAGACTTACGAGCTTTGATAGGCTGGCTTTTTTAGCGTTGTATAGAAAATATATACAAGATGTATTATTGTGAACCCCCTCCCTCTAAATTGAAAGCACAAATAGCTTCTCCCGTCTTTCTCCACGTAAATGCCAAATATATATAAATATATATATGAGCAGAACTCATGGTATGAAGTTAGGAACACCAGTAGACGTTTGGCTCCTCCCACTTTGTGACGCACTTTCATGAGGTTTTTACACGTTTGAGCTCCGGCTGGACTCTTTGGTTTGAGGTGAAGTGTTGGAGGTGTGAGTTTGAGATGTAACCACTACCTTTAGTCCAGAGAAGGCCGATTATTATTGATTATTATTGATTATTATTGATTATTATTGATTATTATTGATTATTGATGATCCCTTCTCACAGGGAGCTTGTGTTTCTGTCGGTTTAAAGGGATAGTTCTGGTTCCGAAACGTTTAACAAGCTCCAACCTAAACTCTTACATCGGTCTCAGTCTGCTGCTAAACTTTGCTGCCAGAGACCCACTTTGTTTGGCTGATCAGCCAATCAGGACCCACGATGCTACAAGATTAAAGTCGTACTGTCAGCGTGTCATTTGTTCTCCTGGTTTACGATTTTATTCTCACAACAGAAAACAGAGAGTTTCAATCGTAGCATTAAGACTTTTTATTTCTAATAATATTCCAACTTTTATCTCGCAGCATCTCGACTTTTTTACGAGCAACTTCAGGAATTTTAATCTCATAAACTCAAAACAATTTCTCATAAAAATGTGACTTTATTGTGTCTTATCTTTACGTCTTTAACTTTGTACCTTTAAGACTCTAAAACTGTAAAATAACTTCATCGCAACATTACGAATATTTACTCCTAAAATTACGACTTTATTCTCATAACAAAAACATTTCTACTTTGTCGCACAGACTGTTATTATTGTGACTTACGACTTAAATCTCATAACGTCGTGACTCGTATTTCGTAACGCGTGAACTTGGTGACTTTTTTCGTAGAACATTACGAACGTATAACATCCGTTTGGCTTTGACTTGGTTACAGTAACACCTTCATGTTGTGACATTACGACTTTAATCCGGTGACATTTATTTCTTAACAAACTGACAGATTTCATGTGCATCACGAACATCTTTTCCTCCGACATCAGGAAGATTTACCGTAACAATGAAGCTTTATCCTCGCGACATAAAGATTAACTCGTCAAATTACGACTCATCTCTTCAAGGTGTAAAGTTTGTAACATTAAAACTTTAATGTTGTAACATTTGGATTTTCAATCGTGTAACACTGTGACTTAACTCCAATAACTTTACGAATGTTGACTATAAACATGAAGATTTAACTCTTTGAGCGTCACAGTGTTTTCGGCGTTAGCGGTGTTATCCGTTTTGGAAACGTTACTCTTATTTTGTTACGTAACAGCTTTAAACTCCTTTGCTGACCCCAAACATTAAAACTTTATCCTCCTCACATTTTAACATTTTAACTTGTTTTTGTTTTTCTGGCCCTCCATCATGAGAATCACACAGTTTGTTTATTTTGAGGTTGAGACTGATCAGCTGATCTGGCGCCAAACAAAGTGTTTTAATGGCGGCAAAGTGAAGCGGTGAACGGATCGTACGCTGACGTTGATCACGTGGAACCAGCTCAGTGATGCTCTGGCTTCAGTTCTGGAGATGTTCTTAGGACTGACCTGCATCTGAAACAACCGCACTTCAAATGAAGGAACTGTCCCTTTAAGAGCCCGTCATGGCTGTCTGTTACTTTATGTTTTGCCACTTGATGAAAGCATCTTTCTTTGCAGCTCCGCCTCACGTGTCTGCCTGTGAACAGTCCAGTGTTTCCTGCTTTGTGGAGTTTTATTCTTTGAGTTCGGAGACTCTGACGTTTGTAACGGCGGCCGTAGAGACGTGTCGGCGAGGGCGCAGGTATTTGAGGGAATCAGCCTTTACAAACTGGGCTCAGAGGAAAGTGTTTGACCTGGAGTTTCTTTCTTAATTTGCCCTGAATCTAGAGGTAGCATGGGCGCGTGTTACAAGTCTGGATCAGTGAGCAGGCATGATCAGAGCTACATGAGTGTTTCATGAGCGCTCACAGCGACGACGTGCCGCCTCACTGCTCCCAGGACTCGAAGCGCCGCCCGGTGTCTTTGCACAAACCCTATTTTGATGACATGACAGTATTTTTAAATCTACCACTAAAAATATGGGTTACTCTGCATGTTTTACTATAGATGTAAATATGTTTTGGATTTTTATATTGTTTTGTTTCTTTCCATGCTCTCACAAGCAGTTGTGTTTAATAAAATTTTTAATCTTCTGTACAAACGGCTCGTCTTTATTTTCGTCTCCACTCTGAACAGGACAGAAATGATAACACAGGAGGATTAAGACGGTAATCTGCAGTCCCAAACATGTCCGGGCTCCTGTTTTTAAGCTGAGATTGAGGGCAGGTTGATGTAACTCTTCATCGGAGGCAGAGGTTTGATCTTCCGTCCGGCCCAGCCGCCTTTCCTCTGCCACAGACCGCTCGAGGGTCGTTTGCCGAGTCTGCGATTCCGACCCGCTGAACCGATGATCTGTTTGTTGTGGTCGATGTTGGAAACTCGTCCGACAGTGACGATGCAGGTCTCCAGAACCTGTGAGTGCAGACCAGCAAAATCAGATTAAAGGAGCTTTTATTTTGAAGAGATGGAGTGAAGTCCATCCTGCAGCAGATTGTAACAAAACACAAACTCTAATTTTCACAGGTAGCTCACAGACAAATCCAAGAAAAAGTTTAAACCCAAGTTAAGAATAAATGAATAACATCAAGACACAAAGAAATGCTGCTCCAATGCTGTTAATCTATTCAGGAACCCCAAAAACACAGTGATTTATTTTGTTATGTGTTTTTAAATAAGAAAAATGTTCTTATAAATTAGAAATATTGTATAAAAACACAAAACAACAGAAAGTTACACTTTGTTTACTTTAGGGGCTAAAGGTTAGCAGCTACAAGGCTGACACAAAGCACAACTAAATAAATTAATAAACCTTTTATAAAAACATGACATTTCACATTCGAGTTTAGCCTACATTTACCTTAGCTTAGCTTAGCTGAAGCAGCGGGATAGATAGGAGTTTGTTAGCCTCTCAGCTGCTAACCGTTAGCCGCTAAAGTAAACAAAGTGTAACCTACCGGTAGGCTACAGCCAGTGACTGGAAGCCATTCAACGAAAAAAAAATGTTACATCGAGATAATGCTTTAAAAAAATATTTCATTATAATGAAAACACGATCTTTGTTATATTGAGAAAACAAAATAAGTCGTTATTACGAGATAACGGTGCATAAAAAGAAAATCCATGGCCGTTCTCATCTTCCGTAAAAAAACAAGAGAGTCACGTCAAATTTATTTACTTATAAACTCAATAAAATGTTGGTGACAGAAAAACCTGTAAACTTCATTCTGTGATCAGAAAGTTCACGGGAGGAATTGATAATGATGTTGGTATCGATGAAATCTTCCCTGACAGGCACTGTGACAAACAGAAATGCTCCCCGAGTCCAGAGAACCTCACCTGAACCTGCTGCTTCGAGGGAAGCTGGACGATGGCTGTCCCGTTGACTTTACGCAGCAGGATGCCGCTCGTTCCTGAAACCAAACAAACAAAACATTGAAATCAGAAATATGGAGAGAGATCGTTCAGCAGCAGGTTTCCACATGTGCTGCATGCAGAGGGACAGACAACATCTGTACCTCTAGACTACAGAACATGAACGTGATGAAAGATAACTAATGGAGCACCTGCAGCACGGATGTACTCTGATCCCTTCCCCGGTTGGATCTCCAGGTTGTTGACCAGTGTCCCCACAGGAAGAGCTCCCAGCGGGTACGCATCGCCCTCATTAGCTGCGACTAAATCAAAGAAAAGAGATTAAAAACAGAAATCTGGACTTTCAGCGACAGAATAAGAAGTTTCAGGGATGGATCTGTTACCCGCCATCCGTCCAATCACTCCTGATGTTTTGATGACGTCTCCAGCCTGCATGTTCTCTGTGGCGATGATCCATCGTTTCCGTTTTCCTCCAGCGATCAGAGCGATGTCAGCCGACCTGAGAGGTTCAAACGTCATCACATGTTCCTCACAGATTAATCTCAGTCCTCTGTGATGAAAACTGCCCTCACCTGCACGGGTCGTACCGCACTTCAACCACCTTCTCCTCAAACGGTTTGTTGTCTTTGTCGGCTTCATAGCGAAGTCTGTGGAAGTCGATCCAGCGGTATTTCTGCTTGTGACCTCCACCGATGCCGTGTGTTCGAACCTTTCCTGTTTGAGAGGCGGAAAGAAATTTATCACCTGACACAGAAAACCTTCAACAAGGGGCTGAAGACCCTAATCACACCTGTTTACCTGTGTGATCCCGGCCTCCCGT
This sequence comes from Labroides dimidiatus, assembly GCA_030710495.1. Lineage (NCBI taxonomy): Eukaryota > Metazoa > Chordata > Actinopteri > Labriformes > Labridae > Labroides > Labroides dimidiatus. The sequence goes on along the minus strand of CM061149.1, from coordinate 1,220,633 downwards.
CTTCTTCATGCCCATCGGTCTGATGGTGTATTTCTCCATCTGCTTCCAGAGCGTCCTGTTCTGACTCAGAGCGGCCGTAGTGAGGAAGCCTCTCACCTGAGCTCCCAGATTCACCTGAGAGACCACCTGCATATATAAACCGTAACAAAGATTATAACGTGCTGGTGATTGAGATTGTGACTGAGAGTCTTAGGTGAAGGATGTTTACCTGTGAGGAGAGCACTGCATGCTGGGAGAAAGACAGGGAGCGCAGAGCTCGAGTCAGACACGACACCGACATCATAACAACACCTGACACACCTGGAGAACAGAGAAGGGAGGTTAGCTCCAGATAACCCGGATCTCCATAATTTGAAATAAAATAAAATAAATGTGTTCCATGTATATAATTAAACTTAAACGTTTTTTTTTTTGTCATCTCAGCCTCATTTCCCGTCAAACTGTCATCATCCTTCCTGAAGTAACCTTAAACATCAGCTGTTAAAGTGCGCTGGAGCTAAAGTTAGCCTAGCCTGGGTACGGATCATAAGGCTTATTAAACCTTTTAATTTATGTAAAAGAGAATGAGAAATGACCTGATAGTTCGTGTATCATTCGTCTATCATGTGACAGAATTTGGTGCGGTAGCAGCTTGTAACTAACCTTTAAATTCAGCTTTAAATCATCCCGAGCTTCAGGCAGCGTCCTTCACAATCCTGCACGTTGCGTCGCGCACTGGTGACGTACTCCAGAAGTAGACTTAGGGCGGAAACAGGGAATGCTCTGAGCGGCAGGGTGGCCAAAAGAGTGGTCGGAATGTGCCAAGTTACTTAAATAAAGTGACGCTTTCATGCCTGTAAACCCCGATTTGTGATAAAAGTGGATCTGTTGAATGCGGTATGAAAAGTCAGACTGACTGGAAGAATATCTGTTACCCGTAGGAGCTGAAAATAACCACAAGGTGTCGCTATACACGCTTTAATTTTGTTCATGTGATGGAATTTATTGTTTTTCATTTGAATAAATTGAAAGTTTGTTCTAAAATCCAGCATAACAAGATGCCCCCTGTGGCAATGTTTAAATTAAAATCACATGAAATTACTATGTTATTGTTAAAGATTACAATAACTACCTCAACCCTTTAGTGAAGTAACAAATATAAAATCCCACCCCATCTCCGCCAGGGAATAAAATTAATAAATGAAATACCGTTGTGATGCTTTTCTAATGATACTTTATCTACATTTAACATTAGATGACCTGATACAAAAACAGATAACACATGAGAGGTGCTCAAAAATAATGAGAAACTGAGAAAGAGGATGTAAATGAATTTTAAAAAGGACAATCGACGAAAACAAAACATGACGTCACCTTTCATCAACTTCTGCCGCGGTGGTTTCTGGGAGATTGTGTCTGTGTCGGAGACATTTTGGATCTAAAGGGGCTCAGTTAGCATCCAGTGCTAGCTCTCGGTGAGTTCTGCCTTTATTTACTCTTACTAACATCTTAAACAGTAGGTTTCTGTTGTGTCCCATTGAAGTGTAAATAAACACCATGAATTTAAGATAAAATATGAATTATTTTTTCGCTTTTTTGATTTAAAAAGAGTCTGAAGTTGATGAAACCAGGGAGTGGTGATGCTAGCCGGAGGTAGCTCGTAGCGTTAGCTCACCGGAGCTTTAAAGGAAAAAAAAAAGATTCAATCAGACAAATCATCAAGTAGATCATGAATAATCAAGACATATAGTGGATTTAAAAGGAACAGATCCTATATGAATGATGTTTTTATCTGTGTTCACTGTAACAGATGGTTAGATTCAGTTCAACCTCTGGATGTTATTACAAAATCATTTTATCATCTGTACTCTGATCGGTTCTTAGTCATTTTATTCTGAATGTGATCAAAAATGCGTCTTTATCCTCCAAATACCCTGAGATTACACAATGTTTGGATGGAAATTATCATGAAAGGGATAAACGAACGTCATTACTAATTAGTGTTGTTTTTAAATCTCTGTCGGAGATTTTAAGGGCTAAAATATCAGAAATATTTCACTGAGATTCTTCACTTTAATCGTGAAAAATATCGTAATGTTTAGAGTAACTACCCTGTTTTTGAAACAAGAATAAAATATACTAAATAACATCTATAGCTCGTTCATTTACAGGTCACAAAGTGACAGAAAACAGCTGTTTCTGGATGATAGATTTACGTTTAAGGATCATGATTTTCAAAGAGAAGTTACACTTCAGATTAGTTTGAAACACAGACATTATGTTACTTCTCTTTCAGTATACCGTAGCGTTATTTCTTGCCAGGTAATAAAAAGTAAACTAAAAGATCTAAAAATACAAAATAGAGGGAATTCGCCCTCTGCTCCAAATGTTATTTTAATACCCAACTAGTGTCTGACCTCATCATCTCAGTAAATATGGAAAAAATATCTTCAAAATAACCATTTAGACTTAACTTAATTCTTTTTTTTTTTTCACTTCTAATTTATAAAATGATGTTATGAGTCATGTGACGCCCACATTGTCTGTTATGGTTTTGAGCTGTTTGAAATGTCTTGTTTGTGTTTGTTTCAGCACGTCTGATGCATACATTGATTTAAAGATGTGCTGAAACATTTGGTTTCTCTTCACTGATCCCCACACAGAGGGCAGAGCTGTGTCTCTTTTGCGTCTCTTCTTGCATCAGTGTAAATATTGTAGCAGACATTTTCAGCCCCCTCTGAGCAGAAAATGGGGCCTCCAGCAGCTGATCTCAGTGCAGTGATGGATGTCTGAGGACGGCGTCAGTGGCACTTCCCTCCTGCTTGTCCCTGGCCCTGCCACACCCAGCTTGTTGGCTGGCTCTTCTTTGTGTCTGCTTGTGATGTGGACAGTGTGTTGGCCTGCTGTTTGTGCAGGAAACGGAGAAGATGAGGCGATCCTTTGTTGACTGGAAGTGCTTCACGAGGGAGATGGCACAGAGATCGGACACTGCCGTCTGCTTTTATTTTTCCATTTCCTATGTGCGTATTTTCTGATTCAAAAAACATCCAGCACCACACCCTCTCTGTTGCAGCCTGCCTCCAAAGCCTGAGCTGGGAAAACTGTTTGCTGTTAGGGCTTGTTTTGATACGTTGGCATCAGTGAAACTTCTTATTAAGGTTGTATGATAAATGTTCAACTCCTTAGAGCTAAAAAAAAATCAATGTGGTTTGAGAATTTTGATGACTCAGGGTGCAATTACAGCTGGCTCTATCAAGAGCATGATTATGCAGAATTAAAGAAGACTTTATTGATCCTCTTCTTGAGATAAATATGTGAAAACTCTTCAGTTTGAGAAACTGGTGTGATAATGTGAAGCCTGAGGCCTCCAGAGATGCAGATTAATGAAGCTCTGTGTGATGACCCAGGTTTCCATCGCTCTGAGGAAAATAAAGCCTTCAGTACAGAGTTGTTCCTTTAAACACAGAGTCGTCTTTCAGAACACTTCTTCCTCCTCTTGGGTATTTGTATTGGCTTCTGGGCCATATATGCTGTGATTGCTGCAATACTGTTTGACCTTTGGTTCAAGCTTGAGTCATAAATCTCATCTATAAAATGTAGTTTCTGGTGCCCCTCATCAAAACAGTCAAACAAACCCTCATATATTACCTCTTATTCCACACACACACAGTTTATGGTTGGGAGCAGCATTACGACCTGTTATGTCTTCAGTATTTTCCTTTTCTGCTGCCTGAGCGGCTCACACCTGTGAATTCATCCAGGTTGTGTTTTTGGTTCACAGATTACTGACCTACATGTAGGCGCCTTAATATGTGTTACACGCTCTCCCCTGGCACTTTGCTCTAAGGCGTGGTTCAGTGATTTGTACCTGTGAAGTTCTGACACACAAGCAAGAGTGTGTTTGGATGTTTTCTGTTCATTTCTGTTGTTTCCACGTCACCTTTTTGGCCTTTTTGTTTTGGATTTTTTTTTGTCAGTTTTATTGATAACTGTGAGAAGTTTAATGCTGAATCTTTGCTGCACTCAAAAATAGTATTTTTGCCTGTTTTGCCTCAGTTTAATCAGTGAGGACAAAACAGAACTTCAAATGAAAATAGTGTAAAGAAAAAAAATCTTCTTAGTAAAAGCCCATTTCTGTAAGGTTTGGAAAAAAATTCCTTAATGGGAAAAAAAAATCCCAGTTTAGGTCAAAATTATGAGATTAAAAAGTCTTGAGTATGAGAAAGTAAGTGTATATATATATACATATATATATATATATATATATATATATATATATATATATATATATATATATATATATATATATATATATATGTGTGTGTGTGTGTGTATATATATGTGTAGATATATATATGTATATATATATATATGTATGTGTATATATATATATATGTATATATGTGTGTGTGTGTGTGTGTGTATATATATATATATATATATATATATATATGTATATGTATATGTATATATATGTATATATATATAAAAGCGAGCTGCAACTGAGAAAAAAAATCAAAACTGTAACACAGAGGCTCAGTTATGAGATGAAAAGTCAAAATTATTACAAGCAAATTCAAAACTATTTAATAGTTCAACAATGAGAGAAAATGAAAAAATGAGGGAAAGTCGAAATTATGAAATAAAAAGTCCCGTTTATGATATTTAAAGTGGAATCATGAGAAAGTGAGTCACAACCATCATCAGTAAGTTTAAATTGAGAGGGAGATGTTGCAACTTTGAGAAAATTATTCACAGTATTTGAAAAAGTCAGAATTTTGAGGGGGGAAAAAGACACTGGTGGGAGAAAAAAAATGGAATAAAAAGATTAAAATTCTAATAATGAGATGATTTAAATTACAAAACAAGTTTCAGCTATAACAACAAAAAGTCGAAATTCTCAACTCAGAGAAAGTTTCTCTCAGTTCTGAGATAAAGAGCCAAAATGACAGAATGATATGAGAACAATTCAAATTATGACTCGTTGAAGAATTTCAAAGGAAAAATCATGAGACCAAAGTCAAATTCAAGAAAGAAGCTACAAGTAGAAAAAGTCTCAAGTGTGAGAAAGTTTTTCTGGCTTGTGAGATAAAAAGTGAGAATATGAGAAAAATTCAACACAATGAGGAAAAAAGTCTAAATGTAATAAACAGTATTAACTTCTCAGCACTTTCAGGGTTTCGTGTGAGTGTGAAAGCAGCGGGCTGTGCTGTGGAGAGGAAGCAGCCTTCAAGCTCAGGTTCTTGCCGTCAGGTGGGGCGTGTTGAGGTATTGAACGTCATCTGATTCGGCCCTGGGGATCAGGTGATGCACTGACTGATATTTGATTTGTGCTCTGGCAGGACGTCTGTTCCTTTCCTGAGCTTCTTCTCTTGTCACTGAGGTCTCTTTCTGGAGGTTTCTGTACGGTCCTGAGTCACTCATACTTGGACATGTCTTGAATTTGCTGACTCTTCAGATTTGTCTCAGTCGGTGGTTCTGAGGTGAGATTATAAACCCTGCAGCTCTGTTTTAATCTGGAGTCCTGGTGGCATTCGGAGCCTATAAATAGAGTGATGGAGCCTCTCCCATTGTGCTTCATTAAGACCTGATCCTTTGTGTCTGATGAGACGAGGAGCTCGATGCTGCCCCCCTCCCCCACCCGACCTGCTCCTCCTCTCCTCCCCTCTCCCCTCCTCTCCTCCTGCTGTGGGTGGGGCCGTCTCTCGATGTGTGCTGATGTTCTGACGGAGCAGTGAGGAAGGTCATCAGCCGCCTGCGAGCATCCCCTCGCCCTCTTCCTCTCCTCCTTCCTCACCCAGCATCCCTCTCTGCTCTGGGTTTGTTCGCCTGCGTCTCTCAGGGAGCGTTTCTGGTTTTAAGGAGCTTCACTTTGGATTAGCTCAGCAGTTTTATGATGCACTGTGCTGGCTTGTAGCGCTATAGCTGGAGGAGGAGTCATTATCTCATCAGCGGCGCTCCCTGCCAAACTATGATGCTGATCTGCGACTGAAGCCCAGGTTAGTTTCTGGTCCAGATTTCATGTTTTGTCCTCTCTGTCCCGTCCATATATCATTTTTTAAATATTCAAAGCAAACCGACACTGCTTTGAATAAGTTGCAGCTCTCTAATCCTCCTTTTTTTTGCATAAAATTGCAACTTTAATCAAGTTTGCATGTCATTTTAAGGCTTTAGTGGATGAAAAATTGTAATATGTTGCAGAAAAGCAGCTAAATGCAGATCCATCTGTTCCTGCAGGATGTTTTCTCTTCATTGCATGAGAGTTAAATGATAAAGCAGCTCTGGGATGAAGGATTTGGTGGATTTCTCTCCCTGCATGCACCTGTTTTTGTTTTTTTTTACCTGTTTATGTCTGTTCTCTCTTCCTGCGTGCAGCTGTTGTTAAAGATTAATTCGGAGGCTGTCTTTTTAAGGACAAACGAAGCGCCTGTTGGACTTTATCTCAGCTCTTTAAAGTCTTGGAAATCATTAACTCCAGCTGACAGAAGAAAGCCCTCGGTTCAGGTGTTTTCTGCTTTATCCAGGTGTTTGTGTCTCTCTGTCTGCCTGGCAGGAAAGAGTTGTTAGCTGTGGAGTCTCAGAGATGTGAGACTGTCTGATCTCTGAGTATCTGTCATATCCTGAACGTTCCCACCGAGGAGAAACTTCCTCATTTGTCTGATTTATCTTTGTGTGAACTTTTATAATCCCCGTCCCGTCTTCTGCAGCCTGCAGCTCTGAAACCAGGCAGTCCTCTCTTTGCTCAGGCAAACACAGGATTGGTTTCAGACCTTTAAGTCAACTTTTATGTTTCTCTGTGCTGTAAAGCTGACAGCTGCTCACTGGAAGTCCTCTGGCATACTTAATGTGAGACTACAGCACAGCCTGTTTTAGACGACTGTGTTCATGTAGAAGATGTTTGTGGGGGTTAAGACCGAGATTTCATTTTTGTTTTAACACATTTGGACGATGAACTTCCTGTTTTTGTTGTGACTTGTGTCTCAGCTCATTTACAGAGGTCCATTCGTCCTCTTTCTCTGTTATTTTCACATATTTCCTGGAAATGTGATGCAAACCAGCAGACCAATCACAGGGCTTTTGGTGCACGTTGTTTCCATGTGCTTACTGGGGATGCAAAATTTTATCCAATACCGATATCCAATATGAATATTTGTCATATTAACCAATATCGATATATGTTAAAAAACAGAGTTTCTGAGATGGTAAAAATTATTATACAGACTGAAAATCCAGCAAACTGAAATTTTTTTTAAATTTATTTAACCTTTATTTAACGAAGGTAGAAAACCCATTAAGATCGAGATCTCTTTTGCAAGGGTGACCTGGCCAAGAGGTCAGCAGTAGAGCTGCAACAATCAATCGAATAATCAATTATTAATCAATTACTATATTAATCGTCAACTATTTTGATAATCGATGAAGTCATTTAGGTTATTATCTTAGAAAAAAAGTCTGAATTCTCTAATTTCAGCTTCATAATTTTAAATATTTTCTTCTTTCTTTTCTTCTCTGTGGCACTCCTGAATACCTTTGGTTTGCAAACCAGACATTTGATGATGTCATCTTGGAATCCAAAAAAAAACTTTGACATTTTTCACCATTTTCTGAAATTTTATGGACCGAACAACTACTCGATTAATCGAGAGAAAAATCTAAAGATTAATCGAGTATGAAAATAATCGTTAGTTGCAGCCCTAGTCAGCAGCACACGTCAATACATAAATACATTACAATAATTCAATAATTTTAAACAGAAAATACTTTAAAGATCAAAATTGAAGGTAAAATGCTAAAGTGACTCGGGAAAACAAACAAAACAAGAATATATTACAGAATATAATTAAAAATGAAGTGCTCAAAGTGCTAAAGGTGACTCACAAAACTGGTTCATAAACACAGGCACTGGTCCAATGTCTTCCTTTATTTTCAGAGGTGTTTGACTTCCAGATAAGAACGTTACTGAGCTGCTATAAACACAAGGAACCAACAGTGTTACTGATTAACAACCAGCACAGCTCAGAGCAGGAGTGACATTAAACTCTCACTAAACTCCTGAGAGAAAGTCTGGATCATAAATTACTGAAAGGATCATAAATAAAAAATAATATCCTGACAAAGTTACCTTAACTAACTGACCAGTATCCATGGCAACCACCTCCAGACACAAACAGAAACTAGACGGATATAAACACGGGTTGTTAACATCGACCCAGTTTTACTCATTGGACTGATACTGATATTAATGCTGATGTACGGTGCGTCCCTGCTGCTCTCCTCTGCCCAGAGACAAAAGTTTATGACAACAACAAACTCAAAAACAAACATGGCGGCTGTGCAGGAGGTGTTACTAATGTACCTCAAAGAAAAACTCAACACACACCTGTTTCAAGCTGCTTTCTCTCTCTAAGTTCACTCCTCTATTTTAACCTTCCTTTACTCAATGTTCTATTTATTCTGATTATTTTATTTATATTATTTAGGGTTTTTAACCACTCTGTAAAGTCTCCTTGAGTGTTTAGGAAGGCGCTTTTAAATAAAATGTACTATTATTGTTGTTATTATTATTATTATTATTATTATTATTATTATTATTATTATTATTATTATTATTATTATTATTATTAATATTATTGTTATTATTATTGTCATTATTGTTATTATTATTATTATTATTATTGTTATTATTATTATTATTGTTATTGTCATTATTATTATTATTATTATTATTATTATTATTATTATTATTATCTCTAAAAGACAAAATCAGAGGATGGAGTTCTTCACCAACTCACTAATTTTTTCTTTAAAAAGTTCCTCCGTTGTTGTTTCTTCTTCTTGTCCCATTAGAGCTGCGTATCAGGTAGTAACAGCAACACTTCTCCTCTTTTTTAATTTTTTTCTCTGCAGCTGTTCTGTTTTAGCAAAAGTAAAAAATGATCCAACAGGATGAGCTGAATTTAAAACCAGCAGTTTCAGAAACACGGTCTGCATCGGCTTCACTTCACCCTCTCACTTTTGTCTGAGTGTCACGTTTTAATTTTGTTAAACGGGTCAGAATCTCTCCTGCAAACCTCAAACATTTCTGGAATTCCTTGACGGATTTTTATAAGCGGTTTCTGAATCTGAGAAGAGCCGAGCTTTACATCAGAGAAAATGAAATCAAGCTCTTTTCTTCCTGCAGAGTGAAGTTACCCCACTGTTTCTCATCAGAGCTCATCTCAACTCAAGTTAATTTGCATCATGAGCTCGTCTCATGTCCGTCACGAAGGTATCAGCACCATAAGTGACTCTCGCTCAGGGATTAGTGGATGTGACACGCATCACAGGACAAGAGGAGGGTCACGGCTGGAGGCTGGTTGGATCTGTGCGAGTAGGGACAAGTCACAAAGACACTGAAGAAAAAAAAAAATGTAAAAGCTGCAGAAAGTCGTTGAATAATTTCAGAAAGCATTTAAAATCTGCAGGAGTTCAAAAAGCTCAGGTTGAAGGCTGGAAATGAGCGTATTTGTTGCTTTCTTTGGCCTTCAGTCCAACTTATGGAGGCGTTTCCTTTTTCTGCACAATTTATGGGATTTAACAAAAAAAAAAAAAAAAAAAAAAAAAATTAAGACGTCGTCTCTCACTTTGAGAATGTGTGAACGTTTTTTCTCTGGTTTCAAATCAAAGCATCAAACTGACTAACCAAGAAACAAGCAATTAAAACCGTTGCTCAACAGGACGCGGCGTGCAGTCGTTGTTTGACGTGCGTGTCTTGCACAGGTGAGCTGAATGCGTGCAGCATCAGAGGGAGTGGCTGCCTGATGGTGTAGTGTATGTGTTTCTCTTAGCAGATGGCTCTCAGCCCCCTCATCCTCACTGCTGCTCGCTCCATCACTAACTGGACCCACGTCTCGGGGCAGGGCTGCTTTTTTCCTCTGACTTTTCCCCGACGTGGCCGGCGGTGACGCGTCTCACTGACTCAGAGGTTATCTGCAGACTGTTTGGGAAAACGGCACATGTTCAGTGTGTTCCTGTTTCTGGTGCTGCATCACTGAGGCTTTTGTGGTGTCATCCTCTCGTTGACGCTGTGTGGATGAAACGCTGGCACCCGGAGGCGCCCACACTGCAGCATGTGTGCCCTCTGTTAGACTGAGAGCTTTTTATACCCAATCCCTGCAGCCTGTCCTGCACAGCACCTCGTCCCCGTGTCCCTCGGCTGCTTTTAAAACACACGTCTGTAACTTTTATTGGACAGTTTGTGCAGCCCTCGAAGCTTCGTGTAGTTGATGCATGTTTTATGGAAGTATTTTCCCCTTTTACTGCATTAAACTCCATTTATTCCCCTATTAATCGGATGTGACGGGACTAAAAACTGCTGAATTTGAATCCCTCATTTCCTCTGCAGGGATAAAACACAAGTTCATTTCCTTTTTTATGGCTTTGCTGGTGAAACATGTAAAGATTTTATCAGTGACAGATAAAAACCAGCTCAGTTTCTGTCATGTAACCCTGGCAGAGGATTCCTCCACATGGCCTCCAGCAGAAGAAGAAGAGAGGAGTCATGTTGCAGCTTTGTTTTTTATTCGAGTGTTAAACAAGCACAGCTGCCTCTCTGGACGTGATGAAAATGTCCTCTAATGTGGCAGCTGCTCCTGATCAAATACTCCCACAGCGTCTCGTTGTAACAGCTGGTTTTTCCTCGTTCTGCTCAGGTTTCCCAGAGCTAGACGCAGAAGATGTCCACCATGGTTTACCCGCGAGAAGAGAAGCTGGAGAAGCTCTCTCAGGAAGAGATCATCTCCAACACCAAGCTGGTGATCCAGGGTCTGGAGGCCCTGAAGAACGAGCACAACTCCATCCTGCACAGCCTCCTGGAGACCATCAAGTGCCTGAAGAAGGACGAGGAGGCCAACCTGGTGCACGAGAAGTCCAACCTGCTCCGCAAGTCGGTGGAGATGATCGAGCTGGGCCTGGGGGAAGCTCAGGTAAGAGGATGTCAGAGGCTTAAACCTGCAGAAAAGGCCGTCACTGTGCAGCATGTCAGCTGAGTTCATTTATATTCTTCATACCAAATTTTCAATCTGCAATCACTTCCACCAAAACCCAGAATTTTCCCCCCAAACTCAGCCAGACATTACGAGTTCAGCAGAAAACATTCTGGAAAAATTCCCCCAGAGAACACAAAGACAGGCGTCACAGCATGTGTCCAAGTGGATTCGTCCTCCCTCATGTGCTGAACATCACACTGTGGCTTTAACAGCCTGATGTTGACGTCATGTCCCGCCTCAGGAGACTCTCTCCCCACCCTGTCCACCACCCCCTCGTCTGACTGAGACCAGCTGGAAAATATCTGGTGAACAGATTCTGAAAGTTTCAGGAGACCACGAACGAGAAATGTTTCAGACAGTTAAAGGAAGCAGAAAGGTACATCACCAGGTATTCACAAGAGTTTGAGTCCGTGTTTCAGGTCGGTACAGTGAATCATCAACACTGAAAAAGAGACTTGAGGTAGATTATCAACAGGCAGTGATACAAACACCTCTATGAGCAGGAACAGGGTCCATCTGGTAGGGTCTGGATCTCAGTCAGAGTCCACAAAAAGACAAACAAAAACTAAATTTATGGACAGAACTCAGAGTCTGAGACGGATTAAAGTCAGAAACCTAAAATAAATTAATCTGAAATCAGAATTCTAATCACAGAGACAGAAATATGACTTTGATTTTAGAATTTAAATCAGAAAATAATCTTACAACTTGACATTTTACTGAGAATTCATTCATGAAATCCCCACAGCACATATTTTAATTCAAGTCAGAATCCAGAGAATTCCAGAATGCAGAGATTAAAGTAAGAATTCTGAGGTTAAAGTCAGAATCCAGAGATTTTCTTTAATTCCAAGATTAAAGTCCAGAAACTGAGATTAAAGTCTGAATCCTGAGAATTCGTGGAATTCTGAGATCAAAGTCAGAATCCAGACATTTTCAGGATTCTGGATTTTCAGAATCTCAAGATCAAAGTCCAAATCCATGAACTTTTAGAATTTTGAGATTAAAATCCAGAAACTGAGATTGAAATCTGAATTCCGGAATTCAAAGATTAAAGTCAAAATCCAGAAATTAAAGTCAGAATCCAGACATTTCCAGAATTCTGGATTTTTAGAATCTCGAGATTAAAGTCCAAATCCATAAAATTTTAGAATTTTGAGATTAAGTTTGAATCCAGAGAATTCTGGAATTCATAGATTAAAGTCAAAATCCAGAAATCAAAATCAGAATCCGGAGAATTCTAGAATGCAGAGATTAAAGTAAGAATTCTGAGGTTAAAGTCAGAATCCAGAGATTTTCTTAAATTCCAAAATTAAAATCCAGAAACTGAGATTAAAGTCTGAATTTCGGAATTCATAGATTAAAGTCAAAATCCAGAAATCAAAGTCAGAATCCAGAGAATTCCAGAATTCTGGATTTTTAGAATCTCGAGATTAAAGTCCAAATCCATAAAATTTTAGAATTTTGAGATTAAGTTTGAATCCAGAGAATTCTGGAATTCATAGATTAAAGTCAAAATCCAGAAATCAAAATCAGAATCCGGAGAATTCTAGAATGCAGAGATTAAAGTAAGAATTCTGAGGTTGAAGTCAGAATCCAGAGATTCTCTTTAATTCCAAGATTAAAGTCCAGAAACTGAGATTGAAGTCTGAATCCTGAGAATTACTGAATTCTGAGATCAGAGTCAGAATCCAGACATTTCCAGAATTCTGGATTTTTAGAATCTCAAGATCAAAGTCCAAATCCATGAAATTTTAGAATTTTGAGATTAAAGCCCAAAAAACTGAGATTAAAGTCTGAATCCAGAGAATTCTGGAATTCTTAGATTAAAGTCAAAATCCAGAAATCAAAGTCAGAATCCAGAGAATTCTACAACTCAGAGAACGGGGTACAAACTTTGAGAATGAAGTCAGAATTTGTTGCCTAAACCTAAAATCCCTGAAATTGAAGAATTCTAGCGTATGATCTGATTATTCAGACGTTGACATTTATTTGTTTTTATTCTGGATCAACCTAAAAAAGGTTTTGTTTTGCAAAGATGCTTTGGGGGAAATCCTTTTTTTAATTTGGAATCAGTCACAGGAAGGATCAAAGGGGCAGAGAGAGTCACAGACATGATAAGAGTGGAACAGGAAGTGGTCAGGAAACTGAAGAGGGTTTATCAGATTTGAAATGATAAGAGAACATTTTGTAGTAAAGTATATTTTCTGTGATTCCTCCCTCAGAGCCACCATGTGTGTCTCTGCTTCCTCTTTCTAAAGCGAGCCGTGTGGTGACCATGATTCATTCAGATCAGCCTCACGTCCTGCTCCACGTCTCTCTGCTCTCACGCTTAGCTCTGGTTGGATGTAAAATCTCTCTGTTCCAGGTGATGATGGCTCTGTCCAACCACCTGAACGCGGTGGAGTCTGAGAAGCAGAAGCTGCGCGCTCAGGTGAGGAGGCTGTGCCAGGAGAACCAGTGGCTGCGGGACGAGCTGGCTAACACCCAGCAGAAGCTGCAGAAGAGCGAGCAGAGTGTGGCCCAGCTGGAGGAGGAGAAGAAGCACCTGGAGTTCATGAACCAGCTCAAGAAGTACGACGAGGACGTCTCACCCACTGTAAGTACCAAACTCTCAGACTCCACCTCAACTCAGATCCTCCAAAAACATGGACGGGTTGTTACTTCAGTCTCACTCAGACGCTTTATTAAAACCACTTCCTTATAAATCTGCTTGGAAATGACGAACGTCGGCTCCACAGAGCGGGATTGATTTCCAATACAGGAGGTGAACAAAAAGCACTCTTTTTCTTCCGGGAATGAGAGTTCCTGCTCTGCTCCTCATTGATCTGATGCGGTATGAGTCTCTGCATGTTCTGCTCTTATTTTAGACACAAAAACCACTCTAATAGCCTCCATCCATTGACTTCTACAGAAAAAAGCTTGAATGGTTTTTATTCTTCTTCATGAAGAAGCTTTTTCCTGTTTTCCTGTTTAACAAGCTGCTGCTTGCCCCTGAGTGTCAGCTGAAGTCTCATGAAGTCTGCTGTTAGAGTGATGTTTAAACGTCTCTGCTCCATGGAGGGTTTGTGGACAAATGCAGAATCAAATTTATGAAACCTAACGTTCTAATTCAAAAGATTCAACAGGCAGTGTTCATAGATACAGGGTGGAAAGAGGCTAAACTAGGAAAACTCGAACTAACTGAGTGTTTTTTCTTCATTTGTAGTTAAAAGTTTACTGTTTGACTAAATTTATGAGAGATTCTCCAGACAAGTCCAAAAAATGTCATATTTTGGATTAGGGATCATTTTGAAGCTATTCTTAACTACTTTGCTTCGGTTAGCGAAAGTCTGCTAGCTTAATGCTAACATGAATGGAAAATCCCATTGACCGGCTCACGCAATTAGCATGGTGACTATCTCTCAGTCTATGAACTTATTATAACTTTCACAGCTTGCTTGGCTCTTGAAAATGATATTGTTATTGTTATTGTTTGAAGTTAAAAAAAAGAGATAAACATTTTAGTTGTATTGAAATTTTGAAACAGTTTATATACTGTAGAAAACTTAAGGGAGCTATTTATTAGTTTAAATGTTTATTGACCTTTAGAAGACATGCTGCTGAGCCTGGAACATGTTCAATAAACATGTGCTGAAAGGCATTTAAACAAAGTTAAGGATCAGAGTTTGTATTATTCAAAATTTTGATGTCAATATATTCACTTTTACTGCAAATGAATATCGGCTGCAAATATCGGTTATCGGCCTCCTTCACGGCTAATAATCGGTATCGGCCCTGGAAAAAATAAAAGCATATCGGTCTATCACTATTTTGGATTATTAAAGCTGAAAATGAGGCCTGGGTTGTTTGTAACGTCAAATAAGAATGAGAAGAAAAAATAAGATCATCATCATGTCTGGTTTCTTAAATTAAGATCATTGTCCCAATTTAAGAAACTCAAAAAGTACTGATTTGGGCTTTTAAAGGTTTTAATCTGAAACTTTTGATCTGCTGGTGATCAGCCTGTTTTTTTTTTGTCTCACTCTCATTTCTTCTTTATGCATTTTGAAACTTCATTAACAACCTTTTTCAGATCCAACAGAGCAAAATGTGAATTCTTGTTATTTTTCAGCTGGTCTTAAATTTTGATCAGGTGTGTGTTCTTCTTCTTCTTCTCTCCGGTTTCGTGTCGGTTACCTGTGATACTCATCGTCTGGCACAGAGGATTTCTGAATCGTTATCTGTGAGTTTTTGCTCTCTGTTGGAGAATCTGACTCGCGTGTTTGTGTCGTTTGTTCAGCAGGAGGAGAAAGATCGAGAGACACCGAAGGACTCTCTGGACGACCTCTTCCCCAACGATGAGGAGGACCACGGACAAGGAAGTAAGAAGTCAACCGCCCGGCTTAAAATGAGCCTTTTCTTCCATAAAACGACACTTGACCTCTGGCTAAGCCCCGCCCCCTCCACTCACTATGACACACAATGAACATTCAGTGTCAGGCGCTATGGCAGGTGTGACAGTAGGAGACATGTCACAGGAGGACATTGATGGTTTTTGGGGACAGAAAGATCACAGATCATCTAGAAGGAACCAGCAGGCTCTGAACTCCTCATTGGAGGATATATTAATCATTTTACTGCTGAAGGTCCATAAAAAGCTTCAGTTACAAGACAAAACTTCAGCATCTCAGACAACAAGACAGAGGATCAGCATCGGTCAGGAGAAAAATCTGACCTCCTTTTTACCATCTTTACCAAGAGAGTCTCTGTTAGTTTGGAGCTACAGTATTTACACTGAATCATTCAGCAGAACGTTTGACAACCTTTGTTATCTGTGCTGTTACAGATAAGCTAATGAAGCTAAGCTCCAGAAGCTAACGTTAGCTTAACTAGAGCCCTTTGGACAACAGCTAACAATGATGGACGATCAGCAAAGAACAAAAACTAGAACAAAACAGGCCAATGAACTCCAACAAACAAAGAGACATGACGAACAACACAGCTAGGAGCTAACGCGAGGCTAACTTTAGCCAACGTTAGAGGAAATCCCAAACTGTCCGTCAGACTGCTGCGGCGGTTCTAGTGTTAAAGATAACTTTATATTTCTTTACAGCAAAGTGACAACCTGCTGACTCACATACGATGTTAACTGACCTCAGAACAGACGTAAACATCCTCCTGATGTTTTGGTCTACTGCACAACTTTATCCAAACAAGACACTTTTCTCTGTTGAGATGTGGCTCAAGGAAAAGGTTAAAAACACACCCCGTCACCCATCCTCTCAGGGTACCTCGGGTCAGAGTTGCATGAACCTGATGAACACCATGTGACCATTTTCAAGTTTCAAACCTCAGAAAAACCTCATTAAACCAAACAAAAACTGACTCTCTGTGGATGTCTGAGTGTATGAGAATGGCTATACGCACTGTGATTGGCTCATCACGTTTGAGGGCGGGACTTAGCCATAGGTCAGTTTAGACTATTAACACTTCCATGACACTTCTCTGTAAATATGCATGAGTAATTATAACAATGTTAGCTTGATTTAAGATCACACTTATAAGTATAATTCAAAGTTTTCCCCTGACCTTCGACCTTTGCACCTGACCCCCCTCACAGTGCAGCACCAACACAACAGCGCCGCCGTGGCCGCAGCTCAGCAGGGAGGCTACGAGATCCCCGCCCGCCTGAGAACCCTGCACAACCTGGTGATCCAGTACGCCTCCCAGGGCCGCTACGAGGTGGCCGTGCCGCTCTGCAAGCAGGCTCTGGAGGACCTGGAGAAGACCTCCGGACACGACCACCCTGACGTGGCCACCATGCTCAACATCCTGGCCTTGGTCTACAGGTCAGAAAGATCGCCATGTGGTGAAAATAACCCGGACTCTGACCAATGGGAATCATGCAAAAGTTAAAGAGAGAGAGAACGAGGAGGACTGAGGGGTTGAGGAGTGTTTTAAAGATACTCTCGCAACATTGATGAGCAGATATTGAGGATTCAGATTTAGATGCTTGTTTTGTCTGTAAAAAGGATGAGAGTGTCAAATCATCTTCAAGATTTTAACTACGAGCTCGTTAGAGGTTAACAAGAGCAGGAATAGGATGAGGAGGAGTGACGGCCTCATGAGAGACGCGCTCCGGAGTAAATCCTGTGGGGTCTGTCCCTTCAGTTATTCCACACCTTCAGTCAAAAAAGTCTGAGAATAAAAATTAAAAAAGAAAATAAAATCTTAAGCGCTTTGTCTACAGGGGGCAACAAAACCACCCTAAACAGAAAGTTTCTCACAGGAGCTTTAAAGTGTGCAGCTCTGGTTTTATTGAACCTGCTGAAGCTGTTTATACTCTGTGGTTCATGTTGCTCTGTCCTCTCTCTGTCTCATTGTGTCCTCGTCTCTCTCTCTCTCTCTCTCTCTCTCTCTCTCCTGTAGGGATCAGAACAAATACAAAGAAGCCGCCCACCTGCTCAACGACGCTCTGTCCATCCGTGAGAAGACCCTCGGCAAAGATCATCCCGCTGTAAGACTTCACCTCCAAACACGGCTTCATTAAAGAAGATTAAATGATCAGAAGACTTTATCAGCATGGAGGCAGTAACTGCAGTCTCCTCTCAGTCACTGTGTTTGATTTATTCCCACTTTAACCATCAGTTCACGTCACCATGTGACTGCAGGCTCTGATCTGATCAATCCACTCCGCTCAGTGTTTGCTTTAACATCCAGAAAATCATAAAAAACCTCAGAGAAAACATCCAGATACGAAAGGTTCACCTCCTTTGTGAGGATTGATTTACACTGTGGCACCTTGTAAAGCCTTAAGGAAGCTACTGGAGCAGAGAACAAGTCCCTGCAGCTCCCAGTTCAGCTCCTCTTGTCTCAGCTGTCACTCAGTCTGATCCTCCATGCAGAAGAACCAAAAACAATAACAGGTTTCTGCAGCCCGCTGTAATCCTGAGGGCTTTGAGGTCTCTGTAAAGGTCGCTTGATTAGCGTGTTGTTTATTTTCTGGAAGGAAATATTTCATCTTTGTCTGTGTTTAGGTTGCTGCGACGCTGAACAACCTGGCCGTGCTGTACGGAAAGAGAGGGAAGTACAAGGAGGCCGAGCCGCTCTGCAAGAGAGCTCTGGAGATCAGAGAAAAGGTAGGTCGTATCCCCGGATCGAACACACCTACAGCACCTGCTACAAACGAATTAATGGGTAATGTTTCCAAAACGTCTACTGCTGCTGCTGCTGCTGCTGCGGTGGTGAAAAGAGACGTGGGTAAGAATAGCTGAAAGAGAATTGATTTTCTTAAATTATCTGTGAAGTTCCCGCTGGGCCTTTCTGATTCAGGGGGGAGTTTCAGGGTTTAATTGAGAGCACAGCTGCACATGTTAGGAGACCTGACGGAGCTACAGAAAGGTACAGAGAGTCTCCTCTTACCTGAGAGCTCCGCATCGATCTGCCAGGCTTTAATTAGATCTGAGTGCCTGCAGCAAGAAGGAGATATAAAGTGTTATACTAATCCAAACCTTCCCGTCTTTTTCCCATCAGGTCTTGGGGAAGGACCATCCAGATGTGGCCAAACAGCTGAACAACCTGGCTCTGCTCTGTCAGAATCAGGGGAAGTACGAGGAGGTGGAGTACTACTACTGCCGGGCCCTGGAGATCTATGAGTGCAGGCTGGGCCCAGATGATCCCAACGTGGCCAAAACCAAGAACAACCTGGTGAGAGACCAGTTCCCATCTCCATATCAGCTTCTCTTTAAACCCCTCTCTCTGTCCCTCTGGTCCCCCGCAGTCGCTGCTCATGATTTACAGCTCAGGAACAGAGTAATCGTGACGCTGTCGCTCATTTCTGTTTGGGAGAGATGTATTATCTTAAAATAACAGCATTAAACGATGACAAAACTGTGAGTTTTGGAGTTCCACAAGGCTCACTACTTGGACCACTTCATTTCATCTTTTTTTTCTTTTTCAAGTCATTTTTTGGGACTTTTTGCCTTAATTCAGACGACAGGAAAGAGGGTAAGAGGGGGGTAACCTCCAGGTTAGAGGCTGGATTCAAACCCAGGCCCCACTCGAGGGGGGGGTTTAACCACATGGAGCAAGATGTTAAAAAACTTCCATATTTGTGGCCTCTGACGTGTTTATAAGGTTGTTTTCATGTTTTCTGAAGATTCCTCTGAATTAAAACTTTTAACTGGCTGTTCAGATTATTTCAAGGAAACACTCCACACATCGTCAGTATTATGCAGACGACACTCAGTCGTATTTAAAGCATTATACTATGACTTTTGGAGTTCCACAGGGCTCAGTACTTTGACCCCTTTTTTTTTGTCTTATATGCTGCCTGTGTGTCGTATCGTGAGGAAACGCTATATAGATATTCAGTAGTTTCACACTCAGTTTAATGCTATGAACAATCGTACGACTTCATGTCGGTTATTTTCATTAAAGGTTTTTTTTAAGCAAACGGATGCTGGAAACACTTTTTGGTCTTTTTTTTGTTTCTTCTTGTTGTTTTATTAGAATCTTAGTAAAAACAACTCCAAAGCGACGCTCGTGCATGAATCTAAGATTGTTTCAGACGATGAAAAAAAAAATTCTTCCACTTTTTGCCCAAGTTTTGTTCATATTTTTTGTCTATTTTGTCTCCTTTTTGACGTGAAGCTGATTTTTTGTAGCTTGTTTTTAAAGGCTCATTGTTGTGAGGGATCTGTGAGACCTGCAGCGTCACCTTTAGATTCTCCAAGCTCTGGAGTTCCTCCTTTTTTCACCTTTATTTGACCTTTTTTTTTCTCAAACATGGTGCATATGGAGCACTGCATGTTCTCGTTTTTGAAGAATCACTTTGCTTTTCGCGGTCTTAGACGTGTTATTCTTTCATTTCAGATGAAAGTTATCCAAAGAAGCAGATTTTCCTGCAGGCGTGGTCATCGTGCATGAATTTTCTTGCAGTCAGTGTTGCTTAAAGGACGCTTCAGAAACAATCCTTGGCTGCAGCTGATCTTCTCGTCCTCTCAGCCTCTGATGATGGAGAGGCTGACAGCAGAGGCGGCTCTGTGCTGCTGTATCGTTTTTCATGCGTCACAGCGAGCAGGAGGAACATTCAGACCGACTCCTGCTGCTGCTGCTGCTCTCTGGAGGCATTAAAGGTCCATTTGATCTAACGCTCTCATCTTTCTTTTCCAGGCGTCCTGCTTCCTCAAACAGGGGAAATACAAGGAGGCTGAGATCCTGTACAAAGAGATCCTGACCCGAGCTCACGAGAAAGAGTTTGGATCCGTGGATGGTAAGGCCTCGTAGAAAGATAGATGACCTAAAGATTGTTTGTGTACTCTCAGTGGTGACGAGACTTCCTGTAATGACTTTGAAGCACAGAAATGAAGCATGAGCAGCGGTGGTGGGTCCTCAGGATCTGATCTGACTCTCTGATTTCACCTGCTGTTTGTCTCACACAGCCAGAGCAGACTTTGACGGACAGATGGTTAAAAAGTGGACCATGTTCTGACCTCCACCTTTCTGAGAATCCAAACAAAGAAAAATAAAGAGTTGAATTGTCTCAAAGATGAACTCTGGCAGCTTTTCTTCTCTCAGATTAAACTCAGTTGGCTCTCCTCGGGGATCAGAGCGTCTGCTTTGAAGGAGAATGAAAGACAGCGCTGCACAATGCTCGACTTTTCTCAGAGCTTCATTTTTCTCTCCTCGATGAAGCTGAAAGGTTTTTGTTTTATTAACTTTTAAAGGAGTTGAAGGTTGAGTGGAAGCAGCACAGCACTGATGCAGTTTCTGAATATTAAAAACATCTTGAAGAAACCTGCAGACATTTCATAGAGATCATTGGATTAATTAGAACAACATTTAGGACTTAAAGAAGCAGCTGCATGTTGTTGCATTTAGGACATATTTTCGTGGCAGGCAGATCAGCAGGAGGGGATTTGATTGGTTGAACGAATTGGATCCTGAACGCTGGGATTGGTTGGTGTTTCTCAGGGTTCCTCCTGCTGTAGACAGCCGATATTTTTCACTCTGTTTTAAGAACACGTCACGTATTGATCGACATCATAAAGATCATTTTAACCAGGAGAACAGAAAGTCTAAATCTGATCACCAACCCTGACTTTAAGATCTAAGTTTGATATCAGTGTTTATAACTGGAAGTTATAATAAAGGAGAATAAGTTTGATGGGTTGTTGTGTTCTTTACCCTGATGAACTGATGTGCCGAACCTCCATCCAGCTTCTTCTCCTGTTAGTGAAAGAGAGATGCACCTGACGGAGTCTGATGTCACGGCTCGGACGGCGAGTTTATGAGGTTATCTCAGCCGGCATCGCGATCAGCTCATGATGAATTCAGCAAACATCGGGTTAATCTGTTTCCCAGTCCTGTTGCTCTGTGTTTAGACCACCTCTCCTCTGTCTGTGTGTGTGTGTGTGTGTGTGTGTGTGTGTGTGCAGCTGAAAACAAGCCCATCTGGATGCACGCAGAGGAGCGAGAGGAGATGAGCAAGGTGAGGGCTGTGAATAAACACTTCCTGTTGAGCAAACATTGAGAGGAGTTAAAGAAACGTCTGTTTGTTGTTGTTGATGTTGAGTTCTTTAAACTCAGAATGAGCCCTGAGGACGAGTTTCTTCATGTAAACACAGAAAAATGCAGCAGATCCAGTCCTTACCTTCACCCCCTCCTTCCTTCACTTTTGTTTTCTTCCTCTTCTCGATGTTTTACTTCCAGGGCAAGCACAGAGACAACACCCCGTACGGAGAGTACGGCGGCTGGTACAAGGCCTGCAAAGTCAACAGGTGAGTCAGAGTGAGGTTAGCGTGTTTTTACAACCTGAGGAGCAGTAAAAACACGCCTGATGGAGGCCGGAGATGGATGCATCTGTTGTTTTATGAACACGTTAAAGAAACGGTTTGTGTTCTGTGTCTGTGCAGCCCTACAGTGAACACCACCCTGAGGAACCTGGGGGCTCTGTACCGCCGGCAGGGCAAACTGGAGGCCGCTGAGACCCTGGAGGAGTGCGCCGTCCGGTCCCGCAAGCAGGTCAGCAGCTCCTCTTTGTGCACGCAGAACTTCTCAGCTCCTGTTTGTGCAGAATCTCACGCTGTTTCTTTCCCTTTCTTTACTCTCCTTTGGATCCAGAGCAACACAGTAAGTTTGTCTCCGACTGATCGTCCCCCCCTTAGAGCGTCCACCTCCCTCTCATAACATCACTGCCGTCAAACCGTCTCTGTGATGTCACATTTAAAGAGACAGAGCTTTCAAACCTCCATATAACTCTGCACTCCCCCTCATATCATTAACCTCCCCTCTGGAGAGACGTCTCGTTGATGTGTGTGTCTGTGTGTGTGTGTGTGTGTGTGTGTGTGTGTGTGTTTTTCCCCCTCAGGGCATCGACCCCATCCACGGGACGCGTGTGGTGGAGCTCCTGAAGGACACAGAGGGGGACAGGCGGAGGAGCCGGGACAGCCTGAGCAGCGTTAAGTATGAGAGCGGCTCTGAGACCGGCGAGGAAGTGAGTATGGGCGTGGAGTGGAACGGGGTGAGTACAGATCCACGACGGCCGAGTTAAGACACACGCTGAACTCACGGGACGAACGAAGGGGGTGTTGTTAGAGTCGCAGAGTGTGGACGGGTACAGAAAACTCTACAGGGATGAAGAGTTAAAAGAAAAGCTTCATTTTCCACCTGAGAGGAAGAAGCAGGAGCTGAAAGAGCGACTCTGACCGACCAAGTCACTAAAACAGGCACAGAGATACACAGACTGGTTCCTGAACCTAAAGTTAGCTCCAGTTTGTGAACGGTGACATCATCAGTGGGCGCCGTATTCTGTGTTGATAAAATGAGCAGGAAGGTGAAGTAAGTATGAACACCTGCGAATGTTTCTGTAGAACGCACCAAGGTTCTGAGAATCCAGGATGGAACCAGAACCGTGCCGGTGTGGAAACCTTCAAACTGACAGCAAACTCCCAAATTTCTGAGTCCATAAACGGCAAAGACCCGAGACCAGCATCTCCTCAAAGGGGTGAAACCAGAGAGAGAGAGAGAGACAAACAGAGTCTGTAGTGATCACCAAGACCACACACTGCACTTTGAGGGAGGGAGCTTCAACCAGCGCAGCCCAAACGCTCTGAACATCCACTCCTTCAAAAGTCAACCAAACCTTCTTTTTCAAAATAAAAGCCCACAACACGTGACTCTGACCTCCCCTCCTAGCACAGAGCTAAAGGAAAAAGCTGACTGTGTGCAGAAGGAAGTGCTGAAAATACTCAAAAACAGCTTCTGTTTTGAAGAAGAGCCTCATACGACCCGCTTCAGGAATCTGAAACAGAGTCAGGAAGCTCTCTCTCTCTCTCTCTCTCTCTCCTCTCTGTGGTCTCAGTCTGCACCGTGTGACCTGTTGAAGAGCGTCCGCCTCACACTCGGTCATAAACTGGATATGAGCGACACAAATAACCATCTTTTTCATGAAATGGACTCAAAGCAAACTTTAGGGTGTTTTTTTCTGTACCAGCCCGTCACTCTGCAGACGAAGCTCCTCGTTCCTCTCGTGAGGCTTTCTTCAAAACAGTCGTTGTTTTCATAAAGTGTGGAGCTGATTGAGTGTCCTGGCATGCCGGTCGTTGCTTTGACACCAGCTGAGCCTCCTCTCTGGTGCTCCGTGTTCATGTTTTTGTGGTTGGTGTTGTTGTTGTTTTGCTGGAGCGGAACAGAAAGGCTCAGGCTCACTCTCCTCTTAAATATTTATCAGCTTCTGTGCGGCTCACAGAGATGCAGCTGGTCTGAATCTGCTCCTGTTTTCCTGGACGACGGCTCATCCTGCTGATTCGTTGCCTCGTTACGACGTCCTCTCCGGGGGTTTAACTCCTGCACTTCGTCTCCATTTGGACGTGTCCCCCGTGTGTCTCATTACAGAGGTTGTTGCTGAAAACGTGACCGTAATGTGACGGCGTGTTCATTTAAAGAGACGGAAGCAGAGATCGTCTGAGCCTGAGTCTTTCCTTCGCCTTCCACTGCAAACCAAACCAAACACGCATGTAACAGAGCCAGCTGTAACACGCACACTAATGGACCATGTGTGACCATGTTAGAGGATGTAACGGAACCTCAAGAGACAATCAACAGGACCGTTTAAATCAGTGAGAAGTGATACCGTTTTCAAACAGCTGAGGGCGCCGTCTTGACTTTATCTGTAGCTGCGTTGAAGAGTAGGAACTCGTTATTCTCTCTCTCTCTTGTTATTCCTGATATACGTGTGGTCGGCATGTGTCTTGATTTTCAAAGTCTCGAATGTTTGTTTCACAAAAAAAAAAAAACCCGTTAATGTGAATTTAATCCCATAAAAAAAGAAAAAATGCTCTTTGAAAATGATCGTAAACGCCGGCTCAAGCTGGATTAAAAATCCAGAAACTCAGTCTAGAAATTTGTGACGAACTTTATGACCCAATAACAACAACTTTTTTACATCCCATTATGTAAAAACTTAAAATTAATCTCATCAGGATTTTGTTTTCATACCAAATTTATCCTGAAAAATTTACGACTTAATGTTCACAACATTTCAACTTTATTCTCTTTAAATCACAAATTTATTCTAGTAACTTTACGTCTTTATTTTCTTGACATTATGATTAAATTCTTATAACATACATGTAACATTAAACTCTTGAATGTTACAGTTTAATCTTGGAACATTCAGTTTAGTTGTTATAAAATTACAACTTCAGTCTCAAAACGTTTCATCTTAATCTGGTCATGTTACTTTTTTTTTCTCTGAACATGACGACTTTATTTTTGCACCATTTCTTCTTTAATCCTGTAACAATCACAACATCACGACTCATCCTTTAACGTTTTGTCGTTGTTAATCTAAAACTTATTCCTTTAAAAGTGAAATTTTCTAGTTACGCTTTGACTAAATCTCTGTAACATTTAAACTTTATTTGAGCAGCATATTGACTTTATAGTCATGAAATAAGGACGTTACTTTTGTTGCAGTTCAATTTTTTTATTTATTACTTTGTAACTTTGAACTTTAATCTGGAAGCGTTTTGATTTCACTCCTAAAATCTCAACATTTTTATTTGCGGTGGTCGTGATCTTCTGTCAACATGTGGCGAGTAGTTTCTCTACAGACAACGAGAGAGAGAGAGATGTACGGAAGTCTTTCTGTGCCATCAGAGTTTGAAAATAAATTTTTTTGCACTGATTTTTTTTCTGCCTTTGATTTTTTTTAGTTTTGAAATAAATTCAGTGTGTAAAAAAAAAAATGTCTCAAAATATTGTTTATTAAAATTCAACATGTAAAAAACTTCAACATCTCCAAATATTCAGTGTCAAAAAATGTAGTGTCATCATCCTCTGGATTTTTTTTGTTGGATTGAAATTTTGAACACTGAATTTTTTGAGATGTTGAATTTTTTTTTACGTCACATTTTCAAAAACTGAAAATTTTCAGATTTTTTTTTTTTTTTTTTTACATTAAATTTATTTTAACATTGAAAAATATAAAAAGCAGAATAAAAAGTCTGATTTTAATGCAGAAAAAAATCAGTCTTATAAGTTCATCTTCAGACTGAGGGCACAGAAGTACCTCCGTAGACGTGTTACTGATGGCGTTGCTGGAACAGGATCATAGAATCACGTCCTGAACGCGGCGCTGAGTGTAATGTTACATCCTTTCTTCAGCGTGTCCACATGTCTGAGACACGTCTGTTAACCTGCTGCTCTCTGAGTAACATCCAGATGATCCGTTGGGTTTTGTGTGTGTGTGTTTTTTTGGCTGCTGTGTGAATGTGAACGCTTCTGCACACACACACGTTCATAACACGGCTCCTTCCACCTGCTTCAGTGTTCACTCCAGTGAATGTTCAGCATGTGTTTTCATCCCAGTGTGCACCTGCTTGTTTCAAACATGTGACGGCATGCAGAGGACTGTTGGGTGTGTGTGTGTGTGTGTGTGTGTGTGTGTGTGTGACGGAATCAGATTCACAGAGTCTGAACAGGAAGAGCATCTTTCATCCATTCATCCATTCATTCATTCACAGCGCTGAAAACATGCACCTACTCTTTGGCTTTCTTGTGTTTTTTTTCTCCTTCACTCTGCGTCTGTGGAGCTTTGTCTGAACATGCCCTCAGTTTCAGAAAGTTTGATGTGATAAAAGCTGCAGGAGCTTCCAAACACGCTCACTTTTATCTCCGTGGCTCCAGGTTTTCATCTCATTCAGCAGACGCCTCCTCTTTTCTCTCTCTGTCTACACTTTTGTGACGTCGTCCTGCAATGTGCACCGATGCAAACCGCAAGGAATAAAGTTTTCTTTCTAGCTGTAACACAAAATAAAAACTATTCATAATTCCTCTTAAATGTGTAAAAACTCAGAGTGGGTAAAGGTTAGGAGTGAAACACAGACACTAAAAGCACAGATTTGTCTTCAAACCAGCATTAAAGTGCCTGAAATCTCTTCTAAAGTTCCGTAGTGAAGTGTTTCCTCTAAGCTCTGGTATCAGGTGTGTGTGTGTGTGTGTGTGTGTGTGTGTGTTTCTTTAAATTGCATGTGAAGCCTGTGTCTGTGTGTGTCCGTGTGTGTCCGTGTGGTGCGTCGTGCTCAGTGTGCTGCCTGCATTGTCTGCATGTTTTCCACCCTCTGCTTCTCTGTGCGTCTCTAACCCGTCTCACTGATGATCACCTTTGCCATGACAACCAATCAGCCCGTCAATCAAATTTCCTCTCTCGCCCAGTGGATTGTACTCTCTCTCTTTTTCACTCTGTCCAAACAGTCAGCTGGGGAGCGGGCGGGTTAACAGCAGGATGATAACAAGAAGAGATCAGATTGTACTGATTGAGGTCGGCTCAGGGCGAGAGGAGGTCAGGACGGAGGAGGAAAACAGAAGTAGAACAACAACAACAACAACAACAACAACTCATGTTTGTTGAACTTTTTATAAAGACTGAGGTCATAAATACCCCAAACATTAAGATGAGGTCTGAAAAACAGGGGGCATACAGCCAACAGGCCAGGATCTATACTGAGCATGCTCAGTAATCTGATAAATGATGTTATGATTTAATTAATGTAGATTTTGTTAAGTTAAGTTGAATAACAGTGAGTTACAGTAAGAGTTTATATTAATACACGTCAGGTTTTTTTTAATATGCATGATTGAAAAAAAGTTAAGTTACATATTGTTACTTTTTGTAACCTTATGTTTCGTAACGTTAAGTCGGGTTACGTCACGATAAGTAAAATAAGTTTATTAAGGATTCAAAGAAGTTAAGTTGGGATAGTTACGCTACATTAAGCCGAATAATGTAACAATAAGTTACAAAGAGTTTAAATACGTTCAGTAAGGAATGGTTCCAGTAAGTTTAGTTACATCACGATAAGTTATGTTACGGAAGGATAGTTACGCTACGATAAGTAAAGTTATATTAGGTTATGATACGTTAAGTTAAGATAAAATAAACCTTTATTTGTCCCACGAAGAGGAAATTTACAATTACAGCAGCAAACAAAAACATGTTACAATAAAAATATATCAAATAGAACAATATGGTAAAAATATGCACTTATTAAACACAACATAAAGGTCTTCTGAAGGATGAAGTTAGGATAGTTCAGATAAGCTGAGCTACATTATGATAAGTTCAGTTTAGTTTGGAAAGTGATGCTACTATAACTCATGTAGTTAAGTTATGATAAGTTAAGTTATGTAAGGATAGTTAGGTTACGATAAGTCAAGATAAGTGAGGGTCTGTCCATGCAGATTCTCATTCATCCAGGTCGTGGTTGTCCTGACGACTCGAACACGGTAACTGGTCTGTGTAGAGTTGGGAAGACGTTTGGCGTCTCATCCAGGAAGCTTCTTCAGTTCCAGAATGCTGCTGAGGGAAGCAGGTTTCATCTTCCCGGCTCTGCACAGCTTCCAGTTTCCGTGTTCGAGTCGTCAGAATAAGTTACGATCCAGTTTGTTCGTTTAGGTTACGTTACGGTTAGTCAAGTTTAAAATCCAACACTGTACAATTGATTTTATACGACTTTATATAGTATGGTAAATTGATAGGATGTGATAAAATACACTAACAAACAATACAATAAAATACAAAATGTTACGATACGATGCAGTATGACCCAATGTAGCGGTTGTGTGCTCTCTCTTGTGTTGTGTGATCAATCAGGCAAACACATGGAACCTTTGGCACCAGCACGCCGTTTAATCTGATAATAACAGATGAACAAATGGTCTCTCACAGCATCACATTCCAGTATAAGCTCCAACATCGCTAAAACAAAGAAACAAATAATTGAGCTAACTGTTAGCTACACGAATCACGGTGATCGAAAGCTACCGTTTAGCTAGCAAAACACACGTGGTGAGCCCAAATGACCCAAAAACACAGAAATAAAATCATAGAAAAGTTGCATAACAATTTCGAGGATTCTTTTAAACATAGAACATATAAAAGTGTTACTTTCACAAAGAAGAACAATCTTATTTTACAGTTTTTTTTAGCGGAGCTCATCTACATGTGCGCTTACCGCAAGACGTCAAGGTACAGACTGGCAAAAATACACAGGCTGCACCACTCAAGTCTGCACGGGCGCCAACAGAGGGCGCTCACGTCACAAATTCTCATTAAAAAAATATGTAAACACCTGGCATATCAAAATAAGGACATTTTATACCCAGCGAGGGCAGGTGGAATCTTTAACTCCATTACACCAACTCAATAAAATACATTGAACTGTTTCCTTTGGGAGAAGAGGAGGAGTAACTTCTGTAAAGACTCTGACAAAAAAAAAACGCTCTCAACCTGAGAAATTATCAGTAAAATGTGGTTTATAGAGCCTGTAAATAAGAACTACAAATCTATAACAGCACTCAGTCAGGAGAAATGATCAAAGGTAAAATATTAGGAAAGAACAGATTGTAAGAGGGAAATCAAAAAGTGTTAGTTAAGCCTTTTGGAAGCCAAGAAAAGGATCAAAAAAGAGCCGTGACAGAATATTCTGAGATTAAAATAAATCTGATTTAGGAGTTTTAGGAATATTCTCAGCTCTGTGACTGGATTTAACTCCCGTCATCAGCTCCTCTTCTTTGTATTCTTGGGCCGATGGCTGTATCAGTGAGTCTGTCTCAGAGCTGATGTCTGCAGATGTGGTCTGTCTGCAGTGCACAGTCATTGGTCGGTGCAGTGAGCCAGCTTCCTGTTACCCAAAGAGCAGGAAAAAAAGAGCTGAGTCACTGTGACTGCAAACACAGACCTGTACTGCAGCACCGACCTGCTGCTCCCCGAGTTTGTTCCTGAGGCTGCAGAAAATCTGTCAAAGAAAGGTTCGCCCAGTCAGTGCTGCAGTCTCAGGTACTTCCTGCTCACCTCAGCACACCTTGAAGTTGAAGTCAGGGAGCTCAGACCTCAGGACAGGACAGGAAACGTCAGATTTGTGCAGGACAGGGAGAGAAGAAAAGAAGAAGAAAAGGGTTTAAAGTCAGATTTTCTGATCTGTAGGAGTCCAGAGCAGGCAGCTGAACCCTGACCTCTAAATCTCACCATGTTTTTGCCGTTTTTCTGTTTTTTTGTCTGTTTCTCTCCTCTCTTTATCAGGCCTAAGCCATCAAGATTATTCCTCCATCCTTCTCTCGTGTGTTGTTGTTCCCTCTGGCCTTCTCTGTCCCAACAAACCAACATCGACCCCGGTGCCCCTCCCCCCTCCTCGGGCAGAGACTCAGACAGCGCCCCCTGCTGGCTGTCACCTCTGTCCCCTGTTCATCTGACAGCTGCTGGGACGTTTGGTCTTCTCTCCTCTGCTCTGATTCTTTCCTCTCTCACTAACCCTGCGTAGATCAACATCTCAGAAACTCTCTCTCTCTCTCTCTCTCTCTCTCTCACCTAACAGAAAAAAATCATTGTGTGTGAAATCTTTCCTCTGAGGACGTCACCTGCACATCTTTCCTCTCTCACTCACCCACATGTGATATTTTAGGAGGTGCAAAGTCGGATTATTTAAGAGGATCAGGACGGAAGCGAAACAGAAAAACGTTGGAGATCAGATTCACTCAGAGCAACAATCAGGGTGAAGCAGGGCTGGGCGATAGAGAATCAAAATACACCGACCAAGGTTTATATGACACTGATGCTGCTGGATGAACAGTCTGCAATGAGGGGAACACGTCAACAACATGAGGAACAGAGTTTAAAGTGAGCTGAAGTCGCTGGTCGTGCTTTGTTTTGTTTGTAGTTTTTGCTGGTGAAGATCAACACATGAAACGCAGAAGTTTTCTGTTCGGTGTTTTGTCTCTTGGTTGCTTGAGGCAAAAGTTTTCACCCTGAGCTGAAACACTCAGAGATCATCCCATCAACACAAACAGACACTGAATCAAAGAGTCTCTGAAGCTTTTCAGCTGACACTCAGCTTAGGAAGAGACCGCTCATAACGTGACAGACGAAGCTAATTCAGCCCCTTTGATTTAGAGTTCCTCCAGTGTTCCTTCAGTGTTCAGAGTTTGAATGGAAGCTGTGAGAACCACAGTGGTCTGAGGTGCAGCTGATATTAACCTACAAAAGCACCACAAAGGTGGATTTTTGGATGTGACGTCTTTTACAGAGATAAATCTTTACGTAGAATCTCAAAACTAACATCAAAACTCTGACTTCAGTAAGATTGAGTCTAAATTCTAACATTAATCTTCAGAGAAAAAAATGAAAACTTGTTTTTCTCTCCAGGATTCTGAGATCAAGAATAGAACAACAGCTTCATTAGCATTCCGGAACGTATCAGAATTCTGACTGTAACAAGTCTGTAAATATTCCAGAATAAGACCGGTCCCCATCTGTCAGTCCCTGGCCAGGTGATAACACAGACTAGTTTAAACTTGATAATCTGCCCTCTTTTCAGAGTTCTGACTTCAATTGAACTTCAGCAGAATTGTTACTTTGTCCCAGAGTTCCAACTTTTACTGGAATTCCGGAATAGTGGGACAATTCTCACTTTCTTCTCTCAGTGATCTGGAATAGCTTCAGAAATTCCAACTTTACCCTCAGAATTCAGACTGTTTTTGGCATCTTGACTAAGATTAAGACTAAGATTAAGACTAAGATTAAGACTAAGATTAAGACTAAGATTGGAATTTAACTTGGATTTCTTGACCAGTTTTCCAAAGTTCTGAGAACAGAGTCCAAACTGTCAGAAAAATATCGTCTTTATTCCTGTAACAGAATCCTCAGATCACAAATAAATCCAACATTTTATCTTTGGGTTCCAACTCTGAATAGAAATCAGGGATTCAAGTCTCAGGATTCTGTTTGTCTCACGTCTGAGGTTGAACCTTCTGGACTTATTTTCTTTAAAATAATTCTGCATTGATGTCAGACTTTCCAGGGGGGGGGGGCTGTGCTCAATGATAGAACTCAAGATTTTGTCACTGAGTTCTGACAAGTTCCAGAATACTTCAGAACAATTCTCTTTGCGAAATTCTGATGTTCATATCAACACCTGAAGTTTTTATTTGATGGAATTTTGAGATTCACGCTCAGATTAGCGGGGGAAAAAAAACAGGTCAGATGTTAAAAAAAGAAAACTTCTGAGCTCTTCTAGTTCGTCTTCTTTTGAGGTTATCAGAAAATATCCTCTTCTTCCTCTGCGGCTCGGACCTCTCAGAGCTCTCAGACGTCTGAGCGAGCGAAGCGGGCGTGTTTTCTGCTGTGTTCATATCATGCAGGCAGCAAACAGAAGACTAACTGAAGGTGTTCTTCTTTGAGACGCTCTCAGCAGTTACATATCGAGTTGAAATCCTAAAACGTTTCCTCATATCAGGATGAGTTTGTTCCCAGTCCTCGCCCAGCCCTCTGCTGCTGTAGAATAAATCTCAGATAGATCAGACCGTCGTCGGTCTCTCCATGAATCTGTTGCCTCGAGCGCGAGCTTCAGCCTGGTGCCTGGATTTAGCCATCGTGTTCTTCGAACCCTTCAGGGTGTTTCTGTTGCCAACACGTGACGTTTTAACGCCTCACAGATTAAAAAACGGTACAGCGTAGATCCACCTTTGTTTTTTCTACATCTTCAGGACTCGTTTTTGGGAAATGAGAAGGGATTTTATTTGTTTTTATAGATTTATGGACTTTGAATATCATTTTTGTAAAACTGTGTTTACATTTTTTATGTTTTGATTCTGTTGTGGCTGAATATTAAGGCGGTGGCTTGTTGATGCTAGAAACAGGAGGAGCTCCTGTTGCCATGGTGGTTCCTCTCTTTCTATCTGCTCTGTGCGGCTTCAGCGTCCTTGGTTGGAGGAGCGCAGTGTGCCTGAGCCACCTGAAGCGGAGTGATTTAAAAAGTGATAACAGACGATGAAAGAAAGGAGGCTGACGCTCTGAGCTGCCTGTCTGTGGGTGTCGGAGTGAAGCTGGTGTGAAAGCGGAGCTGAAGCCCTGATCGCTGTCGTGCTCGTGTGTGTGTGTGTGTGTTTGTGTAGTTCTGGTGGTACAGTCACCTTCATGGAGTGTTTTCTCACACACACAGGTGTCACTTTCCTCCTGTTAATTAACTGGCTGAATGTAAATGACTCTAACATCTTGGAAGTGTAAGTGTGGGCTGTGTTTCTAGCTCTGATAAGTGCATTCACTCTGCGGCTTCTCCGTACGCTTCCTGCCTTTCTTCTTCATTCCTCCTGACGAGCGCTCCTTCACTTCTAATGCAACCGAACAAAAAGACGACGATGTGCATCACATAATTATGACGATATTGTTGTGTTAGTGGAATGCTTATTTATTGAACTGTCTATTCTCGACACATATATATATATATAAATATAGTGTGTGACTTCAGTTTCCTAACGTGGAGAACTTTAATGGTAAGGTCTATAAGCACCATCTTAGTAAGTAGGACTGCATCATATTTACCATTCTGCATTGTGAAGATTATTGCATCAACACTTGTTGGTATTCTCAAATAAAGTTTTTCATTTGTGAACTTTGGTCTCTTCTCTGCATGAGTGACCCACAGCTCCCCCTGCTGGTTAGAAACATGTACTGAGCTCATGATGCTCAGACGCAGGAACAGTGAGATCTGAACACACACGCTTTTCTTCACACAGTGACAGATTATTTTTTCTCTTTTTGCTTCATTTTGTCTTTTATTTTGTTGAACATTTTTAGAATGATAAAAGTGCAGCGCAGTAAGACGTGTAACAGATCCAGAATAAAACATTCACAGCCATGATCTTTAAAGCCCTCACTGGGTCGAACACTTTGCTGTTAAAAGTTCTGTCTGATCATTAATACCTGATCAACATCCTGTCAGAGAAAAATCATCTGAAACAAACGTTTTCAACGCGACATTAAACCAAGAAATTAAACAAAAACTTTCCCAAATCGTATTTTGGAAATTCATGGACGTGATTCTTCTGGATTTATCCTGAAGTCACGACCACAAAAGTTTAAACTACCGAACTTAAAATGTCCAGGAGGTTTTAGAACATATTCAATTTAAAAATTTAAAAAGTGAAACAATTTCATCTTATCAAATCCTTTTTTTTTTTTTTTTTTTTTATCTCGACCAAACCTTCAGTTTCTGTTGCTGAAATCTTTCAAGTGGGATCAAAATTGAAACTTTGATTAAAATGTATAAATAAAAAACAGTAGTGAACTTTTTTTTTTTTGTAAAGGAATTAATGGCAGGTTTTCAAGGTTTTACTCAAATATAATTTGTTGTTATCAAAACTAGTTTGTTTCTTTTCTTAAAACCTCATGTAGTGACCTATAGGTGTTGGAAAAGTTATTTATTAACATTTGTTCAGTATTAAACCTTTAATAATGAGTCAGGTGTGTCAGCTGGATCAATATTTTAATACTTACAAGCGTCCCAAATCGAGATTATCCCGTCGACCTTCTGAAACTTAAAGCATGTGGACGCATCGACCTCAGAAGAAGAGCCTCTCTGCTCGTGTTGTTCAGAACACACTCGTCCAAACTTCAGGTTGGAAAAACAGATTTGTGTTCTGAACGTTGGTTTCTGAACCGGTGTGTGTGTGAACGAACACACACACACACACACACACACATATTGGTAACTGGTGAGATAGTGAAGAGAACACACTGCGGTGAGACGGAGTGATGTTTGAATGAGTGGATGGATGAAGTCGTGACCTCTTCACACAGTTTAGTTTAAACTTTAAACATCTTTCCGTCTTTCAGGTGTTTGATGGTTGAATTTATTTATTTGACTCATAGAAACAAATTCAGCTTCAGTCTGAGTTACATCAACATTTAAAGAACTCCACCATCACAGTTTGACTGCTTATAAACACACACACTCCACAGCGGAAACCCCAAACACAAACATGCCTCTGAGTGTGTGTGGATGCTTGTGAGTGTGAACTGGTAGGTGTGTGTGTTTGTTTGTGTGTGTGTGGAGTGTTGATGGTTGTGTTCCTCTCCAGGACGGCAGTGGAACTCTGCAGCGCAGCGGCTCTCTCGGGAAACTGCGAGACGTTTTACGGCGAAGCAGCGAGCTGCTGGTGAAAAAACTTCAGGGAAACGGACCCCCTGAACCCCGCAGCACCAAGTAAGACCAAGAGATCCAGAACCACGTTTAAAGAGAGGCTCCAAATACATGACGCTTTTTTAATACCGAGTCTGTTTTTCTGCAGCATGAAGCGAGCGGCCTCTTTGAATTATCTGAACAAAACCAGTGACGACCAGTTTCAGGTGAGGAAGACTTTAAAAGAAGTCTGCTTCTGAAGCCAGCCTCAAGTGGACACTCTAGGAACTGCAGTTTAGGTTTCAGCTTCAGCTACACTTTGGTGTTTCTACGTATTAATGATGATGTGAAGCTAAATGATGGACGTGTGGAGTCATTGAAGGCCGTCTTGAAACCCTAAAGTTTGAAACTCAACAAACTTCACTGATGAACCACCAGAGAGCTTCTGTGCTGATATCTGCTCTATATACCCACTCTATATACCTCCTCTATACCTGCTCTATACCTGATCTATACCTCCTCTATACATGCTCTATATCTGCTCTATACCTCCTCTATATCTCCTCTATACCTGCACTATATACCTCCTCTATACCTGATCTATACCTCCTCTATAACTGCACTATATACCTCCTCTATACCTCCTCTATAACTGCTCTATATCTGCTCTATACCTACTCTATACCTACTCTATACCTGTTCTATACTTGATCTATAACTGCTCTATACCTGCTCTATACCTGCTCTATACCTACTCTATATCTGCTCTATACCTGCTCTATACCTACTCTATATCTGCTCTATACATGCTCTATACTTGTTCTATAACTGCTCTATATCTATTCTATATCTGCACTATACCTGCACTATATACCTCCTCTATACCCACTATATATCTCCCTCTATTCCCGCTCTATACCTGCTCTATACCTGCTCTATACCCGCTCTATACCCGCTCTATACCTGCTCTATACCTGCTCTATACCTCCTCTATACCTGCTCTATACCTGCTCTATACCCGCTCTATACCCGCTCTATACCTGCTCTATACCTGCTCTATACCTGCTCTATACCCGCTCTATACCCGCTCTATACCCGCTCTATACCTGCTCTATACCTGCTCTATACCTGCTCTATATCTCCCTCTATACCTGCTCTATACCTGCTCTATACCCGCTCTATACCCGCTCTATACCCGCTCTATACCTGCTCTATACCTGCTCTATACCTGCTCTATACCTGCTCTATATCTCCCTCTATACCTGCTCTATACCTGCTCTATACCTCCTCTATATCCGCTATATACCCGCTCTATACCCGCTCTATACCCGCTCTATACCTGCTCTATACCTGCTCTATACCTGCTCTATACCTGCTCTATACCTGCTCTATATCTCCCTCTATACCTGCTCTATACCTGCTCTATACCCGCTCTATACCCGCTCTATACCCGCTCTATACCTGCTCTATACCTGCTCCATAGCGCCCCCTAGGTTTCAGAATTTCAGCCCCTTGAACCAGCTTAACCTGCATTCCTGAAACATCTGGAGCATTTGGACAAAACCAACAAACTGGTTTTGTGTGCTGTTGGCACATCGAGGATGAAAAGTTTTGAAAAGATTTTTCATAATTTAGCGGGCGTGGCCAGGACAGAGAGCCAAAGTTGGCATTTGGTCACAGGAATAGCTCCACCTATAGGACACAAGTGGCAATAACTCCCATAAACGTCCTCAAAAATGCTTCAAAGCATCTGGATAATATATTCAACTCACAGCCCTCTCTAGTGGTAGAAAGCAGTACTGCAGTGTACTGTATGGTTAAAATTAGCGGGGCCACAGCACGGCCTGATGGGTGCATGGACATGAGGGCGCGTCCATCGCTGTTCGTGGCTCAGATTGATTTCATTTGGCAGCAGCAGAGAGACTTTCAAACGTTCTTCTTTTTATCCTTTTATTTAATCTTCGTGTTGGATGAAAGTTTGTTTTGTTTTGTTTTCTGTCGTGTGTTCAGACTCGAGGAGGGAACTTCAGGGAGAGTCGCGGTCTGAGCTCCAGCACCGTGGACCTTTACACCGGAAACTGAACCACTCCACCTTTAGATTCTGATTCACCGGCTCGTTCTCTGAGCCTCAACCATCACCAGCGACACTACCAGACCCAACAGCCTCCCAGAATCCTCTCTGTCCAACCCAAAGACTTTACATCCCAACCTGCTGTTCCTCTGGTCTGTTTTTAAATTCAGGGTGTTTTTATGCTCCTCATCGGTGCCTCCTGAGCGTGAACATGTGCGTCTTCTAAATTGCTGTGATGTCTTTTTGTGCCATTCTGTGTTTTATTCATTTAAGTGTAGATCTTTTTTCCCGCAGGTCTGTTGGGTTAAAGCTGTAAATCATCATTTTTTAATTTTGTTTTAACGGTTAAATGTTTGCCTGTTGAGATTTTTTGTGATGGGTGTTGGTTTAAGCTTCGGTGGATCCTGCTGGGACTTTATAAAGCTGAAGAAAACAGCCGCAGAAAGAAACGGAAACAATGTCAAAAACACAACCACGAAAACATCTGAGGTGAGAGGGTGTGTGTGTGAAGTTAGTGACGAGCTTTGAACCTGATTGTTTGATGGATCTCTGGTGCCATGTGAGACTCACCTGCAGACTGCTTCAGGTGTAACTGTGAACGTCTCTGATGTTTTCAGCTCTGACACATATCCTGACTTCTGCTGTGTGATGATGATAGATTTTGCACATTTCTCTGATCGGTGATTCTTTTTTATTTTTAGTGAAGCTTCTTGAAAAAACTGGAATATTTGTGACTTAATTTTTGTTTTTCATGTTTTTTTTTCTCATCGTCTGTAAGAAATGTACAATACAGAAAAAAAACGAATCAGTAATATGGAGAGAAGACGAGCAGGAGGAGACGCGTTAGGTTTCATGATCTTTGGATCTGATTCTCAAATCTTCCCAGATTTCTTAAATACTGTGTAAAGAAAAATCTGAACCATCCTGTGAGCCTGATCAGAAATAAACCAACGATTTTCTATTCACAGTTTTGTTTTTGTTGTTTGTGGTGATTCCTGTCAGACCACATGAAGCAGAGCGTTTTACAGAAACACTACTGAGGTGAACCTCTCGACTCTGCCCAGCAGATGGAGCTCATGGTTTAATGAAAAAGTTCCAGTAACACTGTAAGTCAGAAAGAAACACTTCATAACAAGTGTTCTTAAAGCAAAGAAAAAAAAGCAAAGTACTGTGAAATAATAACATTAAAGGAAGAATTAAAGCTTCACCTTGAAATTTTACGTCATTAATATAAACATGTCTGATCCAAAGGGTTAACTGGTTATTAAACTAGATTTAAAAATTATCTGAACTCCATTAAAAACTTAAACCTTCACATGTTTATGACGGATCATTTCAAAACAGCTGGGACTACTTTCTGTGCACTGATTTGGTATGAGGTGTGATCAGGTTGTCCTCAGGGATGCTCCTGCTTTATAGATGACATCACAGTTCTCATGTGCCTTTGATCTTTAGGGGACTTCCTGTTCCTTAATGCCCTCCATTCTGCTTTGATTGGTTACATTCTTTTCTCTTTGATGTAGATTTGATACTCTCAGCTGTTGTCGGGGTTTGACCAATCAGAATCAAGCACTAAATCAGAGGTCATTTAACATCCTAACAGGTCACTAAAGGGACTGTTCATCCACATATTTAAACATCATGGACTAAAGTGATGGATGATGGATGATGGATGGATGATGGATGGATGATGGATAGACAAGTGGGTGGGTGGACGGGTGGGTGGATGGATGGATGGATGGACGGATGATGGATGGATGTTGGATGATGGATGAATGATGGATGGATGGATGGTTGGATGATCGATGGATGGATGGACGGATGATGGATGGATGGATGTATGATGGATGGATGGATGGATGTATGATGGATGGATGTATGATGGATGGATGTATGATTGATGGATGGATGATGGATGGATGATGGATGGATGATGGATGAATGATGGATGGATGGATGGTTGGATGATCGATGGATGGATGATGGATGGATTGTTGGATGATGGGTGGATGTTGGATGATGGATGGATGATGGATGAGTGAAGCGTATCCCCAGTCCGCCCCTCATTATCCCAGCTGGAGAGGAGTCTGATAGCCTCAGCGCATGCCTCAGATGATTAGTGTATGCTAGGCTGCTCTGTGATATTGTCCTTTACAGAATGTTTCTGTTGATGGTAACTGGTCCATGCTCTGATGTCTATGCTCTGATGGCCTCTTGGATCCAGTCCAAATCTGCTGATACAGCTCCAGTGTTGTCCATCTGGAGACTCCTGGACCTCCCACACAGGGGGCCCTTTAATTTACGACCTTATCATCCAAACAGAGATGGCTGCTGCTCTCCTGTTTATGGGAATTACACCAGGCAGAGAAAACAGATTAATACCAAACACGCCAGCTAACCAACATCCAGAATCCAGATCATAACAGTGCAACACAGATGGAAGAAGACTGTTTGAAACGACTTTTAGGACCATGTGACTATACCACACGTGACACCATACGACGGTAGGACACAGTGCAGTATATTACAATACAGTATAATACAACACTACACAATATGATCTGACACATCATGGTGCAATAGGACAGAACACAATATGATGTGTGGTACAATACAACATATTACAACAGGATATGATACGATGCATTATGATAGGATACAATATGATACAACACTGTTTGAATGATACCATACAATACAACTCAATACAAATCATTATTACATGGTATAATGTATATAAGTAAGTGGTGTACCACAGGGAACCAGTCTGGGGCCACTTGTACTCTCGGTTTTCACCCCTCATGTTCCTCCTGTCACAAAAACAGCAAAAACAGCAAAAACAGCGACATGCAAATGATTCAACACTTTTAAATGAAAGGATTCGTCGACTTTTTGATCGTTTTTCAAGGAATAACAAGAGTTTTAAACTATTTAAATGGAATTTTTTGAGCATTTTTCACAACTTTTTGATATATATATATAGTTTTAATTTTGGTTCCTCAGCTTGAGGAGAGAAATGTCTTCTGTTCTGGAACGACAGAGTCTTCAGTCTGAGTTTAAATCCGTGAGTATTCTGTAAATCTGTCCCTGTGCTCCCACATCTGTCCTCATCCAACCCTTCACTCTGCTGTCGTGCTGTTTTAGAGCTGGCCGGAGGACTCAGACTGCAGATGTGTTCAGCGCGCCAATAAATGGACCCAGAGCGCGCCATCCAACAGTCAGAACCACAACACTTGAGGAATTTGTTTGAGTGGAGGTATGAAAGTAAATTATGGGCCATCCTGCCCCCCCCCCCCCCCCCCCCTCTCTCTCTCTCTCTCTGTTGAGAGCAGCGCTCTGTTCCGTTCAGCTCAACTCCGCCCCGCGCCTCCAAACTTTGCCTGAACTTTCTTTATTGGAGCGTGTGCGTCACTCTCCGCTAACCTGGACCGGACAGACCACGGGACTGCTCCACCGCTCCTCACACACTAACAATGGGTTGGCAGCAGCGCGGATGGCTCGTCTGTGCCACTTTTCTCGGGTTCGTGGCTTTGGCGCAGAGCGTAACGCGAGAGCAGCTTTTTCCTCACGGTCCGAGCGCAGGAGACCAGATCCTGGCAGCGGGGAATGACCGGACGCACAAACTCGACCTGGACGAGCCCGTGCTGTTCTACGATGGCACTTTCAGCAGCCTCTATGTAAGTTGTTAACACATTCCATATCTTTCCCTGCAGCATGTGGGATTCACTGTCCGTTGGGTTTTTTTGCGCTATTGCGCACATCCTGGAAACCCCGAGCAGTTCTAGGAGGAAAAGGGTCAGTAGTTCCAGCCCCAAACAATGCCTGGAAGTTACCGAGTAAATCTGAGAGAGGGTCCGACCTCTCCTGTCGCTGTGGAGTTACTGTAAATATTGATTTTCTCCGCACAGAGGAGCTGATCTGGAGGAATGCAGCCTCCCCTGAGGTTATCATTTTACTGTTGACACAAAGACCAGAGCACTCGAGGAATATTGTTGTGCAATGTGCCCTAAAACCCCCACTGAAGGGATGAAGTCATGACTGTGGGCTCAAAAGGATGCTCATGTGAATTAATGTTTACTCTGCTGACACAGAGACGGAGAGAAAGGGGGCTGCAAAATGTGCAGAGAAAAGCTGCAGTTTGTGGTTTTTAAAGATTTCATGGAGCTTGAAAAAGAGCAGCATCATCACTGAACTGCAGCTGGAGCTCTGTGTTAGACAAACTGTTTTAATCCCTGTAAACAAAGAGAAGTGCTGCATCCTGCTTTTTATTGTGCTGCATGTGGAGGAGAAACTTTCATATCACGTCACAGATTCACCAGATTTAGTCTGTTTTTGTGCTCAGAAGTCTGACCTCAGGGATCTCTGCTGTTACAGCGCCTTCCCTGATAAAAGATGGACCAGCTGATGTTTGAATTCGTACTCTGGATGATGTGCTGAATCTCACACAGGGATCAGATGTTTGTCTGAAATGTTGTTGAAGTCTGACTGTTGGTGAAGTTGGGTTTCCCCTCAGTTCACCACAAACAGCCTGAAGATTTTGGTTTCCTCTCATGAGACATCATCTCCTGAACCGTCTGTGCCCCGCAGGAGGAACATGAGTCTTTTAAACGCCTCCTCTGAGGTGTGATTCATATTCCATAAAGCCGTGGTATGTCTGGGTATTTCCTCACATCTCTCCCTCCGATATCTGCACCTCTGATCATTTTTCCAGCTCGCTCTCTCTCTCCCATTTTGGCAGGAAGCTTCGGTAATGAAGATTAGCGTGCAATCTGTGGGCTCTCTGGGGTAGCTGGTGGATGAGGACAGGAAGCAGGGTGGCCGGGGCCAGGAATAGTGCTCTTGTTTTCTCCAGGTCAGAAAGTGAAGGAGCCCTGTGAGCAGAGTTTCTACTTTACGAGCACGAGGTTGAAGTGTGTGAAATGTGTGTGAAATGTGTGTTAAATGTGTGTTAAATGGTGTCTTGTTTGTTCATTAGTGCTTTTGTATGACACGACATCTGAGGCGGATCATTAGTGTAATGAGTTTGGGATAAAGATGAAAGTGGGACAGGCTGCAGAGGGCTCTGTGCTGGGAAACAGCTCCTGGTGTGTTGTCATCAGAGGTGGCAGCGTGCTCACATGCTGCTCTGCAGATTCTCTGCACATACATGTGTGTAAATGATCCAGTTTAAAGAAACAGCACATCATAAAACATGGTTCATGAAGTATTAAAGAAACAGTCCAGGCTTGACCTCTTCTGCTTTAATCACACTCGCTCACTTCTGTTCACTGCTCACTGAGCTGCAGGTCTGTGTGCTCAGTCAAAAAGAAATAACTCAATGAAAACTGAAGTTTTTGCCACAGTGTCAACAGGCAGGTGTAATCTGTTGGATTATTTTCAGTGGGTGGATTTGGTTTGTTGCTGAATGAAGAAACGTTTCATCTAAAGAGAAAATATAAATACTAGGGCTGCAACTAACGATTATTTTCATAATCGATTGATCGGGCGATTATTTAAACGATTAATCGATTAATCGGATAATGACACATTTTTGTGATTTCCTTTACAATTTAGCTTAAAGTTGTTTTATGCATTTTCTAAACAGTAATAAAGACAATAAAAAGCATTCTTCCTTCAGTGATAATATTTTATTGCCTTTTTCTTTCTTGAAAGTAGTGCTGAATCTGCTAATATAATTGGCCACGGACTCATTTTCTGTAAACAAACTTAAATTTTATAACAGCAATAATATTCATTTCTTTT
Source organism: Labroides dimidiatus (assembly GCA_030710495.1). Taxonomy (NCBI): domain Eukaryota; kingdom Metazoa; phylum Chordata; class Actinopteri; order Labriformes; family Labridae; genus Labroides; species Labroides dimidiatus. The sequence goes on along the minus strand of CM061149.1, from coordinate 1,178,373 downwards.
TTTTTTTACTTCCTTTAACAAAGGATATAACAGCATACCTCCTGTTGTCTTCAAACGGCGCTCGTTAAAACCGTGTAAAGACACCCCGTCTTTACATCCAGGTTTCCCTCTCTGTTTGTCTTTACACTTCTTTACCCAGGTCTTTCTAAGCTCCATCAGTTTTCAGTCATTCATGTTGGTTTAAACTGTCCTGGATGTTGGGAAGCAGTTCCTCTTAAATGTGTTCCAGGTTCAGGTAAAAGCTTGTTGAGAGGATATAAGGAGCAGAACGTCCAGGTATCAGATTCTCTCCTCTGTTCCAGTGACCTCATTCCTTGTTACCCCCCTCACCCACCTGAGCTCTTTCATTTCAGATCAACACCAATGGTTTTGTTGCCACAGCAGAGCCAACGAGCGAGTCCACATACCTTGGAAAGATGCCCCCGAGTTTCGGCATGATCGCAGCTCTGCAGGGAGACTACGACACCAGCGATGGTGTGGGGAAAGTATTCTTCCGTCAAGACTCCAGTCCTGAGGTTCTGTCTCGAGCCGCCGACACCATCAACACCGCCTTCCCTCTGGACCCCAAAGTCAATCCCACAAATGCTGCAGTTGTGACCTGGTACAACATCGCCACACATGAACCTCAGAGCAGAGGAGATGGAATCCAGAAGAGGGTGAGCTTCACAGAGTTATTCAAGAGACCACACACTCTGATCTCTTTGTACACAGACTTATCAACAAGATGACACTAAAGGAGCGCTGGCTTCTGTTTAGAGCCTGAGTAGTATCGACCAATCAGGTGTCAGCGAGATAAACAGTCTGTAAGGAGAGCAGCAGTAGTTCTAGAAATCTGAGATCAAAGGACAGAAATCTGAGATCAAAGGACAGAAATCTGAGATCACAGGACAGAAATCTGAGATCAAAGGACAGAAATCTGAGATCAGAGGACAGAAATCTGAGATCAAAGGACAGAAATCTGAGATCAGAGGACAGAAATCTGAGATCAGAGGACAGAAATCTGAGATCAAAGGACAGAAATCTGAGATCAGAGGACAGAAATCTGAGATCAGAGGACAGAAATCTGAGATCAGAGGACAGAAATCTGAGATCAAAGGACAGAAATCTGAGATTGAGGACAGAAATCTGAGATCAAAGGACAGAAATCTGAGATCGAGGACAGAAATCTGAGATCAAAGGACAGAAATCTGAGATCAGAGGACAGAAATCTGAGATCAAAGGACAGAAATCTGCTCTTGATTTCAGAATTTCTAAGACAGTTGAAAGTTAGAATATTTTATCACCGTCTGCCTTTATTCGTTGACAACATCAGCAACAACAGTTAAGCCCATAAAGATGGCAGTTCAGCTCTTAAAATGTTTGGGGTTTCCATGGTTACTGTCAGTTACTGTACTCAGTTCTTCTTCCATTTTACTCAGGTGCACAGTTCTAGTCATAATGAAAACAACAGCGAGGCACAATCATACTTAATCAAAACTTCTGAAATGTAAATACAGCTAACGATGGCGTGTTGTCCGTTGTTCTCATTGCTAAAGTTCTCATGGAGGAAGAGTTCCCTCACTCTCTGTTGCTTCATCTCACAGAGGAACACCTTCCAGCTGGTTATCGCATCCCAGAAAACGGCCTCGTACGCAATCCTCCTGTACGCTGAGAACGGGGTGCAGTTTGTGTCCACGCCTGTAGGAAGGGAAAGCGTGTACTCGCAAACCGGGTTTAGCCAGGGTCTGGTCCGGCGTTTCCTGTTTTCCAGTCAGGGGACGTACTACAGGGTCACCACTGATGACGAAGAGTCCATCACAAGCTTAGCACGGTAAGTCGACTCGAGCTCTGAGTGACTGGGATGGATGTAAAGGAGGAAACGTTGAGGAAGATGATTAACTGTTCAACTCCTCCTCTTCCTCCTCGCAGAGACACTAACTCTGGCGTGCGGGGCGTTTGGGTCTACGAGATCGGGACGGCTCCGTATTTTAGTACCATAGCTCCAGGTGAGGTGACTGACCTGCTCCCAGAGGGCACACCACAGGGCCCCCCTGAGGATGCCCCTGATGGAAGGAGGCTCGTGGTCTCTAATGGACAGCAGGTGGAGTACACACCTTATGAAGGGGAGCAGATCCAAGTCCACCCAGTCCAGTACCAGCCCCGTCAGCCGGACAATCCAGAGGTGGTGGTGGTGGACGACACGGATATAAACGTAGACGGTGAGTCCAGAAGAGGAAAGATGTTTAACGCTGATTTCATCCTCACTTATCGATGCTCCTTCCTTCCTTCCTTCCTTCCTTCCTTTGCTTCCTTCTTCCAGTCTTCTCCTATAACCTGGGGAGCTGCGCAAACAACAGGAACAAGTGCTCCCAGTTCGCCGACTGCAAAGATTACTCCAGTGGATACTGCTGCCACTGCAGACCGGGATTTTATGGGAACGGGATCCAGTGTGTGGCAGAAGGTAATATCACACTTGTGCATCTCGTAGAAGCTGTTGAGACAAGATGGAGATGTTTGTGCTTCATGGACATGAGTTTAAATACATGAAATATGTTCCTCCACTCAGAGGAAACAGGAAGTGTACGCTCTGAATTTCTACAATAAATGAAAGATACCAAAGGATAACTCAAGCTAAGCATACAGGCGCATCTGCATCACAAAGTCTGACTTTCTGAGTTACATTTTCAGGCTTCTTGTGTCTTTATTTAGAGAGGACAGGACGGCGAATCGAGGAGCAAACAGGGAAAGAGTTCTTATTGATATTCGCTGCTTAAGGGCTAAACTGACGGGATGCTCCACCTCACTGCCAGGCCCCAAAAGCTGACTTTTAGGGGCGTTAGAATCTTCACTGTGGATGCCACTAGAAAAATGAACTACAGCACTTGGTAAATGAGGAGGATCAGACTGCAGTCTCCTCAACATTCAGCAGGACTTGTGTCTTAAAGGCGTCCTCAGGGTTGGTGTGTGCACACCACACTGCAAAAACTGAACTCTAAAGATCTCAAATATCTCAAAGTGACGACATGTTGCCTCACATACGATGCTGACTCACCTTAGAACAGACGTAAACTTCTTTGTTCATTTTATTCACGTTGAGTTGATGTTGTGGTCTACTGCACAACTTGATCCAAAGACACTTTTCTGGGTTGAGATGTGGTTTAAGGAAAGGGTTAAAAATACACTCCGTCACCCATCCTCTCAGGGTACCTTGTGTCAGAGTTGCATGAACCCCATAAACACCATGTGACCATTTTCAAGCTCAAAATCTCTGAAAAAACCTCATTAAACCGAAAAAAAACGGACTCTCTGCATTTCAGTGAATGTACGAGTGTATGGGATTGTTATACGCACTGTGATTGGCTCATCATATTTGAAGGCGGGACTTAGCCATAGGTCAATTTTAAAAAATAGCTTAGGATCTAAATTCATGGAATTTTAATAATGTGACGAAAAATGTGATTAATCGCGATTAACTTTTGAAATTCTGCGTTTAATCACAAATAAAAAATGTAATCATTCGACAGCTTTCTGAAAAACATGATGTGACACCAACAATCAGAAGTATGAGATTGCTTCATAGCTTTAAAACATCGTGACAGAAATTATAGCTGAAACCTGAGCTGAGATTTTACACCATCATGAATTGAAGTGTCGAATATCTCGACCCAGCTGCTGTTAACGACACGACACAAGAGGTTAAAACTGCTGGACTGTTGGGATTTCTAAAGATGGAGTCATGCAGAAAATATGCGTCGTAGTGAGCAGATTAAGAGATGTTAGAAAAACTCTTCTTCTACAGTTATTTAAAAAGCGGATCAGATCCTGGGCTCAGTTTCTCCTCTCTCTCTCTCTCTCTCTCTGCTCTTCTCTTTTTGGTCTCCAGGGAAGCCCCAGAGGATGAACGGTAAAATGTACGGGAAAGTGCACGTGGGCAGCTCTCCGTCTCCGGTGGAGTTCAGCAGCAACGATCTTCACTCGTACGTGGTGGTGAACGACGGTCGCTCGTACGTGGCCATCAGCGACATCCCGTACACCCTGGGGCCCTCGCTGCAGCCCCTCTCGGCCCTCGGGGGAGTGATCGGGTGGGCGTTTGCTCTGGAGCAGCCTGGCTTTAAGAACGGCTTCAGTATTATTGGTGAGGGAAACATTTCTACGAGTGCACGAGTTCTGTCTGATTATCTAAGCTCCAGCTGCTCGGCAGATAAACACGAAGCCCTCAGTGGTTTCTGTGGTGCTGCGCCGTGAAGTTGAAGGAACATAAATCTTTGCCACACAGCTGCATTATTACTCACTCTGTCCAGCTGAATTCCCCTCACATTACCTCAGCCCAGAGCCAAGCCGGAAAGCCAAAGTTCATCCAGGGCCGGGGTCTCAGCGTTAACCTCCTGGTCTCCGTCCTCTGTAGGGGGGGAGTTCACGCGGCAGGCGGAGGTGACCTTTCTGCCGGGGAATGAGAAGCTGACCATCATGCAGGAGTTCAAAGGCATTGACGAGCACGACCACCTGGCTGTGAGTACCAGCATGGAGGGCCGGGTCCCCGAGGTGCCGCCGGGCTCCACCGTGCAGATGGAGCCGTACTCTGAGATCTACCAGTACAGCAACAACCGTAAGACCCCCTGTTCTCTGATTCTCTAACCTCACACAGGTCAAACAGACAGTCCTGCCTTTGAAAGGTTAAATGTTTATCACCTGGACTCTTCTACTACAGAGCCATGCTGTTGTAATCCCTGCAGAAGCTGGTTTGTCATCGTCTCTCTGAAACCTGTAGATATGGTTCAGCATTAATGAAACCTTCACAGATGTGTAAGCTCCCCATGCCATGGACTCTTCTGGTCCCCAGACCATCAGGGATTCTGGCTTTGACCTGTGAGCCCAAGCTCAGGTCCAGTCTTTGTGTTACTGGATCAGGTTTCTGTCTGGTTTCTAATCTTGGATGGTACAGTTCAAACCTGCAGGGATGAACTGGGTTTTGAAGTGATTCTGAGCCCATGCGCTGACTTCCACTACAGAGCTTAGCTGGTTTTTAAGTTTCTGTAACTTTTTGAGTGTTTTGTTGTCCAAACTTTTTTAAACGTGTGGCTGACGTTAGATTTGAAATGCATCTCTGTGTTTTTAAACTAACGGCAGTCAGACTTCAGAAGTAGAACAATCATTATTTATTCGTCTTTTCTCTCTTTAACCTCTCAGTGATCACCTCCTCCTCCACCCGGGACTACGTGGTGAGCCTCCCTGACGGCTCCACGGAGACCAGGACATACCAGTGGCGTCAGACCATCACCTTTAAGAGCTGCCAGCACGGCGAGACTCTGAGGGACGTGAAACCCACTCAGATGCTCAGCGTGGACCAGGTCTTTGTCATGTACGACGCTAATAATGAGCTCATCCGCTTCGCCATGAGCAACAAGATCGGGGATGTCAACGGTGAGGTCATGGGGGTTATTTTCTGACTTCCTGTTTTGTCTGTGCTCACTCCCTTCCTGGAGTTTAACATCCTGACTGGAGACAGTTTGTGTTATAGTTCAAGTGATTTCTGTGTAACTCACATGATTCATTTATCCTCAGGAGGGCAGCCGGAGGAGAACCCCTGTTTCACCGGGAGACACGGATGTGACACGAGCGCCGTGTGCCGACCTGGAGCAGGGACACAGTTCACCTGCGAGTGTGCAGCCGGCTTCAACGGCGACGGACGCACGTGTTACGGTAAGCAGATAAATAAATACAGTAAAGAGGATGCTCAGGAAGCACAGGAGGGACTTTATGTTTCAGTGACGGGGCTGAACCAGTTTGTTTTGATCCGTCTTTAATGAACTCAGACCCTCTGAAGCCTTCCTTCCTGGGGAAACGGACGATCTCGCCATTAGAAGCAGTAAACAAAGTTTCTATGATCTCAGACCAGGTTCTCAGACCTGTGTGGTTCTCTTCCTCAGCATTCCCTCCCTGGAGGGTCTTAGAGAGTGTGAGGGTCTATTCAGGACCAGGCCGGAAGAGCTCAGAGGCACAGAGAGTAGAAACAGGAAGGAAGTAATCCAGACGGATGTTATCTGGAAGCATCTGTAATTAACAGATTGTATTAGACGTCCCACCATCTGATAAAGGAGGAAACTGATTTTACAAATCCAGACTTCAAAGCTGCAGGGTTATTTCTGTCTGATGGACGTCTCTTTATCAGACATCGACGAGTGCAGAGAGGATCCTCAGATCTGCGGCTCCCACGCTATCTGCAACAACCAGCCCGGAACCTTCCGCTGCGAGTGTGAGGACGGGTATCTGTTCGGCAGTGACGGGCAGACCTGCGTGGGTAAGCGGCTGGTCAAACACTGATACCACTGTGTTTGTATTTTTTAATATCATCGTTTTAAAAACTGAGTCGTTATTGAAGCTTTAATGGGTTTGAGAGTCTGCAGAAAATGACATCAAGAACAGGAGGTTTCACTGGTTCTTAGGATTTAAAAGGTAAGTGCAGTAAAAAAGTCACACCTGTGCTGTTTTTAATGACAGCTCAGAGCCATTTCCAAGTTACTGAAACATGTTATCGAAGGCTGAATTTCAGGGATTAATTTGTAGTTTCATGAGGCTGAGACTCATATTTAAAGGATCTTCAAAGGCAGTTAACGTGACAGCTTAAAGCTCCTCTCAGAAACTGTCTATTTGTTTTGATTTTCCCGCCCGTTTTGGACAAAGATGACCTGACACCTGCCAGCAGATACAGTCATGAAGTGTTACTGAAAAGAAATGTTTGGTCTTGTTCCTGATGGTCTAATTTGTCTCTATTCTGAGCTCTAGTGTTCAGTATTCAGTCAATGTTTCCATAAAATAACAGAGACACTGAATTCTTTCACGATAAACACATTTTAAAACGCTTGTATTTTTTTATTTGGTGTTTGTTTTTGGCATAATTTTTGTGCCAAACTGTAAAAGTGTTTTTTTCTGCTTTGACATGCAGCTCTGTGGGGATCACCACACTTTGAGGGTCAGACTCTTGTGGACACTGAAGGAACTGCAGCTTTTTTTTTTTTTTTTTTTTTTTTTTTTTTTGGCTTAATTCAGCAGAAAGTTGGCTTCATTCTGTAAAATCTGAGGAGAGGCAAACTTAGTGGAGCCGTGCTGAATCTGAGAGTCAGAAACGCTGCTGAACAGACAAACATTTGTTTATGCTCTCAGCTGCTGCTTTGATTTATTCAAAATAATCACTAAAATAAAAGTTTGACATCTTAAGCTGTTAGATTTTGACGTCTTCAGAGTCTTATTGTCGTCACTTCTCTCCTCAGAGGTCGATCGACCCGTTGACGCCTGTGAGGAAGAAACTCACAACTGTGACATCCCTGAGCGCGCTCAGTGCAGCTACACAGGAGGCTCCTCCTACATCTGCTCCTGTCTGCCCGGGTACACAGGCGACGGTCGGGTCTGCCAAGGTACTTCACACAGATATCACAGACTTTAATGAGTAGTTAATACACTGTCAGGCTTTAGCTTTAGAGTCCATCAACATCAGTTTACACAGTCACAACTTTTGTTTTTGTGTTTTAATGGTCCAAAACATTCATTCACAGACTGTGAAGCTACTTGAGACCAGTATTGTGTCACGTTTCTTGGAGCATGTAATGTGCAGTGAAAAAAAAAATCATGTGCAGCAAACAAAGAGCTCTTTAGATTACCGTAACTCTTCAAACATTTGGGCCAGCGAGAAAATTCAAATTTCTCCTCAAAGAAAAAAAAAACAGGCTGCTTTACGGGGATAACCAGGGTATTACGGTATTCCTACATAGGAATCCACGTGCAACAACATTCCAATCACAGATAACAACTGATGCAAACTTTTTTCATTACTGTAACTCTTCTACTATTTGGACAGTGAAAAAAAAATTCAACTGTTCGTTTAAGAAGAGAAGATGAGCATTCTGGGGAAGATTTTTTTGACTCTTTTAAGAGCTAAAACACCTCAGCCTTCACCAACCTTCCCTTTACACACTGCCTGGATGAAAGCTTCCAAAAGTACAGACAGACCAACCGTGTAAGGAGACACTGATCAAACATACAGGAAGTAACATTTTAGTTTACTTCGACTTGACGTTTATGAAAAGTTGTCTAAGAGACGTGAGAACTTTGATGGTTGTTTTGTTCCCTCACCAGGGACAGCAGAACCTCTGATGAGCTGGACTTTCTTACTCTGATGGGCTCTTTAGAGGGTTTGTCCCAACGTCAGCGAGCACATCCAAATCAAAAATAACTTTCAGGCTGTTTTAAAAAAGGTTTTAAACGCTTGGTTGGCAGCGGAGCACAGTAATTTACTCAAAGTGTGTATGAGCCGGAAGCTTTTATTGCTCACCAGGGGGGCGGGTCCAAAAGTTTGTGACATCACAAAAAAATTACAGATGGACTTGAGGTTATAATTTCAATCACATGTGCTACTTTTTTTATTTTAATCTATTTATATTCAATAATTTTATTTTGAAAGACTTGTAATATGATGAAAACTTTTCTGCTTTTTGGTAAAAACAAAATTTGGAAAAAGGTTGTTCTCCTATATTTGAGTCAATATGGTAATACTGCCACAGCTGTGGTCCTTCCTTTGGCGCCCTCCTGGTTTCACACTTGTTGGTGTTTGCAGGGAGAACGTGGAATCTGAGATTTCAGCCTTTGCTGCCAGAAAGCTGAGCATTCATGAGCGATGGTGTCAGAGAATCTTCGCCAACGAGGAGAGAAACTCTGGCAGCGGACATGTTGGAAATTCCTGGTGTACTCTCGAGTGTCAGTGTTGTTACATTAACAAGGAGAGCTTTGAAAACAGCCTCCCCTGCAGCATGTGATGAGCGGTTACAGATATCTGCTGTAACAAACGTCCGCTGTGGTTCGACAGAACGTCATGTGACATGTTGAGATGGTCATGAGATGTATGGAGGGGACACGCAGAGAGGAAAAACTCTGAACACAACGAGTCCAGATTTGGAATCCATCACGCAGACTTCAGGCTGTAACTGTTAAAGCATCTGTTGGGCTGGGGGAGGTGAAGGCGCTTACATAACACATCTCTGAGTGAGGTCTGCAGCGCGGGGAGCAGATGGACTCCTCATGTGTGGAGGTCCTGAGTCGGCGTTTGGTTTTTTTGGCTGCTCTTCAGGAGAACTCATTCACAGAAACAGCACACACAGACTCGTGATAAATGGAGGAGGGTTTACAAGTTTCTGTTTCACTTGTTTTTCTGTTTTAACTTTTATTTCCACGGTTTGTTTCCTCAGCTTGGTTTGGTTTGACTCTCCAAACATCAAGACCAGTTTAAACTTTGATGAATGAACGATAACTCAAAGAACAGAGGATTTCTTTGGGTGCAGTAAAGAAAAAGAGGTCCCAAGTCCCAATTATTTAAATCTGACTCGAAGTAAAGTCTTCCTGATGTTCAAGTCTTGAGTTAAGTCACAAGTCTCTAGTATTTGAGTCAGAGTTTGGGTGACGTCTAGAATTCCTGGTGATGAAAGTCTTTGTCCCAAGTCCCTAGTCTTCAGGTCTGACTCCAGGTTGAGTCTCCAGGTGCCAGTATTTTGGTCTGTGGTCTTCCCAGTGTTCCAGTCTGTCATGTGTGTGGCAGCTGGAACATAAAGGGAGGACCCAGGCGCAGATACAAACAAAAAGATTTATTAAACTAAACCTCAAAACTCCAAAAATGACAAAAATCCAAAAAGGGGAAAACTTAAAATCAAAGCACAAGAAAAACCAACGAAGCAACTACACAGAGGAACCAGCACAACAGGAATGACACACAATGAATGGAAACACAAAATGAACTGACAAGGAACTCAGGAAGCACAGAGACTAAATAGACAAGGAACCAATCAGACACAGGTGCGTGACGAGACACAGGTGAAGCACGTGAGGGGCAATCACAAAACAAAAGACCACACTAAGAAACATGAGGAACAAAAACCAGGGAAACAAGGAATCACAAAAAACAAGGAAACCAAGAAAACAAAACCAAACCCTTACACAGTCTTGATTTGACTCCTAAGTCCCTTGTGTTTTATTCTGAATCCAAGTCATGTCCAGAGTTCCCATATTTAAGTTGAGTCCAAGTCAGTATAGTGTTCTAGTCTGGATTAGGTTCCAAGTGTTTCATCTGTGTCTAAACTGAGACTCAAGTCCCAAGTGTTCAGGTCTGCTTATTAGCTGGGTGTCAAGGTCCCTGTTTTCAGTCTAAGTCCACCTCAGATCAACAGGTTCCAAATTTTCAAATCTTTGGTAGAGTCCCAAGTCCTTCCTGTTTCAGTCTGAGTCTTAGTCATGCCTAGAGTTCACCTGTCTACGTTCGGTTGTGAGTGTGAGGTCTCTTAAGTTCACAGTGTTTGAGTCTGAACTGAGTCTGAAGTGTCTTGTACTCATGTTTGGGTTTTCCAAAGTCTTCCCAGTGTTCAAATCTTGAGTTGAGTCAAGTTTCGAGTGTTCAAGTCCAAGTCTGAATAAATCCTAACAGCCTTCTCCACAACAACCAGTGGAACCAAAAACTAAGTCTGACTCCACGAGTCCAAGCCCAAGCTGAGTCCTGACTCAGAAACAGGACTTCCAACAGGTCTCACACCACAGAAGGAAAGTGAAGCAGACTCCTCAAAGTTTGAAGTGTTTCCACATCTCTCCTTGATACCCTGCCAATCGAAGCCATTTTCCCACTCAGACTAACCCAGGTGTTAGTCTGGACCCCTGAAGCAGGTGGTGGTCTGGACCCTGACCATAGAGGGTCCCATTAAGCCGACGATCCTGCAGCTCTGATGGTTTCTGACTCTTCTCTCTGTTTGCAGACATCGATGAGTGTCAGCTGGGCAGATGCCATCCAGACGCCGTCTGTTACAACACTCAGGGATCGTTTACCTGTCAGTGCAGACAGGGTTACTACGGCGACGGCTTCTACTGCTCTTCAGGTGAGACTGCTGGACGTCAAACTGATGCAGCAAAGATAGAAAACAGATGTTTTTCATTCTTGTTGTTGTTTATTGGAAGCACTCAGTGTTTCAAAGTGAGCGGATCAGAGACAGCTGGATCTGTTTTTTGTTGTCTCCTGAGGAGGAAAAGGAATTTGTCTTGGTTTACGAGGGATGAGGGAGTTCATGTTGGACTGTATCAAAACCAGAAGATGAAAAAAATGAGCCCAACGATCTTTAATTCTGAGTCTGTCTCAGTGATTCACATCTTTCTGCAGAAAGGACAAAGACACGGTGTGAAAATCACAGAGACAGCCTCCTCGGTGCATCGGCTCCTCGTGGTCCTCGGCCCCCCGTCGGACAGTACATCCCCACGTGTGATGAGAACGGCCTGTATGAGCCCATGCAGTGTCACGGCAGCACGGGACACTGCTGGTGTGTGGACAAGAACGGACAGGAGATCCCCGGGACTCGCTCCGGACCGGGCAGCAGACCCATGTGTGAGTATCCATCTGGATAGCCTGAGAAATGAGTTTGAGCTCCATTTACTGGGTTGTGCTTTAAGCTGTTTTCGTTTTCTCTTGTGTCTTAACATTCAAAGGGAAGCAGAATTTGCATTCTTTCAAAATAAAAGTTTATCAAAACGTGAAATAAAGTGGTAAAGGCATCTCTTCTCAGAAGCTTAAATATACACTGAGTAACAAACAACCTTAAAACAGTCACTGAAGTATTGTGATGTGGAGCCGTTATTGTGAATTGTACGAGTTTAGTTACAAAAGGAAGTGTGCCACATTATCTGTGACATAAGTCCCGCCTTTGACAAGGCAGATATCCAATCAGAGCACCAGCGTATCTTAAGGGATGACAGTAGAGCAGCTCGTCAGGACATGGACAACTTCTCCATACACGCTTCAGACCGTTCCCTTTTTATTTTTCTTAGGTATCGACCACGGCGGTGTGCGGCCGACTGTTGGCCCCACCCCCCGACCCGACGTCCACCCTCTTCCTCCAGGAACCCACCTGCTGTTCGCCCAGAGCGGCAGGATAGAGCACGTCCCGCTGGAGGGTAACGATATGAAAAAGAATGACGCCAAGGCTGTCCTTCATCTTCCCGTAAGACTCAAACAAAAACAGTTCAAAACTTTTAATCCAGGTTTGGAAAATCCCAGTTTTTGCTGTCAAGTTTTGGATAATCTGGATCACTTTAATCCTGGTCATTCAAAGAAGAGTTGGACTTTATAAAACTGATCAGGAGACAGGAGACAGTTTAAAAAAAAAAAAAAAAAACAATTACCAAATCTAGACTTCCAGTCTTCCAAACAGCTCTACCTATTACAGACTGTGACCACAGGGGGCGCCAAATTCAACACGGACTGAAAAACCTGCCCAGCTGCTTTGATCTAAGTGCTTCCTGTTTGATATTGATGCTATTCTGCAAAATACTTTTAACATATTTATTCAGGATCCCATTTTTTTCACAGCCCTGGTAACGATGTCTTTATAGTCTACGACACTTACGAGACAGAATTATCAGATTATTGTCCCAGATTTGAGGATTTGTTGGATTAATAATCTGTTATGATGAGCCTTGAATCAGGCCACGCCCCCTCGATCATGGGCGTGGAAAATCAGAACATGACTAGTCAAACATGGGCAGCGTGTTTTTTTTTGACCCCTTGTTTCTGAGGCTCCTCCTGTGATGAAAAGCTCTCACTGGATGTGTGTAAATCAAAAACAGTCAGATTCTTCTCAAACCTCAGAGTCGGCCTCAGACACAGCGACGCGTCAGGATTTTTTTTGGGATCATTCAGAAAACATTCAGGAAAAGCTGCAGCCTCTTGCAGAAGTCGCTCTCGTCCTTGTAGCTTTTCTTACTCTGCGTTCTCGCTCAGCCATTCCCCATGTGTGCTCTTTATTGGAGGCACATGTTGACGTTCAGGCTAATTACTAACATCCGTCTGAAATCTTTGTAAATGCAATCTGCGTTTCTGCTACGCTGATTTCCAAAGCAGCTGCTCTGAAGTCGCTCAGTGGCTGAGTTTGTTTGGAGTTATGTCTAGACGTTAATGTCAGAAAAGACATCTGCTGCTGTTTTTTTATGTCTCTGACCACTTCTGTTTGAACGCAGCGCACTTCAAAGGTTGTTGGTTTGTGACCTCTCTGCAGGAGAAGGTAATCATCGGCGTGGCCTATGACTGTGTGGAGAAAATGGTTTACTGGACAGAAATCACGTCTCCGTCCATCAGCAAGGCCAGCATCCAGGGAGGAGAGCCCACCGCAGTCATTAGATCAGGTACTGGTCTGATACAGGGACAGAAACATTATTATTACTATGAGTCCCGTTTCCACCAAGCGGTTCGTCTCGGTTTGTCTCGGTTCATCTCGGTACGACGCACATTTTGTGGCATTTCCTTTGACTAAAACCAGGACAGGTCCCCAAAATTACCAACCTGTACCGTCCCACTTCTTTATACCCTTCTGTTGGGGTGCCAGACATTCTGATCCGACCCCGGAAAGTGGAGCGAGAAACGCTGCAGTCCGTTGATTGGTCAAAAGAATCATCACTTCCCTTGAGACAGTGGTAACAAAGATCAACACATGACCCTGCCATGTTTAAATCTCCAGTTGACTTCCTGAAGATAACTTTAGTTTTTTATCTTGAAAATGGCATCACAAAACAGTTTACTGTGTCGTGTTTTTCTTCTTTGTTGGATTTATTAACAGGGTACACAGTGTCGCGCTGCTATGCTGTCACGCTATTACGTAGCTGACGTGGCTATTGGCATCCAGTTCATATGCCGCCTTCCAAGAAGAGCACAGTTGTCTGTGGAAACACAAACGGGATCAGGCTTTACCGATCTGACAAGTACCAAACTGTACTGACCGATACCGACCGCTTGGTGGAAACAGAGCTTATTGTTCCAACCCATCCCAGGCTCCGCTTAGTGACCTTAAATACCACCTACTGTCACATTTTCTGCCTCGATCTTAGCTTTAATGTAAGAGTAACTTCCACAAGTGTCCCAAGTTTTACGGAGTGCCCTCTGGAGATAACCTTTAGTAACACACTTGGCACATGCCCAGATATATTTCAAAGGATACTCTTAACACCTTCACAAACAAAAGGCTCGACAGTAAGCTAGCTAAAAACCTTTTCCCCAGATTTGGACAGTCCAGAAGGGATCGCCATCGACCATCTTGGAAGGACTTTGTTCTGGACAGACTCTGTGAGGGATCGCATTGAGGTGGCCTCTTTGGACGGGACAAAACGCAAAGTCATTGTGGACACTGATCTCGTCAACCCACGCGCCATCATCACTGACCCCAATAACGGGTAAGTATATCTTAGTATTATATAAAACTTAAACCAACAGAGTACCCTACGCCACAGCTGAAATGACGCCTTCCAGACGGTGGCAGAACTTGTGTTTTTTAAAGAGATTTGGAATTAAAGTCACTCCACACCTGTCTCTACAACAGAAATCTTTACTGGACTGACTGGAACCGTGACGCCCCAAAGATCGAGACCTCGTACATGGACGGATCGAACAGACGGGTTCTGGTGAAAGACAACCTGGGCCTACCGAACGGCCTGACGTTAGACTCTCAGAGCTCTCAGCTGTGCTGGGCTGATGCAGGTAAAGCAGATCTCAGACAGGTGAGTCTTTCAGTAATGTTTCTGCTGGAATCAGTGATGAGATGATCTGTCGCCTGCAGGCACACATAAAATGGAGTGCATGCATCCAGGCCGCGGCGACCGCAGACAGGTGTTGGAGGGGATCCAGTACCCGTTTGGAATCACATCGTTTGGGAAGAACATTTACTACACGGACTGGAGGAGGTTTGACTATTATTAAATCATTCGCTCCAAAAATATTCATGAATTTTATTAACGCTTCAGAAAACCCGTTTGATTTTTTTATGTTTTCTGACATTTTATTTTGAAAGGGTTTGGCCTCCTGTAGTCTGGTCTTGGTCTTGGTTTGGCCTTGGCCCCTTTAAGTTTTAGTCTGTCTGGACTTTAATACTGTGGGAAAATAGACGTTGATGCCGAATTGGCTGCGTTGTACTGCTGCTGTGACGCGTCAATGCATCGGCCATATTGGTAGTGGCAGCTCTGCCCGATTAAGTTGAGAACTTTGGTTTTTCTGAATAAAAATCACAAATTTCTACATGTAGTTCATTATATATATATATATATATATATATATATATATATATATATATATATATATATATATATATATATATATATATATATATATATATAGGCGTGTTTGTGACGTTTATGTGTATCTATGTGTGTCTTTCTAGGGTGCCACTACCAGCATGGCTGCTACATTGGTGTATGACCCAGCATGGCAACACCGTATCTACTTATTTACATAGTTTTACATTTTTTACATTAACATGTGCCTTGATTCAAAGTGGATTACTACATGCTGGGTTTTATAGCACTGAGGGAATAACACAAGCTCTAACTGGTCCGTTGTGTCATGTTGGAGCTCAGATCCGTCAGAATAGAGGCGAGGGAGGAAAGGTCAGAGGTCAAGAAGCTCCCCACTATTCAGGCACAAGCCCTTGATGTTATTTCGAACTCTGAACACTGCCGAGCTTTCTTCCCACACGTCTGATTCTGTATGTTGGTCTGTGAAGGAGTGTGGGGGTTGGATCCTGTGTGTGTGTGTGAGTGTGTATGTGTGTGTGTTGGTGAGGAAGCATCTTAAAAGTGGCAGCTGCTTGCAATTTCTCAGCCCCCCTCCTCGTCTGCGACTGACCTGCCGGGCCTCCCTCTGATCTTTCCTTGAAGAGAAGGTTGAGAGGTGGAGGTGGAGGTGGGGGAGGCGCACAAACTATTCCAGTTATGGCTCCGAAACCCCCCACCCAGACCCAGACCCAGACCCAGACCCTTGACTTATTTTATACAAAAATCAGGGAGGCGGGATGTTGACATTTCTCAGGCTGTGTTACTAAACTCTGTTTTTATTTCAGGGACGCTGTGGTCGTCGTGGACCGCTACGCCGGGAAGGAGTCTGACGACTTCCAGCCCCAGAAACGGACCAAACTGTACGGGATCACCACGGCCTACTCCCATTGTCCTTCAGGTAAAACTGCCAGCTGTGTGATGAGATAAAGGTGTAACAGCAGCATGCTCACAGGAAACAGGAAACAGGAGAAGAAGATGTTATATGATGCATGATATGTAATATGGTATCGAGATTAGTTGATGTCCATACAGAGTGAACTGGATTGCTGAGAACATTATTTGTTAACATTATTATGGTATTTTAGCCATAATAATGAGTCCAAACACAAGCTAAATTACTATTTTAGTATTTATCAGCATCTCATCTCGATCGAAAAGTCAAATGTTTCTTACCTGGATGTACTGATTTGGCCAAAATGTTGTTTTCAGTTCGTACGAAGGAATAAAATTTGTCATATGCCAAAAATACTCACATGTCAATGAGGAATGACAGAAGTAGTTTTGTGATCAGCTTTACTTCTGTTTACTTCTTTCAAAAAAACTAACTGATTTATATTAACTTTGTAATTTAGCAGCGTAGAGTCTATCGGCTTTCTATGGATAATAAAAAACATTTTACAACAGATATCATCAGATTTTTTAAGCTTATATCACTTCACAATGTTGTCCTTTTTAAATACGTGAAATAAGTCACACAGAAACAAAAAAATTGATGGCTACTCAACTTCTTCTCAAAAATTTTCCTGTAAAACTCTCAGAAATGTTTGAATTTATTATTTTAAAGCTTTCATAAAAAAAAAACGTTATACATGGCATATGTTAAAGGTTAAAATGAATACAAACTTTGTGTCAAAACATTTGACACTGACGTACTTGGAGTTTGAGCTTGTACCTATGAGCTAAGCATGCAGGCGCAGCTGCATCACAAAAATGTTTTTCAAGCTTTTTCTGATTTTGTTCTGAGAGGACAGGACGGCGGATAGAGCAGGAAACTTTTTGCTTTCCATTGAGCATTTTAAAGTCAAGTCTGTGCTTCATCAAGCACTGACGTGGAGCCCCACTGAGGAGTTCTTCCTAGAAACCTCCTGACCCTTCCACGCTTTGGGGCTACCTCTGAGTTAATCTCATGCCTTTGTACCCTGCTCGCTCTCCAGAACCAGAGAGAGCTGTTCTGTGATCGTTCCGCCTTCTGTAAGCAGAATGAAAAGAGAAATGTTATTTTCACTCTTTGACCTGAAGCAACAGGAGGCTTCATCTTTGAGTAACTTCCATCATCCTCCCCTCCAGATAAGACGGCCTGCATTCGGCCAGGGAATGCGGAGCTGGGAGCGGGGCCTCCAACATCTGGAGTCAGCTATGTGTTTACTCCTCTCAGCGCGTTCAATCTGTTAAACAAACATCGAAGAGACAGTTTCCTGCTGCTTCAGTGGCTCCTGATTTATTCCGCTGTCCTGGAATGTCCCGCATTAATCACAGAGTGTGTGTAATCTGTGTGTTTCTTTCTTCATCCCAACAGGACAAAACTACTGTGCTGTGAACAACGGCGGCTGCACTCACCTCTGTTTAGCGACCCCGAATGGCCGCTCCTGCAAATGTCCTGACAACGCGGTGGGCGTGGGCTGCGTGGAGAGAGACGGCGGGTACTAAGAGACGGCAGCTGCTCTCTGAGAGTCGACACTGTTTGGATGTTTAACAGTAAATTAGGAGCCACTCAGCATCACTAAACTATTCGCCATGTTCTCGTGTCAGACATTTTCCTCTGACGGCAAGCTTCGACTGGAACACCCAAATACTGCTGGTGTAGAAAACTGTTTTATTAGTGAAAATAAATGTGAGTAACTCACAAACAGTTTTTTCTATAATACATCCTGATTGATAAGTAACTGAAAATATAAACCAAGGAACCAGTGTGGCCAACTTAGCGACTCTGTGGCTAAATTAGTGAGTTTTCCCTCAAAAAGCAACAAACCTAATCAAAACAAGAATGGACAGAAGAAAGCTCATCTGTAGCTCTAAACATATTTACTGTGTTTTTTACTCTCTTTCGACTTTATTTCCCTCTCCTACAGCGTCCATGATAATTTCATGCAAATGGTTGATTATGCAAATAAGGTGATGACATCGTTTCGCGACTTCTAAGCCAATAGCTACTGTCCTTACTGAGGAGTTGTCAACACTGCCAGGTGTATCACCAAACCAAGATGAAACATCGCACTTGATGACCCTTTACTTACCACTGGGCACATGCTAACCTGTTTACTATTGGATAAATGCTAATGTTAGCATTCAGTCATCCCCAAGCTAAAATCAAAGTAGACATGTAAAAAAATGACATGTAAGATAAAATAAAATAAACAAGAAAAACAATGAAGTGATCAATGAATTGAAAATTTAAAGAGCGACACGAATGTTATTAAAGTAACACAATGCTACGCTAACATTAACATTTGGTAGAGTTGTAACGTATGCTGGGAAATGTGTAAGTTATATGGTTATTCTACAGAGACGGTGTCTATGCTAAAGTAGCTGTTCTCTAAAATTGTGCGGTAAGATAACGAAGATATGATTCCCCAGCTAATGCTAAAATGCTAAGTTAAGCTAGTAAATGACTGAATGCTCATAAATATGTTATTTCATGTTGTTTTTTAAAATCCAATATAAAATGTCAGATGTCAGTCCTAAGTGTGTAAAAAGTTTCAAATTGCAAGAATTAGGAAGGAGAGGGGAGATTTGCTCCATTTGTGACATCACAGATTGGTGCAAATCCTTAAAAGAGCATTGTAAACATTTTCTTATCTGGGGATCAAAACATGTCGCCATTTTCTTCTCATTTGTTATTTTAAATAGAGAAACTCAACCTTGTAGAAGAAGGTTCCAGAATGGCTTGAATGCTGAATACTGTAGTGCTTTGAGGTGCCTTGAAGAGAGCAGCTGAAATGAGACACCAATCTCAGATAATTAATTTTTTAAGCTGTAAATTGTTTAAAGCTACCACAAAGCTATCTAAAAAAAAAAAAAAAGAAAAGAAAAAGAAAAAAAGTGTAAATTCCTATTTCATGGTGATATTAACCAGAAAATGGCTAAATATGAAGTTACTGTTCTAATTTAACAATGTGATTGAAAATGTTTTAATTTTAAGTGCTTACTGATGGTAGCCAGGAAGTGTTGGAATGCTTCATTACGAGCCCGTGTTTCCTTTCAATGGTGGTGTTTTCAGTCACTTATCAAAAAAAAAAAAAAAAAAAAAAAAATCTGTGGAAAAATTTACAGGTGTGAGCTTCCCGCCCTGGACGTGACGTCAGAGCAGAATGCCCGCTGTGTGAATATGGTGAATAGCTGCTGAAAACACCACTGAAACCCAGAGATGAACTTACTGTGCCTTTTATTGCTCAGTGTTATTCTTATCTACATTTATGAGTCACAAGAACTGTAAATATAAACACTATATATTTGTTATTTTCCTGAGTGCACATACGGCCGAGAATAAAGCTCAAGGGACCTATAATTTAATGTGAAATTCATCGCCATTCTGCATGACATCATTTCCTGTCCATTGTGTTAAACTGTTGTTTTTGTGGATCGGTTTATCTCCTGGAAACGATGTAGAGCTCTGTACAATCTGGTGGGATGAGTTCACATGTTGGACAGCAAAGGAGAAACTTTTCTTTAGCGGGTTGGTCTGCTGTGTGTCTGTTTTGTTTTTCAACAGCGACATCATGTGGTAGGTAGAGTGAACAATGTGTGCTTTTTTTAAAACCTCAAACGTTTTGTTCTGGGTTTTTTGGTGCATAATAATACATTCAGGAAAAGAATACACAATGAATGTAAAGAACATTACTAGTTAAAACAAACGTGTGTAAAATAAATTAAAATATAAAAACACAGTATGCAGAACTTTATTTTTACACTCTGGGGTATAATACTTTTAGTATGTTGTGTCTTTTGAGAAGGTTTATAAAAATAATTAAAGTAACCTTTTCTTTGACAGTTGTGCAATTAATGGATAAGCGTTGCCAGACTGATGTATGCTAAAGTCAGTCATGTGATTTAAAGACAGATTATATTTGTGTGTGTGTGTGTGTGTGTGTGTGTGTGTTTAATTCAGTTCCATCTTTAACCACTTGAAGGCCCCATTAATTATAATTTGTCTCATTTTGAGTTCGTTAGAAATCAGATTGAACACTTTTTTGTCCCCCTCCCAACACCAGTTGAGAATGGCAGAAAAACAGTTAAATTATTATTATTATTATTATTATTATTATTATTATTATTATTATTATTATTATTATTATTATCCGTTTTTAGTGAAAGCAGCCAGGGATTGTTACAAGAAAATCTACACAGAAATTTTAATTTATATGTGGTTATTTTCAGTATGATTACCATTATTGCATAGTAATGTTGTCGGATTTTGTTAACTAATTTATCATTTATTCAGTTATGTTTTCTAATTTAGACGTTTTATTCTACCTTGAGCAGCTCTATTTTCAGATTTACAAACTCAAACGCACCACAGCAACAGTTTTTCTTCTTCTTCTTTGGTGTTGTTCATAGCGCGTAAACTACGTCATTATGCATCAGCGCCACCTGCTGCACTATTCAAGGCCTCCTCAATGAGCGTTAGTCAACATAGTGAGCATTTCGCACCCTCAACTTGTCTGCCAGGAGTATTTTATCAGTCGAGCTTGGATTTAAACAGCAAAATAAAATAAGGCTGCATTAGAATTGACTCGGTTTATATTGTAAAACCTTTAATAGGACTTGAAAAGGATGACATGGGTTGTTAATGATGTTGAATATAATCATGAGTCACCTCTTGAATGTGGCTCCTATTAAATAAAAATGAATTAACTGCATTAGTAGGATGTCCGGTGACTTAATTTTAAACATGAGAAAAAAATCCATATGGATAAAGTCCAGAGAGTAGAAGGATTCTGGTTTATTATGCTTTGTTTAAAGGTTGTCTAGTTATCCATTGACTGTAGGGATTTGCCTTGCAGTCAGAGCCGAGGGCTAACTGACACAGTGTATCTCAGGCTGGACGGAGGCTAACGTTAGCAGCAGTTAATTCATGGGAAACGAAGGTATGTATGAAAATCTTTCTCCTCTCGGTTCTGAGCTTAAAAATGATTTGAGGATGAAGCTCCAGCTTGAATTTCCTCCTCAGTTTCATTAAAGTCTCTCACGATGACTTCGTTTCTCTCTGCCGCTCAGTTTTGACAGCTGCCGTTCACAGTATTACGATGCGATGCAACATCCAGCGGAACAGATACCGGGTTTATTGTTATAAACTCACCAATTAAATAGCAAATATGTGACATTTTCATCAAAACAAACTTAAATGTTCATTCGATATAAAACTCCCGTGACTTATGTGGCATTTCTGTAATTATTATGGTTAAAATGATCGAGCTGTTCGCTGTCCGTGTATAGTCAAGCTAACTGCAACATTACATACATTTATCAGGCTTGACCTTCAAAATAAAAGCCTGGACCTCGACAGGCAGGATTAAATGGGAAATTATTAATGTGTTATTTTACCCAGGGATTTGCTATTCTATAATAACTTTATTTATAAAGCACATTAAAACAGCTTTTTATTGTGTTAAATATACAAGTATTTCAGAGAATCAGGGGCACGACCAGGTATACATTTGATACAATTAATGGAGATCTGAACCCAATTTTATTTTGCTGAGATTTTTCTGTTAATCTGTGATTTGAGGGAAATGAAGTACATATGTTCATCTTATTAAAGTATATTGTGTGTAGTACTCTAATTTAATTAATTCCGGCATTGTAATCAGTTTTATTTTGCCCTGGTTACATATTTTTTCTTAATCTTGTAAGATTAAAATTCTGTTTTTAATTAATTTAAAATTTTGCGCTCTATTTTTAACTTTTACTTTGTAATGAATCTGATCATGAGTCTGAAAATCCTATAACTACGCCTTATATCGCTTTTATTTTGAAAGGGAAAGCGGATCAGAGTTGCCTTAAGCAGCGTGCGCATTTGACGCAGTTTGTTTCAGAACACCTAGCCACCTAGCTGTGTGTGTGTTTCTGTAGCCTCCGTGTTGTGCTGGAGCGTCAGTGTGTCCACCTCGTCTTCATTGAAGTTTCAGGTCCGAGTGCGTCACAAACGGACCTTTGAGTCTCCGAGTCAGCCGGAAAAAAACAAAGTGTCTTCTCCAGCTGGCCGTGTCTCTGTTACCCTGTTGGGTTTTTTTTAATTTTCTGCAGAAACACAGATTAAAAGTGAGAGAGCAGCGCAGTGAATCATGACTCTGCTATGAATTACTCAGGAGATCAGCTGGGGCTTCGTTCCGGAGCACTTTCAGGCAGCAGGAGGACCAGGAAGGAGAGCTGTCACTCCTGACTTCCTCGTCGTTCAGACTGACTGCTGCTGCTGCTGGTGCTGCTGTTGTTCTTGGAGGTGTGGACGACATGGCCAGTCATCAGCAGACCGAGCTGTCATACGCCTGGGAGAAGTACATGGACTGCAGGCTGCAGGGAGCGGATCTGCAGGTAGGAGCCGGTGTGATGAAGGTGGACTCAGGTGCTTCTTTCAGCTGGTTGGGATGATGCTTCAGAACATCCTGGAAAAGGCTTTGAAATTTAACATGATCACTCATCTCTGGGCCTAAATATGGAGCTGTTCCAAACCCCTGTGTGTCAAAATGTAGGAAAAACTTGCTAACAGTAGACTTTAAATGATTTGATTAGACTTCCTCCAAAACTACTGAGACCCTGTTTGTACAGAGCACCGCTGAAAACCCAAACACTCCTCCATAAGCTGCTGCAGCACCAGACAGGTCATGAAATCCTGAGCCATTCAAAAAAACAGCTAACAGCACAGTGTGGGAGGAAATCAAAGAAGCTGTCCTGTAGAAAGAATACAAAGGAGGTCATTGAATT
Organism: Labroides dimidiatus; assembly: GCA_030710495.1. Lineage (NCBI taxonomy): Eukaryota > Metazoa > Chordata > Actinopteri > Labriformes > Labridae > Labroides > Labroides dimidiatus. The sequence goes on along the minus strand of CM061149.1, from coordinate 1,155,585 downwards.
TATTATCATAGCAATATCCCGTGGTTGTAATCCCTAATCCAGGTTACACAGTGCCATCTGGGGGTCGTGGAACACAGCAGATTGATTTTCTTAAAAGGAAATAGATACAAATACAGAGCTAACCAAAAGATGAGAACTACTGAATCATAAGGAGAACACTGTAAAGATTTCATATTTTTATCCTGATATTAATACTCTTTATTCATAAAGGACTGTTCAAAATTTACTTTATATGTTGTTGCAAAAAAATACATCAGACTGAGCTGGGAGTAATGTTTTGTTGTTGTTTTAAATAATTCTACAGAGTGTCAGGAAAGAAAAGTTATTCATTTTACAGTTTGATTAAAAAAAAAAGTCATAATTCTTAATGTTTCTTACGTTCTGTAAGAATTCTCCGTCTGAAAATTAATCTCAGCCTCTTTATGTCAGATACGATCTCTTAAAGAAACTTTGAGGGAATCTAGAACCCATCATTCTAGAACCCATCACTCTAGAAGCCTCCATCACTGCTGCCTCTTCCACTTTTCATCACCAGCTGGTGATGTCATGGTTTGAGAAGATGTTCATCTCGCTCAAATCTCGCTTGTTTGAAAAATACATTCAGAGCAGCCTGCAGTCCCATCCTGAGATTACTCCGACACGATTGGCTCAATATTTGAACCTTTAACTTTAAAACTGTGAACCTTTAACGATAAGAAGCAGCATTAAAGTATGGAGCAGGTACATGAGCCTGCTTAGCTTCTCCTCTGCAGATGTTGCTTAAAAAGTACGCTGAGTTTTATTTCTAACTTTGGCTTCCTAATTCACCGCCTTCTTCTATATTTGATGGAGTGTTTGATCTGACTGTGAGCAGATGTGGTTGATCATTAACAGCTCTTCATTTACACTCAGGGGAATTTCACTCCTTAAACTTGCTAACACAGACTTTCTGAGTGATTTCCTGCTCATGTTAGAGTGAAAAGTGGATTCTGGTTTATTAAGTGGTGCTGGAATGAAATTCACTCCAATCCAAGCTAAATAAAATGTTCCCTGAGGTCATCTCCTCCAACAATCCTCCACAAGCAGACGTTGTTCTGAGGCATTCTTCTGGTCTGCGGCCTGCTGTTGGAGAAACTTAAATCACCTCTTTTTAGCTTTGACCGTGACCCAGAAGAGCACTGTGCTGGAACACCCAAACTAACTCCACTAACAGCGCTGACATCCAAGGAAGAGCTGTCAATTTGAAGTTTGAATTGGTAAAAGTTTAGCTGACTCACAAACCCACAAAAAATTTGTATTGATCAGCTGTTCAGTGACATGCAGCTGAGTCATCGTGTTTCTCCTGCAACGGGAGAAATTGATTCCCCTCGTGGTTTTGGAGCTGCCTCGAATCCTGTAAGATCCTGGAGGTCCCTGCGCTGCTTTAACAGACAGTGACTGATAGACTCACATGCAGAGAGTGTCTGAACAGAGGTGTAGGCAGGTGTGAACCACAGATTATGTTCTGAGTGTTGCAGCAGTACGCTTGTGTTCCTGTGTCTAAAATCTGTGTCCATTTCCTCTCTGATCTGAACCTCTGCAGCTCTCTGCTCCCCCTCCTGCTGTCAGAGCACAAACTGCAGCCACATCATGAGACTGGGATTAGGATCACACATAAACACACACTGTCTCTCTCTCTTTCTCTCTCTCTCTCTCTCTCTCTCTCTCACACACACACACAGGGGTTAGGTGGTTTATCTCTTTCCATTTTTGATGAATCATGTGCAGACCAACCTTTATTTACCGACCTGCTCTTCTCTTTGAAGTTGATCAGAAAGCTCATATCTGAACTTCACATATTCGTATTCTACTGAGCAGCTCTTTTTCTACGGCCTCCCTCTCAGGGGAGGAAACCAGATCATATGTTTGAAATTATTTCATACATATTAAAATCTGGAGGCACATTAAGTAAAATCACGTGACTCTTTTGGTGACTCATTAGCTGCTGCCGACTCCTGAAACTCTCTAATAACACAACAACTGTTTAGAAAGGCTCAACTGTTCCCATGATCCTGCTGCTGGGAGGCTTGTTATTACTGCCAGTGGCAAAACTAACACCCAATGAACTGCACCCAATAAAACCCTAAAACAACAACAGCTTCATCAGGAGGTTCATATTTAACATGCAATCAGTCAAACATGACAGAGTCGGCTCCTGTGGAGGATCTGCCTCACTCTCTGTCCTCCCTGTCTGTGGGGATGAGACGCTGCACCGGGCTGTGGAGGTACAACAGGAACATCCTTTCTAGCCCATTAAATCCCAGAATTCTTTGCATGGCCGGGCCGATTATCGGCGCATATATTTGTCATTTTGACCCATATCGGCATCTGCCTTTTTTTTAATACGACGGCCAATAATAGGTCACTTCAAAACTTGGCAAAGGAAAGCTATTCTTAACTACTTCGCTTCGGTTAGCGAAAGTCCGCTAGCTTAATGCTAACATGAATGGAAAATCCCATTAACCGGCTAACGCAATTAGCATCGTGACTATCTCACAGTCTATGAACTTATTCTAACTTTCACAGCTTGCTCGGCTCTTGAAAATGATATTGTTATTGTTATTGTTTGAAGTTAAAAAAAAAGAGATAAACATTTTAGTTGTATTGAAATTTTGAAACAGTTTATATACTGTAGAAAACTTAAGGGAGCTATTTATTTGTTTAAATGTTTATTGACCTTTAGAAGACATGCTGCTGAGCCTGGAAAATGTTAAATAAACATGTGCTGAAAGGCATTTAAACAAAGTTAAGGATCAGAGTTTGTATTATTCAAAATTTTGATGTCAATATATTCACTTTTACTGCAAATGAATATCGGCTGCAAATATCAGTTATCAGCCTCCTTCATCGCTAATAATTGGTATCGGTATCGGCCCTGAAAAAGCATATCGGTCTATCACTAATTTTTCTTCATTATTTTGAAATGTTGTTAATCGCCGTGTTGTGTATGTAGAGTGAGCGGTGCCAGAAAACTTAGCCACATCGGCCACAAGCTTCAAAAAATTCTGAGTAACATTCCAAAATAGTCCTTTTTATTTTCAAAACCATTTCCCTTTTATTTGCACTATTCTGGAATACTTCTCTCTATCCTAAAGAACATTCTTGGAAACATTCTGGAATACTTCCCTTTATGTCCTAAACCATTCTGGGCAACATTCCAGAGCAGCTTTCCTCCTTTATAATCCTGAAGGAGGAAACTCTCCGCCTTTGTTGATTGGACATTGTATATTTTGTTGTTTCTGAAGTCTGAACTGAGTTGTTAAAGAAAACCTTTTCATAAACAATCTCCTTTTTCATGCAGATAAATGTAGAGGCGGAAAAACACAACAGTAGCCGACCGAATGCGTCACAGCGGTGCAACGAATGCCGTCCCTGTTCGAAGGCTCCTCCAAACTCGGCCAACAAATGTGTCCTTCTGTTGAGGACACAACGGTAGCATCCTTTGTGGCCCAACTTATCCCATAATGCTTTGCTTGCCAGTTAAAACACTATGATAATACAGTGTTGGATGACAGTATAGATAGTTTAGTTTCAGCACAATAACAAGCTATACAAATCTTATTAAAAACAAACTGGGTTGAAAGTGTTGGTGAGAGTTTTATTAGCTACGTGATACTAGCGGCGCCAGGTAGTTACCCATAGCATGGCAACAAGATTGGCACTATGTTCAGGCAGTAATGGTTGACAATCCTCTGTAGACCAAACCATCTCAATTCAGTTCAGTCTTTGTGGTCAGACTACGAAGACCAGGTCCCCGATGGACTGGGACACAACAGTTGTTGAGTGTAACTAAGAAAACACTCAGAAAACAGTTCAGCTGGGCACAATCTGTACGACAAAGCTAACCAGGAGAGTCTGCAGGTAAACAGTGTTGTATTTGCTAGCAGAGTGTGGCTAACGCTAGCAGAGTTTGCTGTAATATGTCAGTTTAAAGAGACTACATTCAATGTTATCTTCATTTATTACATCAATATACTGACAAACCCTGACCAGGTGATATCTGTCTTCTGTGACTGTTTACACCCAGGTAGTCAATTTTTATAGCTTTAGGGTAGCACAATAACCAGAGTGGTGGGAGGCTGCGTTACAGCATAGACACAACATATCAAAAGTTTAATGACTGACGAGTGATTCGATCTGTCGACTAATTTCAGCTTTTTTGAGTCGCTTGCGATTATCGTCAACAAACAAAAAGAGGCCTCAAAACTTCAGATCATCTTTGAAACAGTAGGTTTTATGACACAAGTATTGTTGGCTAGTTTTGGTGTAGCTTTCTTGGTTGTTGGGTAACAGGAGGTGAGATCAGCTGGTGACACAACCTGTAAATCCACCGTAGAGAAATCTACGAAGGAAGCAAAGGCTGGATCCGTTATCGATAATCTGTCAGACTTACATGTGTACAGTTTGCAGCTTTAGAAGCATTGTTGTACCTCTGTTGTTGGTGCTGCGCTGTGCTTCACTTCTCTGTTAATCATGTTGTCGTTTGTTTGAATATCAGCTGAAGACACGCTGCTGTTCTGCTCTCACGTGTCGAAGTCACTCTCACGCTGCACCAAACAGGCAGCCTGCCTCCTCGCCATCACCGGTAACTGTTTACGTCACTTTGAGGACTCTCTTGGGATGGCTGTGTTTGCTTCTCCACTTCACAGCGATCAAAGACGCTGTCTGTGTGTGTGTGTGTGTGTGTGTGTGTGTGTGTGTGTGTGAGAGAGAGAGAGCGATGCAGAGAAGTGGGCCCTGTTTGCTGACGCCGTTGCTCTCCCTCCTGGTTAAATCTGACGGAGACACAACGACAAGGAAACCGTTAAACTTCAGATGTTTCCCATTCTTTACTTCCCATCCTGCACACGCCTGAGATCCTGCTCGCTCGCTCCCTCGCTCGCTCGTCATCTGCAGATGAACATGACAAACTGAATGTGGAAACTGTCCAAAAACAGAGAGGCTTTCGACTTATCGCAGATCAGGCTGTAGGACTCAGCCCTGCTGTTCTGGATCCGGCTCTGTGATCACGCTCTGCAGTGAAATATGGAGGGCAAAAAAGACGCCTTCGCCTGCAGTTACCACAAAAAGAGGCGTGAAAGTCCCGAATCTGCAGCATCGCTCATTTCTCAGCCTGCCTCATCCGTCATCCTTTGCATTATTGCTTCTCATCTCTCTGCTGTTTATCTTTGTTTCTGTCAGGATGCGTCTGCAGCATGTGTACTAAACAGAGCTAAGAGCAGGGGAGTAACCAGCGGGCTGGAGTCAGAGTATTTATCATGCAGATGAAGTATCCATCCTGACCTTTAATAATCACATAAACAAGATGATAAACAAACAGAAATCAAAGCGTGTGCTGCTGAAATGATAAAAAAGTCTGTAAAACAAGGATGGAGTCGTAACGATTGAACTCAGACTGAATGTTAGTCTGCTGAGTGACTTCACTCACCTGTCAGAGAATCATTTCCCTCTGTTTCCAGTAGGGATGGTAATTTCGACTAATTTCCCCGCCGACTAGTCTCAAATTTTATTTGCGACTAGTCGACTAGTCTATAAGCAAGAAAACTTGCGATTCAATATATCAAATTAAAAGTTTAAAATGCAAATTTTTTTGTGCATTTAGGAGCTATTCAGGTCAAACTGTTAACTTAAATTCTATCGATGTAACAACTTACTGAGTTAAGTTGAACAATTTAAAGAGAAATACATTTGTGATATGTTTGCCAAGGCAATGCATGGTATTCATTATGAACACTGCTTCAGTATGAAACTTGAATGCAGCATCACGACAATTCCAAACGTACAACACAGCAGCCTACAATAGAATTTCCCTGAAATCTCTGACACTTAAGACTAGTGCACAATTTAATTAGGTGGGTCCACCATGGAGGTGGTTTCTCATCGCTCCAGTAGAGTGGTTAGAAGCGAGTTTCTGCTCACACAGGCGACCTTGTTCACGTGTGGCGTCAAAATACTGCCAAACAGCGCTGATTTTCTTTCACGGTAGCGTCGCAATCTTCCCACTTTACTTTCACTTTTCCAAACTTTGTGGCCCTTCCCCCTAAGTGACGTGTGCGGGTGGGGGGGGGGGGGGGGGGGGGGGGGAGGGGAGGAGGAGCAATTCTCTCCCTGGCTGCTCAGCCTCTTTACAAAGAAGCTGAGGCAGAGGCGTGAAGAACAAGATGCATAATGCAGCGTTTAACCGACTAGTAAAATACTAAACGTTTAATAAATGAGTAGGCGGTTAAACGATTAAACGTCTAGTCGTACATCCCTAGTTTCCAGCTGAGTTGGGGTTTGTAGACTCTGATCCAGGTTGTTCAGCTGTTACAGCAGAACTTCAGAGCTGTGGTCCTGTGTATCTGCTCGTTTCTTCATTGCTGCTTTCACTCTCTCTCTCTCCCTTTCTTTCAAGGACACTAACCCTGACTGATGTTTGACCCCATGCTCCTCTCTTTGTTCCTCATTTGAAGGACCTATCTCTGTAAAGAGTCTCTGAAGAAAGCAGAAATGCTTCTAAATGTGGGGAAAGAAACTCTGGTGTAGATGAGGAAACTGTGGGGATGGAGAGAGTTTCAAGTTAACCTTTCAACTCTGGTGTTTTATTTGTAATGTCTAAACAAATCTGCACTATCAGGAGAACAGGATTGGTGGCTTCACTTCCTGTCTTGAAAACTTCTCCCGTTCAGGAGCCAAAACTTTCCTGTTTATGTTTTCCACCCTGATAAAAAAGAAAACCAGCCCCGGGCGTACTTCCTCCAAATCATCCATGAAGACGCTCGACTCTCTGAATCTTTACGAGCTGGGTTCATTTAGCTGAGTAGTTACCTGGCCAGGTGCCATGTTTGACTCTGTCTCAGCAGCTTCAGGAATGTTCTCTTTCATTATGAGCTAACAGGATGTTTCAAAAACCTCAAAGTGAGGCGTTTGGAGCACTTCGCCTTTTTTGTGTTTGTGGCATGAGAGAGGCTTCCACTGGCTGCTTTCTGCTGGCCGTCCTTCACTCTCGCACCGCAGAGTCAGTCGGAGTCCAGGGGTGTTAATGGTTTTTGCATTGAAATGGATGACCTTAAAAGACATTTCCTGCAGGGTGACAGAATCACGAGACTCACTTTGTAAGTATTGTTGTGCAGCTCCTCGATCTGTTTCTCGGCGTTTGACGACCAACACACGCTCCTGTTTTAATCTGGATGTAGAGATTTTCAGAATTAGGACACAACTTGTCATTAAGCTCGTTTCTGTGCCTGACATTCCTGCTGTGATTAAGCCCCGAGTGCCCGTCTGAAGGAGATTACCTCATGGAGCGGAGTAAAAGGTAAACGTAGTGAACACTGAGGAGGAAGCAGGGATGGCAGAGCTGCTTCACCTTCCTCTTTAAGATGAATTATTTACCTCGTAAACTCTGAGCAAACTCACTAAACTCCTGCTCACAAACAAGTGACGTTCATGTTCAAGACTGCAGCAGTTATTTCTCTGGATGTGTCAACAGAGACGTATTTCACTGTGAGTTCAGGACTTTAAAGTGTGTTTATAAATGTTAACAAAGCGTTTAAGTCGTGATTTATGTTTGCAGTCTTTGTTTTGTAAGAAGCCGGTGCACTGAAACCAGGAGGAGTCTGAATACAAGATAAAAACACTGAATTTGATGAGAAAATCAGTGAAGTTAATTTTACTGGATAAGAAATCTAGAAAAAATTGGGTCTTCATGAGGATTCTAAAGTGTTACAACAAGAGGCAGAATGAAAATGCTTAAAAACAAACTTTCTTAAGCACAGCAACAAGTAAAATGGACTAAATGTGAGTTATTTTGTCTCTAATTGAAGTGTAAAATGACTCAGAGTCAGAGAGGTATGATTAACACTTTGAAACCCGTCAGATTGTCGCTGCTTCTGTTTTCAGACGATCTTTAATTTAATTTGATTCCTGAACCATTTCGGCTCACAAGGACATTAAAAAGCTTCTTTAAGCAGAAAAGTCATCTGAAGCGATGTCTGATGTGTCACAGTACTGCTTATGAATCCACCTGCAACGACGGTCCAATCACAGGCGATCATTGATGCAAGCTCTTCTTATTACCGTAACTCTTCTACTGTTTGGGCAAGTGAGAACATTCAAACAGGACCTGGAAGAAGAGCAGATGAGCTTTTTTTTGGGCATGCTCTCTGACTCTTTTCAGGATGAAATAACAGAATGGCGCCCCCTGTGGACAAAAGTGCATGTTTATAATTCTCCTCAGTTAAAAAGTGAGAGTAAAACCTGTCGGACACCATCGCCCTGCTGGTGGTTCTGGACTTTATTAATGAACAGATATTTACTCTCTAGTCACAGATGGATTTTTGGATATTTTTTGATAATATTGCAGATAAAATATGCGTTACTGTGTCATGAGATGTATTGTGGTCGGTTTGGCGTCTCTTCTGTATAATCTCACATGTTTTTGAGTAACTCTGAGTGATTTTATTGATTTGAATGTTTTGTATGATGTGTTGGTGTTGAAGTTGTTCCTCCTCCTTGAAAGAAGTTTTTTTTTTTTTATTTTGGTGTTGATGATTGTTGATGAGAGAACCTCTTCTTTTAGCTTACTGCTGGGTTCAGATGAGATCAGACTTCTTCTCTGGTCCTGATGTTGAGTCTCTGTTCATGAAATTTATCATCATTTGCAGCTCCAGACCTGTTAACACTTTGGGAAAGCGTCTCGAGCTATTTGTGTTGTTTGTTATGAATTGGAACTATATAAATAAAGATTGATTGATTGATTATTTCAACAGATTTTATCTGAATTTCAAAATGAATGAATGAATAAATGAATGAATGCTTTATTTCAAACATGCGAGTATCACAAAAACAAAAACAAGGTTAATAATAAAAACCCAACATGTCCAAAAAGGAGCAGGATGAAGCATAAGCTTATTTAACCCCTTCCTCACTCAGATAATGTCACCAATTAAGAAAACACACATTCACATAACACACATTTACAGAGTAGAAAAAAATAAAGTAAATAAACAGAATCATAAATCAAATGCACATATTTACAAAAAATAAATGAAAAGTAAATAAACAGATCCATAAATCATTAGTGAAAACAGCTGATTGTTCGTCCTCCCTGTGCCTCGTGAAAACCATGTGTGAGATCATCTGATGAATTGAGGCAGAAAATAAAAAGACCTGTTCATGGATTTAAAGATAAAAGCAAATGAAGCACTTTTTAAATCATATATATATCTGAGGTGTGTAAATCTAAGAATCTTTGTGAGCGTGGCGGCTCGGCTCGCAGCCCGTCTTGGACTCATGTTTACCACAGAGAACCAGAGGAACGGGCCTGATTCAGCGTTTGGTGTTTTCTCCTGCTTTAACCCTTCGATGTGTCTTCAGGGCTGAGGTGACCTCTGCCTGTGTGTGAAGTTGAAAGCCTGTTGCCGTGTTGAGTTCTCTGAGCACAGTGAGATGTGGGTTGACTCGGGGTCTTCCTGACTGATGACTCATCTCTCTGCACTCAGCGGGTCGGCCTCCTTTCTTTACTAATGTCAAATCAAAACCCAACAAACCACACCGCGTTCACACCATGAGATTTATTCAGCCTCCGTCTTTCAGGGTTGGAAGTGACTAAGCTGAAGTGATGTGGGAGTTTCACACCAGAAAAGCTTCTTTCATATCCTGTCACCTAAAAACCTGAAGAACTCATTAATCCTGCAGGAGGATCCAGCTGAAGTCCAGTATTTGAACCCATATGGAGGCAGAGAAGTGTGTCCAGTCTGACTGCCTCTGCAGATCTCTGGTCATCCACCATGACTCGGGTCTTTGCTCTGAACAGGAGCAGCGTGCAGTCATGGTACCTTCATGATTTGCAGTTTATTTTCTACATTTAAGCATGAAGTCGGTCTTGTAAGAGGCTCTCTGCTGGACTCCAGGACGGGTTTCACATCTGCATTTATTGTTCCGCCCTCGGTTTCAACCCAGCACCTCCTGGCTCTGGTCTCTGGGGCTGTTTTCAAACGATCGGCTGCACGGATGAATTATTCATCCGTAGTTCTAGGTTGACTCCAGCCTGTGCTCTGCCTTATTTTCCACCGGCTGGCTTGTTATGAAGTCTGATCTCTCACTCAAAAACAGTCGTCTGGGTGCATCAGGGCAGAGAGAGGCCAGGTTGTAATTTAGTCCAACACCAGCCCTGCACTTTATCTCCTCATAATGAAAACAATGACGAGGACAGCCACACATTTTCATTTCCTCCTGAGCGGCTGAGCACGGATAAAGGTCGCTGGTTGTGACACAAACACAAACATGTTTTTGATTTCAGCCTCTTGACATTTCACAGCTCTGCTCTCTGACTGAGTTTGTGAGGAAATGTGCGACGTTAGGGGCTCCTCATGACGCTCATCACCGGGACGTCAAATTAGATCAGCAGGGGTCTGAAATCAGGAGAAAACATTGCATAACAAACAGCCCACACCCTCCCTCACGAGGACAGGATCACATCGCTCTCGCTGCCTTTTGCCAAGTCGTAGTCCACCCAATTACCCTGAGAGAGCTCAAAGAGGAAAGTCTGTACCAGCGTGAGTGACTCAGCCACCAGGCTCCCATGACTCGGGCTCCCATGATCCCCCTGTTGGACCGAGACTGTGCAACAGATACAGTTACAGGAACTCCTCTCTGCCTTTTTCTGAACAAGCCTTTTCCTGTTTGAAGGAGGCAAAGAAACAGACGTTAGGTGGGGTAAAAGTTCAGTCTGCCTTAAAGCTCCTGTGAGGAGTTTTAAGCTGCTGATAAAACAAACTGAAACTGATGTTGATGCATCTTGATGACCTCAGAAAGGCAAAACACAACTCGAGCACAAGAAGGCAAAATGAAACAAAAGGAAATATTTCCATTAAATATAAAATAAACATAAAATTATATATTAACAGATATTTGTAATGTCCAAAACCAGCAGCAGGGGGCAGGTGTCAGACGAACTGCACCACTGAAACAGCTCTTCTTTTTAACGGGGTTTGAATTATGATTAGTGACGTATTCAAGTGACAAAATAAGGCAGGATCAAAGGGATACGTTTGTCCAAAGGGGGCGCCAAAATCAACACACACTGAAAGTTTCCCACAGGAGCTTTAACCCTTTATCACCCAAGTATCATCCAGGCCACCTGGACTGTTTTTGGTTCTTTTTTAGTTTAGTTGTGAAGTTTGTCTTTTCTTCTTCAAGAAGCCGTTTAAATTTTTTTGTTAACCCAAATAGTTGAGGAGTTACGGTAATTTAGAGACCACTTGGAAAAGCTCAGGTGTGTTTTAAAGAAGAAGTACTTCCCTGACCTGCTCATTTAACTGTTCCTCAATTAGCGATAATTTTCTTATTCCAAGGAAAAATCAAATAAAAAAGAGAATCTGTTTTTGAGCTCATATTCAGGATGTTTCGCCTGTTTTTCAGGAAAGTCCACTTATCTCAGGATTTCTTGTTATGTCATGTTAACTTCGGTGCGTGGACAGATCATAGTTTTAAAATATATATAATATAATATATTTCTTACAGGAAGATTTCAAGAAAGTGATCAAATGTTTATCTGGAGGAAACTGAGTAAAAAAGATGCATGTCCCCTTTGGGCTTCCGTAGCATTGACTCTTGGTGAGTTCATGTAGTTTTGGCAGCTCACCTTCATCATGTGCTCTCTTTAGTGTTGTATTTCTTTATTGATGGCTCATTTTGATTGGCCTCCTGACCTCTGCTGGTTGGACGAACAGTTAAACGTGTCACTGAGTGAGTTTTCTAACAGCCCGTCAGAAACACCCAGGAAGGAGGTGAGCCTGCGTCTGTTTGACAAACGAGTGAATAAAGAGGTTCATTAGCGCAGAGGAAAGGTCACAGCTTTCTTTTTGTTTACCCAAACGAGTGCTCACAGCTCGGTGAACTGTTGATTCCCCCCCGAGCTGCATTAATCAGTCCTGACAGTCTCTCCTTTATCAAATCAGCCCGGCTGCTTGATGCTGAGTGCATTGTAATATTGGATTAAAGCCTCGCAGGAGAAACAGCCTCGCTGCTGGGAAATTAGCGTTATCGTGAAGCGCTCGGTTTCTCTTTCCCTGGTGGAGAAAAGAGCCGCGGCAGGTTCAGTGATAAGAGGAGGACAAAGTGAGTCGTTTCAGACGCTCATTTCTAGAGATGCATTTTAATGGAGCCAGAGCACAGATACAGAGTTTGTTTATTAAACCGAGAACAGATTTGGCAGCTTCAGGATTTGATTTCCTGCCAGTCACTTCCTGCGTTTGTCTTTTCTCTCATTATTTATTTCCACCTCTGAGTCAGTCCTTCATGTTTATACCTGCTGTCCTCTCCTTCCCCTCCATCATCCATGCTTTTCTTCTCTCTCTCTCTCTCTCTCTCTCTCTCTCCTCCTGTGTGTGATGTTGTCCTGCTCCCCCCACCCACATAACGACCCCGTCTCCCTCTCTACCCCTTCCTGAGCCCGGTGAGTGTCGTCATCTCTGCACCTGCATCACCTGCATCACCTGCTGAAGTGTAGATTTTGGGATGTTTGGCTCACATTTATTTAATAATTCCACCAGGGAAAAGTGTTGTTTTGTTTTGATTCACCACAGGGTGCAGTGTTACTACATGTTTCAGCCACAGAAAATAATGTTGAAGGATAAAAAAAAGCGTCACAGAAAAACATCAAAAAGAGTCACTCAGCTTCTTCTGCTGCTTGCAAATTAAAACATATGACTATCTTCACATCAGAGTTTGTCCTCTGCTCCAGTCTCAGTATAAAACACTGCTCGTGTCAAAGCCTCTCACACAGGAAGTTGGTTTTCTCGCCATATTTCTTCAGAAACGAACCAGCCGTGTTGAAGAAGAGCGTCCTCGCCTTCTGTCCTCGCTCTCCCTGTTTGCAGCAGACGCTCAGGTGTGACCTAACAGCAGGCCTCTGAATAATTGATTTGAAGTTTCTCTCTTGTGTTTTAGTCACGGGGTGTGAGAAAAATCTGTTTCACAGATACGCAGAGCTGACGCAGAAACATCTACATACAGCAGACACGGGACGCTAAACGCACCGCGACTGTAGAGGATGGCAGCGTGCTCTGTGGGGGCTTTTTATAGACAGATGTCACATAATGTTTTTATAACTAACAGAAGACGGATCAAGACTCCAAATACTAGTCCTGTTTTTATCTCCTCCAGCTCACAACCTCCAACCAGAGGGAGCCGAGCACAGACGTCCAGGTTTAGGTGTTGAAAATAACCACACGACCCAAACAGATCCTCTTCAGTCTGACTCTAACAGCCAACAAAACTCTGTGACACAACGTTATAAACCAGAGGCCCCCGTCCTGCTTCACATATGAAACCTTTGCTGTAGGAGGAAGCTGGAAACCATCAGTTTGATCTAAACCATTCACACACCACTGAACAACAGTGGGAGCAAGTTGGGGTTCAGTGTCTTGCTCAAGGACACCTCGACATGTGACTGCAGGAGCTGGGAATCGAACCCTCGACCTTACGATTAAGATACGACAACTCTACCACTGAGCCACAGTGTTTTAGATTTCTTTATGAACATGAGGGAAAGTAGCCTCAGGCTGGAAGAGATCCTGGGCTACCCACTGGACAGAGAACCACTGATCCACTGAGCCATGCCCATGGACTAGAGCTGCAACAATTAATCGAATTATCGATTATTAATCGATTACTCAATTAATTGTCATCTATTTTGATAATCGATGAAGTCATTTAGGAAATTATTTTAGAAAAAAAGTCCAAATTCTCTCATTTCAGCTTCATAAATGTGAATATTTTCTTCTTTCTTTGCTCCTCTATGGCACTCCTGAATATCTTTGGTTTGCAAACCAGACATTTGATGATGTCATCATGGAATCCCCCCCCAAAAATTGACATTTTTCACCATTTTCTGAAATTTTATGGACCAAAATAATCCTTAGTTACAGCCCTACCATGGACTTGTTTTGTTTTTTAAGATGTTTAACTTCTCGTCTAAACTTCTGAAATGAAGAAGTTCCTTCATTTCCACTTCTTTTATAACACGTTGGGTATTTTTCATAAACAGTTTATCAGTTTTACCAGATGAGTGGAGTTGAATGATGACGGATCAGTCACAGGTCAGAAGTGTGTTAAAGGTGTGAGGAGTAGATGTGCTCACGTTCAGGAGCACAGCGTCTGTGTGTGTGTGTTCTGTCCTCACTGTCAGCGTCCTGATGATACATTAATAAACAGGACAGCTCTCCTGCTGTGCTGAATCTGACCTACAGCTGCTTTTTAACCCCGTCAGTGTCGCCTCAGAGCGCCTGTAATGTGATTGGTTTTCAGCCTGCTCCTCGGCTCTGTGACCCAGACGCTCATTCAGGGATCAGCTGGCCTGAATGAGTCCAGTCTGAGGTGTCAGATTAGCGTCTGCTGGCTCTCTCCTGGGTGGTGTGATCGACAGCAGGATGCTGGCTTAGAGAAGGTATTAACACACCACCCTGAGAGCCGGTTAAAGTGCTCAGGTGGCCTCTCTCACTCTCAGGAAAGTCCAGATTCCTGCTTCCTGTGTGGTTAGACCGCCTTCTTCCTTATATGGTCTTTGTTTCCTGCTGATGAGTGCTGTTTGTTTCCTGAGCTGTTAGAGAAGTGAATAAAATGTGTGGACTTTGAGCCCAGAGTCTGACCCGTCCTGATCAATCAGTATCAGAGGAGCCGTCCCATCTAAGCACACTCCTGTCTGTTCTGTCTGTGTGTGATGGACGGCAGCCGCCATGAGTCACAGTTTGAGACATCATGTCGTTTAGAGTCGAGGCGGAGTGAGATGTTTCTTTAGAGGAGATGTTTGTCTCACATTTCATCTTCATGACAGTTTAAGTGATGTTTTATGTTTATCCTGTGTGTGTGTGTGTGTGTGTGTGTGTGTGTGTGTGTGTGTGTGTGTGTGTGTGTGTGTGTTATCAGGTCAGCCTCCAGGGTCTGGAGAACTTCCTCTGTCTCTTCCACTACGTGCAGCATCAGCCCAACCCCAGCAGGGATGCTCTGAAGTTCTGGTAAGTCTCCTCATCATGAACACCTCCATGACAAAACCTGAGACTTGAAACTGGTGCTGACCCGACGAGATGAGACGAGATGAGACGAGATAAGACGAGATGAGACAGGATGAGATGAGACGAGATGAGACGAGATGAGACAGGATGAGACGAGATGAGAAGAGATGAGACGAGATGAGACAGGATGAGATGAGATGAGATGAGATGAGATGAGATGAAACGAGACGAGATTAGATGAGACGAGATGAGATTAGATGAGACGAGACAAGATTAGATGAAACGAGACGAGATGAGATGAGACGAGACTAGATGAGATGAGACGAGATTAGATGAGACGAGACGAGATTAGATGAAACGAGACGAGATTAGATGAGACGAGACGAGACGAGATGATACGAGATGAGACAAGATGAGACGAGATGAGACGAGACGAGATTAGATGAGACTAGATGAGACGAGACGAGACGAGATGAGAGAGAAAAGCTGAATTTGAGCTTTTAAAGCTTCAGCTGAACTTTTTTGTTTTTTGATTTGATTTGTTTTTAAGTTTGGTGTTGGATCTTTAACAGCACTGAAGGGATTTACGTCCCCATGTTTCAGCTCCTCTCTCAGGGCTGTAATGAGAGAAGAATCAGGCTTTGGCTGTGACACACAGATGCTATAAAACATGCTGCTTCTCTCTCTCTGCTTTTATTTCTTATTCATTGTTTGGGTTTGCTGTGATTTAAGATAGAAAAAAGGACTCCTGATGAGAGCGCTCTGAACAGATCCAAACATCTGGAGGAGAATCTCTGATTAATGCAGGAAGGTTAAAACACCAAACTGACTCAGTGCAGTGAAGAAGCTGCTGTTAACTCATCGTTTAAATCAGTCTGGTTGTTTCAAACATTCTGAAACACTCTGACCTGCAGAGTGACCTGTGACGTTAGCACCAACACATGCTCAGTGTTTGGGGCTCATGGTCGTCCTGATGGAGCAGAAACACCTGCAGGAGCGAACGCTGCGTGTCATCATTTGTATGTCTCACAGCTACAGAGCAGTCTGAGTTATATAATCACACCGCGTTGGCTCTGGAGTACCTTCCTGCATAGATTTACATACTGATGGGCAGAATGAGCCACACTCAGCAGCTCAACAGCCTCTTGTTTCTGTGATAAAACACACACACACACACACACACACACACACACACACACACACACACACAAAGTAATTAGTCTGAGTGGGTTTTGGTTAAAACGGCTGAAATAATGTTGTTTAAAGCCGGGGTCATTTTTTACAGGGTGAACTCAGCCGTTAAAAGTTTCAACTGTTTGATTTTTGAAGCTTTTGTTTGTGATGATTAAAATTATTAATATTCAGCGCTGAAGGATTCTGAAGTAACAGACCAACAGAAGGTTTATCTTCAACTCCTGAAGTCATTATTTCACTAAACATCATCGTTTTCCATTCAGTCCAGTTGGATTTTTTCTATTTGTAGAAAGTTTTAAATTTTAATTTTTAGAAGCTTCTCAAACTTTTTTTTTTTTTTTTAGCTTTGTTAAAATAAAGGTGTTTAAATTATTCACAGCTCCTTTAGAGCTCCTTGAGTTGATTTCTGGAATCAGTCGTCTCTCACATTCTAACTGAGCTCAGTCCCCGTGTTCCTCCATCATGAGCTGAATTAAAACCACACAGATCAGTCATTATTTTTTTTACCCACACTGAGAATGACAGAGCTTCATAAAACCTCAGCTGTATAATTAACTCAGTTGGAAAACATCACAATAATTGGCCGGGGGAAGCACAGATTTGAGATCTGCCAGAGAGAGAGAGAGAGAGAGAGAGAGAGAGAGAGAGAGAGAGAAGTCTCTGCAGGGGGATGATATGATAACCACTCTCTCTCTGTGTTTACTCCGTCTCTAATCACTGTCTTGTGGTAACCATAAAACGACAGAGTGGCCAGAAGCTGGCAGAGAGAGAGAGAGAGAGAGAGAGAGAGAGAGAGAGAGAGAGAGAGAGAGAGAGAGCAGACTGAGCTATCAGCTCCTCATGAGTGAACATGTTCTCAAAATGATGGAAGCCTTTGAAAAACGGTGTTTTTGGAATCACTTCTCGTTGATACCACCTGAACTTTGTGATCACTCGTCATGAAACGTTTCTCTGTGTTGATTTTGATCCATAAGACGTCTCATATCTTTAGATCAGCCTGCAGTTAGCATGGCCAGAGATATCAGTGCAGTTAGCTGCTCATGTGAGAACATGATGGTGTCCCCAGCACTGCTTTGGTTCCTCAGCATTGGCGTATTTCAGGGAGGCAGGTGCCGTACTCACCTGAGCAGCAGGAGCAGTGTGGGGTCAAAGTGGACGTGACACTCGAAGCGACTTTTAAGAGTTTCAAGTCAAGTGTCAGAGACAAAGTTGAGGGTCAGACTAGCTGCTGATAGATGAGTCAAACTTTCTTCATCAGTGTGAAAACCTGAAGAACTAAATGGAAACAGAAACACTGAGCAGGGAGGAGCCAAAGATGTGCTGCATTAAAGTTTAGATACCGTCTGTGTTGGTCTTTTACTCCCTGATAGCGTGTCAAACCCTGTAGGATACGCTCTGCTCTGTAGGGACTGACCTGTGACCTGTGACCTGTGACCCAGATAAGATCCCTCCTGGACAGAGACGTTCAGAGAGACTCACAGCTCATCACTCATTTCACTGAGCTCAGATTTTAGCTCTTCTGCATCGTCTCATATTTTGAGACCAGACGCTGCTGCTTGATAACATCACAGATGTTTATTTAGCATGTAGGGAAGACACGGCTAAGAGCTGCATAATCATGTTTGATTGATTCAAAACAAAAGAAAAGTAAAGTTTGGAGCGTAGCTTCCAAAAATGATCATTTTGAGGTTGAAAAAATTCTAAATGTGAGCGTTTAAAAATATCCCAAAACACCTGAGTAGAGAAAAATACAGACTCAACAACAACACGTCAACTAAAAAGAAACGTGTTAAAACTTTGCTCAAACATTACAAAAGAAAAACATTTATTTACGTTTATTTTTATAAATATATTTTGTCGCTGTTTCTACGTTTAAAACAGCTTTTTGTGCTTTTTCATCCCTTTTATTGATCCTAATAGATTACATCGCCTTTCTACGGAAGGCCTCAGAGGTCACGATTAAAAACATTTCACTTTCTCTGTTTTCTCGAGGTTAACAAATTTCTTTTATCTCTTACCTTTGAGAATTTAAATCTAGTTTTCTCAAATGAAGGGATGATTTATGCTGATATTTTAATAAAACAAAGGTTGTTTTCCTTTTTTTTTTCTTTTAAAAAAAAAAGGAAAAAAAAGAAAAAAGAAAAAAAAAAAGAAAAGAAAAAAAAGAAAAAAAAGGGGAAAAAAACAAAGGTTGTTTTCCTTTTTTTTCTTTTTTAAAAAAAAGGAAAAAAAAGAAAAAAGAAAAAAAAAGAAAAGAAAAAAAAGGGAAAAAAAAAAAAAACAAAGGTTGTTTTCCTAAGACAGTTTTCTGGGGATGTAAAATGGAATCATTTGGTCGAACGCTGTCGTTAGCTAGAAGAAAACAGGATTTGTTTTCTAAAGATAGAGAAAAATAAGTTGAGATCTCGAGAAAACAAATGAAGTAAACTTATTTTGAGAAAGCTGACCTTTTAGGGCTTCCATAGCTCAAGTTAAACATATTTTAAAGGCATTAGATGACATTCTGAGCGCTTGTTTTGATGTCAGAGTTCCTGTGAGGTGAGTAAATGTAGAGTCAGTCATACACCAGGACAAACAGCAAACATGTAAAACAGAGTATGAAAGGAAGCATCGTTAACATCAACAGCAGCTCATCCTAAAGCTCGACTCTCCAGCCTGTGTTCACATCATCCCCCCTCACAGCTGTTGTGGTTGAGGAAACAAAGGCCGTGGCTGTGCACGCCGGTTGTGGTTGAGGTCTTCTGCAGGGCAGCGGGGACTCTGCAGTCTTCCCAACGGCCAGTCCCCTCGCCATGTGACATCACATGCTTTCATGTGATACGCTGATCTGCTGCGAATCTGGAAAGCTTCCATTTGAAATTCCAATTTAATGGAATTTGCGCTGCGGAACAGAAAATTCAGTCAGCAGTCGTGTGAGGAGGTATGCGGATACGAGCCGCAGAGCTGCAGTCGTGTGAGGAGCTAAAAGCAGGATGAGTGAACGGAGAGAGGCCCAGTAAGGTTTGTAAGATCAAAACCTCAGTCCAAGAAAACATGTCGGTTTTTATTATCATGCTTCTGTTAGACATGAACAAACTTTATCTCAAACGCTTCTCACTTTAAGAAAGTGATTGTTGTTGTTGTTGTTGTTTTTGTTGTTGTTGTGTAAAAGTGTTAAAGTTAACTCAGAGTTTTTTGATCTGGTTGTTTTCAGCGTTTCAGAGCGTTTCTTGTTGTTTCTTGTTGTTTCTTGTTTCTTGTTGTTTCTTGTTGTTTCTTGTTGTTTCTTGTTGTTTCTTGTTTCTTGTCGTTTCTTGTTGTTTCTTGTTTCTTGTTGTTTCTTGTTTCTTGTTGTTTCTTGTTTCTTGTCGTTTCTTGTCGTTTCTTGTCGTTTCTTGTCGTTTCTTGTCGTTTCTTGTTGTTTCTTGTTGTTTCTTGTTTCTTGTTGTTTCGTGTTTCTTGTTGTTTCTTGTTTCTTGTTGTTTCTTGTTGTTTCCTGTTGTTTCTTGTTGTTTCTTGTTTCTTGTTGTTTCGTGTTTCTTGTTGTTTCTTGTTTCTTGTTGTTTCTTGTTGTTTCTTGTTTCTTGTCGTTTCTTGTTGTTTCCTGTTGTTTCTTGTTGTTTCTTGTTTCTTGTTGTTTCGTGTTTCTTGTTGTTTCTTGTTTCTTGTTGTTTCTTGTTTCTTGTTGTTTCTTGTTGTTTCTTGTTGTTTCTTGTTTCTTGTCGTTTCTTGTTGTTTCCTGTTGTTTCTTGTTGTTTCTTGTTTCTTGTTGTTTCGTGTTTCTTGTTGTTTCTTGTTGTTTCTTGTTTCTTGTTGTTTCTTGTTGTTTCTTGTTGTTTCTTGTTTCTTGTTGTTTCTTGTTTCTTGTCGTTTCTTGTTGTTTCTTGTTGTTTCTTGTTTCTTGTTGTTTCTTGTTGTTTCTTGTTTCTTGTTGTTTCTTGTTGTTTCTTGTTTCTTGTTTCTTGTTGTTTCTTGTTTCTTGTTGTTTCTTGTTGTTTCTTGTCGTTTCTTGTTGTTTCTTGTTTCTTGTTGTTTCTTGTTGTTTCTTGTTTCTTGTTGTTTCTTGTTGTTTCTTGTTTCTTGTTGTTTCTTGTTGTTTCTTGTTTCTTGTTGTTTCTTGTTGTTTCTTGTTTCTTGTTTCTTGTTGTTTCTTGTTGTTTCTTGTTGTTTCTTGTTGTTTCTTGTTGTTTCTTGTCGTTTCTTGTTGTTTCTTGTTTCTTGTTGTTTCTTGTTGTTTCTTGTTTCTTGTTGTTTCTTGTTGTTTCTTGTTGTTTCTTGTTTCTTGTTGTTTCTTGTTGTTTCTTGTTGTTTCTTGTTTCTTGTTGTTTCTTGTTTCTTGTTGTTTCTTGTTGTTTCTTGTTTCTTGTTGTTTCTTGTTTCTTGTTGTTTCTTGTTGTTTCTTGTTTCTTGTTGTTTCTTGTTGTTTCTTGTTGTTTCTTGTTGTTTCTTGTTTCTTGTTGTTTCTTGTTGTTTCTTGTTGTTTCTTGTTGTTTCTTGTTTCTTGTTGTTTCTTGTTGTTTCTTGTTGTTTCTTGTCGTTTCTTGTCGTTTCTTGTCGTTTCTTGTTGTTTCTTGTTGTTTCTTGTTTCTTGTTGTTTCTTGTTGTTTCTTGTTGTTTCTTGTTGTTTCTTGTTTCTTGTTGTTTCTTGTTGTTTCTTGTTTCTTGTTGTTTCTTGTTGTTTCTTGTTTCTTGTTTCTTGTTGTTTCTTGTTGTTTCTTGTTGTTTCTTGTTGTTTCTTGTTGTTTCTTGTTGTTTCTTGTTTCTTGTTGTTTCTTGTTGTTTCTTGTTTCTTGTTGTTTCTTGTTGTTTCTTGTTGTTTCTTGTTGTTTCTTGTTTCTTGTTGTTTCTTGTTTCTTGTTGTTTCTTGTTGTTTCTTGTTTCTTGTTGTTTCTTGTTGTTTCTTGTTGTTTCTTGTTGTTTCTTGTTGTTTCTTGTTTCTTGTTGTTTCTTGTTGTTTCTTGTTGTTTCTTGTTGTTTCTTGTTTCTTGTTGTTTCTTGTTGTTTCTTGTTGTTTCTTGTCGTTTCTTGTCGTTTCTTGTCGTTTCTTGTCGTTTCTTGTTGTTTCTTGTTTCTTGTTGTTTCTTGTTGTTTCTTGTTTCTTGTTTCTTGTTGTTTCTTGTTGTTTCTTGTTGTTTCTTGTTGTTTCTTGTTGTTTCTTGTCGTTTCTTGTTGTTTCTTGTTTCTTGTTGTTTCTTGTTGTTTCTTGTTTCTTGTTGTTTCTTGTTGTTTCTTGTTGTTTCTTGTTTCTTGTTGTTTCTTGTTGTTTCTTGTTGTTTCTTGTTTCTTGTTGTTTCTTGTTTCTTGTTGTTTCTTGTTGTTTCTTGTTTCTTGTTGTTTCTTGTTGTTTCTTGTTGTTTCTTGTTTCTTGTTGTTTCTTGTTGTTTCTTGTTTCTTGTTGTTTCTTGTTGTTTCTTGTTGTTTCTTGTTGTTTCTTGTTTCTTGTTGTTTCTTGTTGTTTCTTGTTGTTTCTTGTTGTTTCTTGTTTCTTGTTGTTTCTTGTTGTTTCTTGTTGTTTCTTGTCGTTTCTTGTCGTTTCTTGTCGTTTCTTGTTGTTTCTTGTTGTTTCTTGTTTCTTGTTGTTTCTTGTTGTTTCTTGTTGTTTCTTGTTGTTTCTTGTTTCTTGTTGTTTCTTGTTGTTTCTTGTTTCTTGTTGTTTCTTGTTGTTTCTTGTTTCTTGTTTCTTGTTGTTTCTTGTTGTTTCTTGTTGTTTCTTGTTGTTTCTTGTTGTTTCTTGTTGTTTCTTGTTTCTTGTTGTTTCTTGTTGTTTCTTGTTTCTTGTTGTTTCTTGTTGTTTCTTGTTGTTTCTTGTTGTTTCTTGTTTCTTGTTGTTTCTTGTTTCTTGTTGTTTCTTGTTGTTTCTTGTTTCTTGTTGTTTCTTGTTGTTTCTTGTTGTTTCTTGTTGTTTCTTGTTTCTTGTTGTTTCTTGTTGTTTCTTGTCGTTTCTTGTTGTTTCTTGTTGTTTCTTGTTGTTTCTTGTTGTTTCTTGTTGTTTCTTGTTGTGAGATTCATGGATTGTGTAGTCGCTGGTCTTCTTGTAGGATGTGTGTGCCTCTTAGTGTTGGTTACATTGTGAGGAACACGTGGTTTCACACATGCTCGTTTGGAGGCGCTGTCTTCACACTGCTCGTTGGATAAGTCAGAGCTTAGTCTTAGTCTTTAGTAGTCTTTAGTGCTCATGCAGATAAATTCACCAAAATGTGAAAGTGTGTGTAAAATTAAACTCATGCAAACTACCTGCTCCCTTGGAAACTCGTTAAATTTAAAGGAGGAACACGTGTGTGTGGCAGACATGTTAGCTTTTGGTCCCATTTTTAAACACTGATTTTTGCAGGGTTATTTAGAGGCAGAGTTAGAGTTGTGTGTGTGTGTGTGTGTGTGTGTGTGTGTGTGTGTGTGTGTGTGTGTGTGTGTGTGTGTGTGTGTGTGTGTGTGTGTTCTGTCAGCTGATGGCTCCTCTCCCTCTGATATCTGCAGCTCAGACATGAGTGGAGCCAGCAACACGCTGGCGAGGGAGTTCCTGACCGACGTCCATCAGCTCTGCAGCGCCGTGGCTCAGAGGGCCGAGGCTCGGGACGAGGATGAGGAGGAGAGTCACATGGTGGCTCTGGGAGAGTACCTGGTCAGGGGGCGGGGCTTTCTGCTGCTCAGCACGCTAGACTCCATCATCGACCAGGTGAGCATGAAGGGACACCACGAGTTCATCTTTTTTAATTTCCTGCTTACATTTCCTTTGAGCTTAGAATGATTCATACAGAAACTGCTGGACGATGATGATGATGATGATGATGATAATGATGATGATGATGATGATGATGATGATGCTGTAGCTCTGACCAAAACAAGTCACCAAACCTCCTCTTGATGCCCTTCTTTCAGTCCTGAATTCAGGGTTTAGGTGTCTGATTTTACCCGGGTCATACAGTATGTATCATGACTCATGCTCGCTGTGTTCTTTACCCTGAGGTCTTTGCTGATGCTCGCCTTGCCTTGACTTGATAAGATAAGATAAGATAGTCCTTTAATTCGTCCCACAAGGAGGACATTTACAGAATGAGGGAAGCAGAAGACAGACTGTGGACGATGACGTATGGGTGCGTGTGGAAGAGAGGGGAGGTGTGCTCTCCCTGCCTCAGGCTTTGGCATTCCACAGAGGCACACAGAGTTCTCGTATTTTGTTGAAAAACCTGAGAACAATGGACGAACATCAGGATTCTTTATCAAGTTTATACCCAATCATGAACTCAGTCTGTTATAACTCACCTGTCTGTTTAAGAGTCTGCATTAGTTATTTGATGTTATGTTTTATAAAGTATATTATTATGATTCAGAGTGGAATAACCTGACCAGGTGTGACAGGCTCCGGTCTGATCGTCCTCTTAAAGCTGCAGAATCAAATACGTGACATGAAGAAAGATGTTTTTAAAGAGTTTCTCTAAACACCTTTTTCAGCTGTGACTCCGGTGTCACAGACATGTTAGTTACCCAGAAATCCTGTGGCGACCTCTACAGGTGCCACATCTTTAACTCTACGCTTGTCTCGTCCTGCGTCTTTGAACGTCTTGAACCGTTACCGCTGAAAATGATCAGAGCTGAGCGTAAACAAAGGCTCTTTTTGTCTGCGAGCTTAAAGTGTAATCTGACCCGGTGGCGGCCGTGACAGGAATAAAACGCTAATCTACCGCCAGTCTGCGTTACTTTTTGTAGGTCGTATACGAAAATGAAACTCCTCAAATCAGAAATATCCCCCTTCAGGATTTCAGCTCCACATTTCAGTGCTTGTGTTTAATTTCACTCAGCTGTTTATCATCAGCCCCACAAATTAAAAATGCGTCTCTGTGACCTCTGCTGAGACTAATCTGTGCTCATCTGAAGGAGCTGCAGACGGAGATATTGAGAGCACATGACAGAGGTGAAGATTACGCAAACATCAGCTGTTTGGATTAAAGGGACGTGTAATGAACACTCTGCAATAAAAGCAGCAGAATAAATGATTTATCCACTGATAAGATGCTGAATAATCTCACAGCATGTTTTCATGACTGATGTTCACGGTTTGATTCTGTTACTGACTCCTTCCTGCTGAAGTTTAGATCATCAAAGGTTTTAACCCTTAGTGGACATCGTGGCCTCTTTACATCTCTCATTGAACTAAATCCAGCAGAAATGAAAACACTGTAATTTTCTGATCTCTCTGCTGTCTGCTGATGCTCACAGGACTAAATGCATGCAGGGAAATCCATTCAGATCAGTTGTGATGTTACATAACTGTAGCATCAGCTGCCAGCTGTGCAGTATCGTGCACCTCTATTAGAATCTATACGCTGCTCCTCCATGGACGCCTGTTTGTGTCACGTTAAGGAACAAAAGACGACGGATCAGCATCCTGATAAAACGCTGAAAGTTTTGGTTGAACGAGACGTTTTTCATGTTATAAGAAGAAGATATTAAAAGAAGAGTATTGTGTCATAATGTCAACATTTTACATCATAATAACAGAATATAACAAGGTGAATTTTTTTTTACTCAACAATCTTTTTATTGGTCCTTTTTTTTACAGATTTATACAATATAACATAACAGTAGTTTCTTGGTGTGAGAAGAGATACAGACAGGAAAAAAGGTGCAAAGATCAAATAACAACTCCCTCCCTCTGTCCCTGGAACCCCCTATCTGCTGCTGGAGATTTGAAGCACTGTGCTGGAGTTAGAGTGAGGATAGTAAGAGCTGGAATTAGGGCTTCACAACCCCTGCAAATAGAGGAGCAGAGAAAAAAGACGGCAAGAGAAAAAACAAAAAACAGTAAGATGATGAAACTCAACTCAACTCAACTCAAACTTTATTTATAGAGCACATTAAAACAATCTCAGTTGACCAAAGTGCTGTACAAACATAAAGCAACACAAAATGATAAAAAGACCATATACATAAACACATATCTGTATTAAAATGCACTAAAATATATTAAAATACATTAAAATGCATTAAAATACATGCGCATGTAAAAATAAAATGGAAACTTAATAAAACATTCTCAAAGTGACCACTCAGCTTTGGTTAAAAGCCAGGGAAAAGAGATCAGACTTTAAGAATGATTTAAAAACCTCAACCGAGCTGGCAGAGCGGATCTGCTCGGGCAGGTTGTTCCATAGTCGGGGGGCTGCCGCCATAAAGACCCGGTCACCTTTAGTTTTAAGTCTGGTTCTTGGGGTCTCCAGTAGCACCTGGCTCGATGATCGTAATGTCCTGGTTGGGACATGAGGTTTGAGAAGCTCGGTCAGGTACTGGGGGGCTAGGCCGTTAAGAGCTTTAAAAACAAGCAATAAAATTTTAAAATCTATTCTAAAAGCAACTGGAAGCCAGTGCTGGGAAGCTAAGACGGAGGATATGTGCTCATGCTTTTTTTTATGACATAATCCACTGTGTGTCTAAAACAGAAAAAAAAGGTAAGAAAACATTGGGAAAGTGTAGGAAGAAAATTAGGATCCAAATCATCCCGAAAATCCATAAAATATATAAATAATGAAATAAGATACTCAGAGGAGGAAAGTGTTGAATTAAAATGATTGGAGTTTCTGGATGTGGTCCAGGAAAGGTCCCCATATCTTTTTGAATGTTTTTTTTACAGCCAGCGATGGAGTAGTGGATCTTTTCAAGGTCTAAACAGGACATGAGGTCTTTCAGCCGCTGACTGTGGGTGGGCGGGGCAGCATCCCTCCACCTCAGAGGAAGTGCTCATCCGGCCAGAAGAGAAGCAGATGACAGAGTTCAGCATCCTACCTCTTCTGCAGCAGGATCCAAAGTTAGGTTCAGAATTTGTGATAACGTCTGAAAAACTTCCCTCCAAAACTGTTGAAGACTGGGGCCTGTCCAGAACACGTGATGAAGAGTGCCCTCATTCGATCTACGCCTGTCACAAAGAGGATCCACCTCAGGATAGAAGAGAGATAGACTGGATGTACTTATAACAACGTGAATTTTGTTCCCACTTTAACATGATACTGATGTGTTATTTATCCCTGGTGTGGCACCAACAGGCTTCCATACTCTTCAGATTTGTCTTTTTATTTTGAATTTTCATCAGTGACCGGTTAGAGTCTGAGACTGAGGCTTCTTTCTTAGTTCTGGTTAATTTACAGATTCAGTTTATAAATTCATAAAAACTTCGAGAAGTTAAGTCTTATAATTGAAGATTTTTTTTCTATAATTCAGCAGTTAATCCCTAAAACGGTTTTTTTTTCTTTTATAAATTTGTACATTTATACTTTAATTGCTGTGAATTTTTTACCTATTTAATGGAGATTTTTGGTCTTTTTGTATTTTTCTATCTCTGCTCTTATTTCATATTTCAGAAGATCCTGGATGTGAAACTTGAAGTGGGAGACAAAAAGTCTCACCTGTTTAATAAAACAAAAATTATATTACTTTATCCTGTTTTATATTTATATGAATGACTTTGATTAAAAAAATACAGCTTTTTTTTTACATGTCAAACATTTATATATTTTTTTATAACTTAAATAACTTTATTTTTTCTGTCTGTTCTTCATGTTCTGTGATCTTTCTATCCACATGCAGTGTTTAATTTTTTTTGACAGCATAATCTCCTTTTTTTTTTTTTTTTGGTCAGTTTTCAGCCTTTAATTCAAACACGAAGGAGTGTGTTGAGTATTTTTCATTCACACATGAAGGAGCTGTTTCTCTGCGCTGTGAGGAATGCTCTGGACAGACATGAGACCCTGCAGGTCTCAGCAGGAAGCCTGACATGGATCTGCTACATTACTCTCTGATACACTCACAGCCTGCTGGCCGACTGGATGCACGTAAATCAACAAATAAAAATCAGATACTTGGTGAAAGCAGTGGGTTTTAGAGTCCTCTCTCTGGTCTAACTGGAGGGACCTGGAGAGACCTCCCTCTGGAGGACAGTTTTTCCTGAAGGGTGTGACTTAAAGGAGAGAGAGTCAGGAAGCTCTGAGGTAACCTCGGTGTGTTTTTCACTCTCAGGAACTGACGTGTCGAGAGGAGCTGCTCACTCTGCTGCTGTCGCTGCTGCCGCTGGTCTGGAAGATCCCCGTGCAGGAGGAGAAGGCTCCAGGTCAGACCCTAAAACACCTTTTATATTCAAAATCATTCTGACTCTCGGTCTTTATGATTTCAATGCACAGGCTTCGTTTCTGAGTCTAAATGTGGAGTTTTCTGTGGTTTAAGTGTTGTGAAAAATTCAAACTACATTTCTGGATTTTTTTTTACTGCTTTTATTAAAGTTCTGCTGTGTTCCAGCAGCATCTCTGCATCTTTGGATGCTTTATGTGAAGTCAGCAGCTTGTGTTGTTTCCTTCTATAAATAGCGTCTCATTCTTCATCATCCGGTGACTCATTTTCATATTTCTAAAGTTTATTTCTCCCTCAACAGAACTGCTTTCTGTGGTCTTGTTGATAAGAGTGAATCAGTGGGTAATAATAACAGTCAGTGTCCTCTTTTTGTTGGTTCTCAGTGTGACAAACAGGAGCAGGCTCGCTGTTTGCAGAGGCCTGTGACCTCAGGATGACTCCGGTATTTAGAGCAGGACTGCTGACGCTCTCTGACAGAGACACGAGACATTTTTACTTTAATTAGCTCCGACTCTCTGAGCCAGTGTTAACTAACTAACACAGATTAGCAGCTGACAGGCTGCAGTTAAAACTTTAACGACTGCTTGACTTTAAGTTCCAACTTTTTTTAGCTTCTTTTGAGATCAGAAAGCTGAAGAGAGCGAGGGATGAAACGCAGCGGGAGGTACAGTTTTATAACTCCGTAGATTGGAAGATATTGTGCTCAGCATCAGCGTAGGCGAGCTCGGCATACAGAACATCAGCTGCCCCAACGCCACCTCCTGTCAAATGACAGCTCCTCCTTTAATGCTGTGTCTGATTTTACCAGGGTCATATGAATTCTTACTGATGATGGCTCTGTTGTGGACTCTGGGAGTCTTTGCTGATGCTCTCCCTGCCTTCTCTTTTCATGTATATATGTAAGAGAGGAGAAGTGAGCTCTCCCTGCCTTAAAGTTCCATTTATGCATATAAGAGGCGAAGGGGGGGGGGGGTGCTCTCGCTGCCTTGGATGGTTATGTTTACCAGAGAAAGATACAGGAAGTGTGCTCTCCCTGCCCTAAAGTTCCATTTATGCATATAAGAGGCATGGTTGGGGAGGGGGTTGCTCTCCCTGCCTTGGTTTTCCATTTATGCACACTAAAGAGAGGAGAGGTGAGCTCTTCCACCCTGTTTTTTCTCTTGTACACATATCACAGTGCAGGGGTCTGTGCTCTCCCTGCCTTTGCTTTCCATGTTTGCATGTAGAAGCACATGAAGGTGTGCTCTTCCTGCCTTAGATTTCAATGCATGCACATATCAGAGAAAGGAGGTGTTCTCTCCCTGCCTTTTCATTTCATGCTTGCATATGAGAGAGAGGTGTGCTCTTCCTGCCTCTGGCTTTGACGTTCCATGTAGGCATGTGGAAGGGCAGGGAATTCCCTTTAAAGAGCCAAACTGTGAGATTTAACTTATTAAAAGCAGATGAATAATAATGATTAAACACCAGAAGGATGTTATTGATGATTCAGTCAGGTATACACTTAAAGACAGGTCTTATTTTAGTCTTATGTTTGAAGGCGTCTCAGGATTAGAGGAAGGAAGGCAGAAAGCATCTTCACTAGAAGCTGACAGACCTCTTTGTTGACAGATTTCACCCTGCCGTCCTTATTGGAGGTGTTTCTGAGCCGGGAGCTGAAGGCCGCCCCCCTCAGAGCGGGACAGAAAGCTGCCGCAGATGAACAGAGCTCAGGGAAACGGTCTCGCGTCGGCAGCGGCACCTGGAAGTCCCGGAGGTCTCGCAGGACGGCGCAGAGATACTCAGTGAAGGATGCTCGGAGGTCGCAGGTCTCTACCTCAGATTCAGAAGCCAACACCGAAGACAAAGCCGCCCCAGGACCCAGCGGAGCACGGAGCAGACGCTCACATGGCTCCACCATCAGAGTGAGCTGTCAGCATCACCGCTCAGAGGCCTCACAGTTATCCTCCACCGCCACCAACACCTCCGCAGACACCATGAGCGCTCCATACCCACACCCACGAGCCCCCGGCTCAGGGTTAGACACCGAGACCCTCACTGACCCCGCTGCAATATCCATTTTTAACCGCATGGAGAACTCGCCCTTCGATCTCTGCCATGTGCTGCTCTCGCTGCTGGAAAAGGTTTGTAAGTTCGACATGAGCATCAACCACAACCCAGGCCTCGCCGTCAGCGTGGTGCCGACTCTCACTGAGATCCTGACCGAGTTTGGAGAGTGCTGCGGTCCAGGAGGAGGAGGATCAGGGATAGAGGAGCTGGCTGGAGGCTGGACAGAAGAGCCCATCGCGCTGGTCCAGAGGATGCTCCTCAGAACCATCCTGCACCTGATGTCAGTGGACGTGAGTCAGTGTGAGACTCTCCCCGACAGCCTGAGACGCAGCCTGACCGACCTGCTGAGAGCCACGCTCAAGATCCGGAGCTGCTTGGAGAGACAGACGAATCCTTTTGCTCCGCGACCTAAGAAGACCCTGCAGGAGGTCCAGGATGACTTCTCTTTCTCCCGCTATCGCCACAGAGCGCTGCTGCTCCCCGAGCTGTTAGAGGGGGTCCTCCAGGTGCTGCTGGGCTGCCTCCAGGCCTCCACACCAAACCCCTTCTTCTTCAGCCAGGCGCTGGAGCTCATCCACGAGTTCATCCAGCACCGTGGCCTGGAGTTGTTCGAGGCCACGGTGCTGCGGCTGGAAGGTCTGGGCAGGGCCAGGGACTCTGAGGTGGGGGGTGAGGCTTCAGAGAGGCTGCTGGGTCTGATCGCAGGAGTCTTCAAGATCATCAGTGCCGTGAAGAAGGCAAAGTCTGAGCAGCTGCATCAGTCTGTCTGTGCACGCCGCCGCCACCGCCGCTGTGAATACTCCCACTTCCTGCATCACCACAGAGACCTTTCGGGGTTACCCGTGTCCGCCTTCAAACAGGCGGCCAGGAGAAACCCCTTCGAGGAGGCTGGAGACGATAAGGAGGAGTTGGAGGGTGATGCGGTGCGTTACCCGGAGCGCTGCTGCTGCCTCGCCGCCTGCGCCCACCAGTGTCTGCGCCTCCTGCAGAGACTCTCTCCTAACGGGCCGGCCGTGCTGCAGGTTCTGGCCGGGGTTCAGGCTGTTGGGATCTGCTGCTGCATGGACCCTCGCTCGGTCGTAGGACCCCTGCTGCACGCCTTCCAAGCTCCAGGTCTGCGCAGCTACCAGACTCACGTTCTGGGCGTCCTGAGCAGACTGATTCTGGATCAGCTGGGAGGGGGGCAGCCGTCAGAGAAAGCCAAACTGGCTTCCTGTAACATCTGCACTCTGGACAGCAGCCAGCTCCCGGGACTGGAGGAGACTCTGCAGCACGGGGACCATTCGGTCCCCACCAGTCTGTGTTACCGCTCTCAGGGGATCCTGCCCAGCGGAGGGGGGGCAGAGGACATGCTGTGGAAGTGGGACGCCCTGGAGGCCTACCAGGAGCTGGTGTTTGGTGAGGACTGGCAGCTGAGTCAGCAGATAGCCGGACACGTGTGCCACCTGACCCTGAGGGGGAACGCCATCGTGCAGTGGCAGCTCTACACACACATCTTCAACCCGGTGCTGCAGAGAGGGGTGGAGCTGGCCCATCACGCCCAGCAGCTGGGGGTCTCCACGGTCTGCACTCAGGTCTGCAGCTACCACACCCGCTGCCTGCCTGTGGAGGTGCTCCTCATATACCTGCAGACATTACCTGCTCTCCTCAAGTCAAGGTGAGTCACTCTTCAGCTTCCATCTCTGTTTCAACCTGAAACTCAAGTTTTACATGTGAATCACTCAACTCAAGTTTCGTATCATGTCGCATCTTTTTTGTATCACATCAGATTTTTTTATCATTTCCTTTTTTCTTATCGAATCAGATTTTATCGTATCTTTATTTATCTCATGCATCTTTTTTTTTTTTTTCTTTATGTCATAACGTCTCTTTTTGGTTATCCATAATATTTTATTGTATCTTATCTTCATCTTATTCTATCTCTATTGTGTCCTGTCGCTTTGCATCATAGTTTTTGTATCAACATATCCTCATTGTGATGTATCTCTCTCATATTGTATCATATGCAGCTGTACCTGTTGGACTGTTTTTAGTCTCATTGTGTCTCTTTACAGTCAGACACATATACCAGATCCTGAGGCAGTAAAACCACTTTTTATATTTAATTTTATTTATTAGTTATTGGGCTCTACATTCTACCCCCTCTTTATAGTAGAATCACAAACTGTCGTGTGTTTGTGTTGTTGTTGTGTTTCAGGTTGTAGTTTGCCGTAGTTGTGTGATCCTCACACTCTCCACACGTCCAGTTAGTTTATGTTCCTGCAGCTCCTCCTGTTTGCTCAGAGGATCAGTGTCGATATGAATCTTGTTACATAAAAATGATGCAGACAGCTGTGAAGATGTCCTCATGTCTTCATCCCCAGAGGTGTATTTATCTCCTTTCACGTCGTCATATAAGGCAAACACATTCAGGCAGTGGACACTTTATCTACGGGACATGTTTGTCATGAGAGCCGTCTGTCCATTCATCGCTAATTGATGCTTATCAATAATTCATTAAAGCTTTGTTCCCTGACTGAGAGACGGAGGATAATTTACTGCTTATGTAACACGGCTGTTTGTCCAGAAAGGTTCAACAAAACGCTGCTAAATGATGTTCAGGCTTTATGTCTTCAGCTTTTAGTGACTGTAGAGTCTCTGAAAGGACCCAAAGACCTGCAGGCTGAGGTTGTAAACGAACTGCGTCTGCCTGCATGCTGGGAGAGGTTGAACCCTGCTGTAACCCCGAACAGGATGAGTGGATGGATGGATGCTCTGAGGCGTCTCTCACCGGAGGGCTGAAACCTTTTCTTGTTTAAATTCAGAGTCGGTTGTTGTTCTCTCAGCAGGTTTGACATTCAGAGGCAGCGAGATCATTTTCAGAGACGGTTGAAGGGCTCTGTTATTACTGAAAAGACATCTTCATACAGCCCTCCAAATGATGACACTTCCTCAGAGATTTAAAGAGATGTTTCCCCCCGATCCTGAAATCATACCTACCTGACTGTACCTGTCTTTGTTTCCCTTTATTCATCTTCAGTGTTTGAGTTCAAAAATACACAACAGCAACAAAAAATTATACAGAAAAATTACAAAAAATTACATTAAATATACTGAAGTATCAGTTTTGTATTCTCTTTAAAGAGGGGGTATGATGCTTTTTCTTGTCTTTATTTGTCCCTCTGGTGCCCCCGTAGTACCTTTACATGATTTAAAGCTAAAGGAAAAAACGCCTCATTTGTTCTCTCTGGTGTTTTAGAAAACTCTTCAGCTTCCGTCTAAAACACTTAATTTTAGCAACTGTCTCTTTAAGGCTCCCCACTTCACAAACCCCCTTCCCTCTGATTGGCCTTGGAGTTTGAGATTGCGAGGTCCTTATGACCTCATCATTCTGGTTAACAGACAGCTTCAGGGATGACTAATATGTAGAGGTTTGAAAATCTGCACAACATCCAACACGGCAACTTTATATCCACGTTTACAGTATGGGAAAGCAAAATACCCCCTCTTTAAGTTTTTTTTGGATTTGCATTATTCCTAAAACTGGAAAAATATACATTCCAGTTTATTCAAATCCACTTTATTGATATACTTCAGGCTTTAAAGAACATGTGTTTACCTGAAACAGCGATAACTTTAAGGTAAATGTATCTGCTCTTATAAATTTAAAAGCCATTCTTTTTCACCCTTTTTTCAGAAAAGCAGACAAATCAACCTCAGCAGCTGAAATGACTTTTTTTTAAACTACAGCACATAGTCATGAGAGTTAGGTTGTGCTCCATGGCTCCCTCTGGTGGTCCGTTTTATAACTGGAGATCTGTTGCCTTTAAAGTAAGGTTAGACGTGTTTTATCAGACCACGCAGACGTTTACACGCTCCTGTAAGCTCCCTGCAGAGCGCTCTTGTTTTGCGTCAAGTTGTGGAGAGCAGCTGTCAGCGTCTCCTTTCTGCTGCACGGAGAATCACTCTCATCGTCACTTTTTTCAGTCTGTTGTGGATTCGATTCAGCAAATATGACTCTGATTCTTTAGTTTGTATCCAGCTGACTTCTCGGAGCGAGTCAGAAAAATGTGAACGAGTGAAGAAAGAGGCTCCGTTTGGCACAGCCTGGATGTGCAGGCGTGGAGCCATCGACAGCGCTGGACTGATGTAGGGTTATTATATGATGTTGTTAAACGAGCTGAATGATGCTGAATGTGGTTTCTAAATGAACATCATGTAAAGTTTTTGAGGCGCTCCTGCTGCAGAGGTTAACTCCTCTTTACAAAGTGAGTTTTGAAGGTTTCTGCAGACACTGCTGGCTGTTCATCTCCTGAAACCCAGCCACCGTCTCATCATGACATTTCTCTTTTTGCTTTGTGCGCACCTGAACTTCATATTATTTCAGACCAGCGCGTTAGACATCCAGACTAATGGAGACTCGTCCCGATGGACCTGCACTCTGCTAATGAAAAGTGGAAATGTTCTGAAAAAGGCAGAATTAATCAGCTCCACATTAGGCCAGCGGACGGCCGGGGAGAGTTAGATTTGATATTTTCTGCTCTGAGCTGGAAGCTTTAATCGAACATGTGTTCCAGCTCTCTGACACTCGGTGTGTAATTAAAGTGTTTTTGTTTTGGCCTCTTGTTTAATGTCGTAACATCTCCTGAGAGCCTTGTTTTCTCTCACTGCATGTTGATTCAACCTTCACTCAGAGGTGACTCATTTTTCCTCATCAGGTAATTTACCCTGCATTGTAATGGCCTTATTTATTTATCATTAATTTGTCACAGTCTAAGTGTTGCTTTCAGCAGTAAACAAATTAAAAAAGCTGACGTACCAGCTTTGTTTGCATGCTGTGATTCAGACGATGAAGAGAGCTGCTCGATGTTTGCGTTTATTTGTCTTCGGTGAAACATGAAAAACGCAGATATTAAAAAGGAGAGAGTGTTTACTGTTGGTCTGTGGACGTGTCAACAGAAACAGACGAGTTTCTTCTGCCTCCAGGGAAATGATGTCATCAGCCTGAGAGGGGAGTCCAGGGTCCTTTGTGACATCAGGATCCAGAGCTCGTCATGGTGAACCCTTCTGTCTGATCAAAGTTAGACCACAGCTCCGTTTCACCTTTAGCACAAGGACGAACTGAAACCAGGAGTTCCGTCTTTCAGTCTCTTTCAGTCTCTTTCAGTCAGACCGGTTTATTATGACTTTTCTCAGACGTGAAGTTAAAATGCCTCAAATTCAGGTCCAGAAATACGTTCATGTTTCATAACATGTCACTTTAAATGGACTTTTATAACGGCAACAGTGGAGGAGGGTTCTGGGATACTGAGTAATTAATGGGCGTGGCCTCCGTGACGTCACTCGTCTGTTTCTGAAACAGAGTTCTGAAGCAAATCGCTCGGGGCGGCCATATTGGAAATGAGGCGGGCTTTGAGTCTCCACACTAACAGCCATAGGGCGCCTGGCAGTCAGATGAGCTGAGCTGTGCCTCTGATTGGAGGAACTTGTGATCTTAATATCTTCTAAACTGCCGAGTCAGAAAACAATTCAACCCCCCACCCCCCCCCCGTACAGTGCGTGCTGTTAGCAACATTAGCGATTCAGATGGGAAACATTTTTTGTCCCAGGCTGTAAACATTTTTATTTCTGCTGTGAAAACGACTTTTTTGTGACTTCCTGTTCTTCTGGACAAACAGGTTTTAAAACTTGAGCATCGTCTCATATTTTCAGACCGGAGGTTGCTGCTTGACTGGATATTGGATCATAGGGTCTGGAATCCTGGGAACCCTGAAAACTTGGTTCCAGAATAAGGGATTGTGGAACACTGGTTCCTGGAATGCCGGTTTTTAAAGTGCTTTTAAAGTTTCTTAAAGAGACAGTAGCTGAATTAAAGAGTTTGTAGACAGAGGCTGAAACGAGCGTTTTCTCGTGGGGCTGTTTGTGCTGTAAATCATGTGGAGTTATTGTGAAACTGTCATGGAGAACTTGAACTCCTGAGACCTCGGGGTGACGGGTTTTTGTTGAATCCTGATACAGAGCCAGCGCATTAATTTGGTGAAGAGTT
The DNA here is from genome assembly GCA_030710495.1 of Labroides dimidiatus. NCBI lineage: Eukaryota > Metazoa > Chordata > Actinopteri > Labriformes > Labridae > Labroides > Labroides dimidiatus. The sequence goes on along the minus strand of CM061149.1, from coordinate 1,120,218 downwards.
ATTCTGGTGTAAAGTGCCTGAAACTGTTGAGTTTATAATGTTTCCATCAGCTTTCTGTCTCTCTTCTCTGAGTCTGTTCTGATCTTTGTTCCAGGGTCATCAGAGACCTCTTCATCAGCTGTAACGGACTCAATCAGGTCACAGAGCTCGTCTACTTAGACCAGACCCGCTCTCTGGCCCTGAAGGTGTTTGAGACTCTGATCATCGGCAGCAGACACCACCATCCCGATGGCGTCCTCCAGGAGCTGGAGGGCGCTGATACTGAAGAAAGGGAGGCCATCTTGGGTCTGGCTGAGGAGCTGGGGTCTAGAGGGGCCGGAGAGGGCCCGCAGAGCCTCAGCAAGTTCTACGAGGGCCTCAAGGAGGCATATCCACGTCATAAGAACCGGAGCGGGCAGGGTCGAGGACCGGGCCGCAGCCGAGCAGAGACACACCTCCACGTGATCAACCTCTTCCTGTGCGTGGCGTTTCTGTGTGTGAGCAAGGAGCCGGATTCAGACCGCGACTCCGCAAACGACTCCGAGGACACTTCAGGGTACGACAGCACAGCCAGCGAGCCTCTGGGCGGGCGGCTGCCTTACCTGTCACCTGACAGCGTGGCCCTGCCCTCCAAGGAGCAGGTACGCCGCGCCGCAGACGTGTGGTCCGTGTGCAGGTGGATCTACCTGGCCAGCCCCTTGTTCCAGAGGCAGTTCTTCAGGTTAGGAGGGCTGGACGTCTGCCTGCGCCTCATGGCCATGGTGATCCAGAAGCTGTCCTGTAAGCCCAAGGATGGAAAAGCGAAGAAGAAGAGGGACGGCAAGAGCAAAGGCAGCCCAGAGTCAACAGCCCCGGCTGCCTCACTGGGACCTGAGGAGACGTCTCACGGTCATGTGGAAGCCCACAGCCCGAGTCCCGCTATGGGGAAGACCAAAGATCCAGCGAAGAAGCTGGAGGAGGAGTGGCAGCTGCAAAGCATCCGTCTCCTGGAGGCCCTGCTGGCCATCTGTCTGCACAGCGCTAACTCGGCCCTGCAGAGGATCGAGCCCGAGCTCTCTTATCAGGTAGGAAGCTGCTGGTCTGCAGCTGAGTCCACCTGGAGAATGCTCAGCTCTTCTCCTGATATGATTTCATCAGTAGTAGTAGTCAAAGTTTGGATCTGTATCTCTCCATCACCCTTCAGCTCCACTGTTGTGTCTTCTGCAGCTGCAGTCAGTGGAGGAGACCCTGTTTGAGGTGAGGGACCAGCTCTCTCGCTCCGGCGTGGTGAACTCTGACCTCGCCGTCCCTCTGTTCGACTCTCTGCTGAGGGTGGCTCTGTCAGAGGTGTCGTCTGGTCCCGACCCCCCTGAGGAGAAGCCAGACAGGGTGAGTCCTGCCATTGGAGAAACCGTGAGTGAAGTTACTGCACCTTATCTTTCACTCTCTCACTCCCTCTTCCTGTCTGTGTCTCTGTCTCTCGTCCTTGTTTCAGCAGTAAAGTTCTTGAGCTGCTGAATGTGTTCGATCTGCTCGTTCTCTGTCTCTGTCTGAAGTCTGAGAGCTGCAGGGTTTATTTATGAAGCAGCCGAACAACACGAGGAAACCTTGTTCCACCGAACGTCTCTGTTGCTAAGCAGTGTTATCTACCTGATGAACAACAAAGCAGCGGATGTCAGTAAAGATGGAGCGTGTTTGGATAAAGTAATGAGTACAAACAGAGACACAGGCTGAAACCACAGGACACTGAAGTGTTTTCATTATAAAAGATATACTGATATCAGAAATAATCCAAAGATGAAAGAGGAGGAAGACCGTCCTTATATGGTGTGTCCGTCCCCAGAAACAGATTGACTTAAAAACCTAATAAAGCATCTACATGCTACGAAGTGACGGATTCAAAGAGGAGATGTTATTTTCACATTTTAGAAACAGATTCTGGATTATTTATCACCAGTTTTTGGATTATTATGTTTGATGTCGATTCTAAACATGAACAAAGTTTCAAAAAGTGAGGTGAATGAGTGACGTCAGGATGGGTGTGTTCAAAAAGTCACGCAAGAATTTAGTCAAATCAACACAAAATTTGCTCAAATTGTGAAACAGGTCAGACTGTTTACGGCAGCAGTGAGGGAGGCTTCCAGAGTGCTGGGTTCCCAAGAAGCTGAAGTGATGTGTCTTAAAGAGACATTGGCCGGGATGAGGTGTCTTAAAGAGACAGGTGTCTTAAAGAGACAGTAGCTGAGATGAGGTGTCTTAAAGAGACAGGTGTCTTAAAGAGACAGTAGCTGAGATGAGGTGTCTTAAAGAGACAGTAGCTGAAATGAGGTGTCTTAAAGAGACAGTAGCAGAGATGAGGTGTCTTAAAGAGACAGTAGCTGAAACAAGGTGTCTTAAAGAGACAGTAGCTGAGATGAGGTGTCTTAAAGAGACAGTAGTTGAGATGAGGTGTCTTAAAGAGACAGTAGTTGAGATGAGGTGTCTTAAATAGACAGAAGCTGAAATGAGGTGTCTTAAAGAGACAGGTGTCTTAAAGAGACAGGAGCTGAGATGAGATGTCTTAAAGAGACAGTAGCCAAGTTGAGGTGTCTTAAAGAGACAGTAGCTGAGATGAGGTGTCTTAAAGAGACAGTAGCTGAGATGAGGTGTCTTAAAGAGACAGTAGCTGAAACAAGGAGTCTTAAAGAGACAGTAGCAGAGATGAGGTGTCTTAAAGAGACAGTAGCTGAAATGAGGTGTCTTAAAGAGACAGGTGTCTTAAAGAGACAGGAGCTGAGATGAGATGTCTTAAAGAGACAGTAGCCAAGTTGAGGTGTCTTAAAGAGAGAGTAGCTGAGATGAGGTGTCTTAAAGAGACAGTAGCTGAAACAAGGTGTCTTAAAGAGACATTAGCTGAAATGAGGTGTCTTAAAGAGACAGTAGCAGAGATGAGGTGTCTTAAAGAGACAGTAGCTGAAATGAGGTGTCTTAAAGAGACAGTAGCAGAGATGAGGTGTCTTAAAGAGACAGTAGCTGAAATGAGGTGTTTTAAAGAGACAGTAGCTGAGATGAGGTGTCTTAAAGAGACAGTAGCTGAAATGAGGTGTCTTAAAGAGACAGTAGACGAGATGAGGTGTATTAAAGAGACAGTAGCTGAGATTAGGTGTCTTAAAGAGACAGTAGCTGAAATGAGGTGTCTTAAAGAGACAGTAGCTCAGATTAGGTGTCTTTAAGAGACAGTAGCTGAAATGAGATGTCTTAAAGAGACAGTAGGCTTTTTGACTGCTAAGATGGCTGACACCGTCTGAAATGACCTGCTGTTCACATCCCGTCTTAAAGGGATAAATGTGCAGTTCTGGCCTTTGGCCTTAAAGGTATATACACCTAAATGTTGCATCGAGTTTGAATGTGTTAACCATTAAAGTAACAGTGCTACATGTTCAGACTAAACGTGCAGATTTTTGAAACCACTACATAAAAAAGCTGCTTTGTTTTAAAATAATAAAATCTTCAGGAGACGAACTGGAATGATGAGGTCATAGCATAAGGATCTCCGAACTAGTTCATGACACTTAGGAGGGTCCTGCCCCTGACAGACCTCCAGAGGGCTGACCAATCAGAGTGATGGGGGTCATTGGAGCTGAGAGCCTTAAAGAGACAGCAGTTAAATGAAGTAAGGGTTTTCTAAAACACCAGAAAGAGAAAAACAAGCAGTAAATCTGCTACAGGTGCACCAGAGGGACAGAATAAAGACTGGAAAAAACTCTACAAACCAGTGTGCCTTTTTTTTTACCTTTGGAGTCGATCAGACTCAGTATTTTCTAACTTTTAGACTCTTGGCAGTTTCTCTTTTCTCAACATCTGATCTTTTATTTTGCAGCCGTCCTAATTAAAACGCCTCCAGCCTGGACTCAGGACTTCAGATTTGTTGTCAAAAGGTCTTTAAATGGCCCGCTGACTAATCCTGGTCCAACACAGGATTTAGCTTTCATTTAACAGATTTACCTGTTTCCTCAGAGCTTGGATCTTTCCCACCCGGCAGAGGCAGCAGAGGCAGCAGAGGCAGCAGAGGCAGCAGAGCGGGACCTTTAATTAACCCAAACAGATCCACAGAAAGATGCTGCAGAGTTCTTCCTCTAGCAGAAAGTTTATCCTCTGGGGAGCTGCTCCTCTGACTCCTCCTGTCAGGGACACGCAGTGTGTTTCTAAAGGAGCAGAGTGTGTGTTAGAGTCGGATTGTTCTTTGAACTCCTAAAGACTTTAGAGCTGTTTACTCCGCTCTGTGTGTGTGTTTGTGTGTGTGTGTGTGTGTGTGTGTGCGCCTGCGTGCACATACGATGACAGGCTGTGTGAATGCCTTACGAGTCAGCTGATTTCTGTCTTATGACTAAAATCTTGTACTTTTTCCTCCCTCCAACACTTGAAAACATTTTGTTGCTTATTTATTTTCTGTGTTAGCGACAGAAACTCTGCCGTCACGCTCATTACGTTTGATCAGAGCACACTCCATTTCTTCTGACTCAGGGTTGGGTAAGCTCGTCTGAATTTAATCTCCTCGTCCTCCTCTTCTCTCTCTGTCTCACCCTTCCTCCCCCTCTCTTCCTCCCCCTCTCTTCCTCCCCCTCTCTTCCTCTCTCTCTCTCTCTCTCTCTCTCTCTCTCTCTCTCTCTCTCTCTCTCTCTCCATCAGAAGCTCCAGGTGTTGGCAGAGGGGGCGGCCCCAGCAGGAGATCTATCGGAGGAGGTGGACGAGGTGCAGAGCTGTGGCGTCAAGCCCCTGGGGGAGGAGGAGGGTTACGACGCTGACAGTGAGAGCAACCCTGAGGATATGGCCAAGCAGGAAGAGGGTAGGTCCATGCATACACACACACACACACACACACACACACACACACACACATTCTGTCACCCCTGGTTATTCTTTAAGAATCCACGGCTTCTGTACGCACCTGACCGCTGCTGACAGCATCAGCTGGGCCACTGAGCTCCACAGTTTGCTTCACTTTTAAGTGCTCTAACTCTCCCTGACGGATCATTCGTCTTTTTTATTTCCTGGGGATATTTTAAGAAGGCTGTAAATCACTTTTTCTCCTGCTCTCTGTCTCGTCTCCAGTTGTTTTCGTTGGTTGTAAATGTCAGCGGAGGAATATTGATGGATTTTGAGGTCATGTGTTCGTTTTAGCCTCTGAACCGTCTCGTTTTATGTTTGGGAAATCTTTATTTTCCCACCAGACGGTCATAATTCAACTAAAAATGATCAAAACTGCAGAAAAGAGCTCAAATGACTTTTTATTTGTGGTTCTATTTCGGTTTGAAAGTCAGAAAAGAAGAAACGCTCTGTGTTTCTCTGAACCCTGAAATGTTTTACAGCTCCGTTCTTTCATGTGTAGATTTTATATCAAACATTTTTTGTGGTTTTTTGTGAAACTTCCAGTGAAACCCACTTCCCTGTTTGGTTTCTGCAGCGGATGTTTAGCAATAAGAAGTGACTGTTTTTTACTCTGCACACATGACTTTGCAGAAACAGGTCTGTGCCCCCCCCCGCAGGTTAAAGACCGTGGCCTGATTACTCCGTTTTACTTCTTCATCCCCTCAGAATGCGCTCATTGTTTTACCTTTTACCACCCTGCAGGCTGACACACACCGCCGCCTTATGAGCCGGGTCTTGTGACTCAAAGTCCCCGTTGAGTGGAGACTCTAACTTCCTGGAAAAGTCCCACTTCCCAAAATCCAGCGGACGTCACGCTCGTGTGTAGACTGACATCAACCTGAGCAGAAGAAACTTCTCATCTCTTAATAATGTAGAATTTATTAGACGGTTGTACAGAAACATGAGATTTTAGCAGCTGAATCAGTTGTAGAAAGTGTTTTGTTTGATAAATGTGCCGAGGAGGAAATTTTCTGCTTTAGCTTCTTTTTTAATAATATTAAAAAAATGTTTTTCAAACATTTTAAAAGCTCCAAAAAAAGAGAAAAACTGAATAATTTAAAACATGAGGATATAATAAACTGCATAATACAGTCAGACACAATCAACTATAACAGTGTTTATCAGTACCACACGTTACTATCAGATATCTTTAAAATGATACAGTCTGTCAACGCAGTTTGATACAGCATGACACATGTATCATACATGTGGTTCAGAGTGATGTCATGGAGTGCAGTACAATAACACATGATGAGACACAGTAACATGTTTTTCCCATGTTGTTAACTCTGTTTAATGATTCGTTTTATTTACGTTATAAATCCACAATTTGCACGCGTGTTTTTAATTTTTTGTGTGCATTCCTCATGATTTCTCATTTGTAAATCATGAATTCTGCTTGTGAATTGTTGAAAATGGGTTTGCGGATCAATCGGCACATGCATTTATTTGAAGCACAAGATATTGATGTGTGGAGAGCCCCGCCCCCTCCACCTGCTGGGCGGCAGTGTCACTGCTGTGGACTGTAAACAAAGATGACTGAAAGCTGTTTGAGGGCCGTCGTTAATATAACAGTAATATGTAACTGATGGTGGAGAATGATTTTAGTTTATTTTATGAGAGCATCAGGCCCTCACAGGGTCTGCTGAAAAAGAACAGATATAACACGTCCTCCATGTTGTTTCCACGCTCAGACTGGAAGCTCCTGAAAACGAGAATCTGAGTGATGAAAGACTTTTTAATGATGGTGTGAGCTGAATGATCTGTAATCCACTCTGATAACAGAGGTCACAGCGTGTAGGTCACAGGATGATGAGGAAACATTACTGAGAGTCTGACTCACTTCAAGCATGGAGGGACAGAAACTCAGGTTTGATCCACGCAGGTTTGTTTCCCTCTGTTTTCAGAGCTTGAATTGATTCCAACAGGCTGATATATTACCTTCAGACTGTTTCTGCCCAAACATTTACAGTACTCCCCCCCCTCCTCCTCCTCAACTCCTCCTCCTCCTCCTCCTCCTCCTCAACTACTCCTCCTCCTCCTCCTCCTCAACTACTCCTCCTCATCCTCCTCCTCAACTCTTCCTCCTCCCCCTCCTCCTCATCCTCCTCCTCAACTTTTCCTCCTCCCCCTCCTCCTCATCCTCCTCCTCAACTCTTCCTTCTCCCCCTCTTCCTCATCCTCCTCCTCATCCCCCCTCCTCCCCCTCATCCCCCTCCTCCTCCTTACCCCCCCTCCTCCCCTTCCTCCTCCCCCTCCTCCTCATCTCCTCCTCCTCCTCCTCCTCACCCCCCTCCTCCTTCCCTTCCTCCTCATCCCCTCCTCCTCCTAACCCCCCCTCCCCTTCCTCCTCCTCCTCCTCCTCCCCCTCCTCCCCCTCCACCTCCTCCACCTCCTCCTCTTCCCCCCCCCAACCTCCTCCTCTTCCCCCCCTCCTCCTCCTCCTCCTCATCCCACCCTTCCCCTCCTCCTCTTCCCCCCTTCCTCCTCCCCCTCCTCCCCCCCCCCTCCTCTCCTCCTCCTCCTCCCCCTCCTCCCCTCCTCCTCTTCCCCCTCTCCTCCACCTCCACCTCCTCCTCCTCCTCTTCCCACCCTCCCCCTCCTCCTCTTCCCCCCGTCCTCCTCCCCCTCCTCCTCCCCCCCCTCCTCTCCTCCTCCTCCTCCCCCTCCTCCCCTCCTCCTCTTCCCCCTCTCCTCCCCCTCCCCCCCCCCCCCCCTCCTCCTCCCCTCCTCCTCCCCTCCTCCTCTTCCCCCTCTCCTCCACCTCCTCCTCCTCCTCTTCCTCCTCCTCCTCCTCCTCCTTCTGATGAGTCATGTCTCTTATTCACCTTTAAAATGTTTTGAAGTCTGGATTTATTTCCCAGCATCCCTTTCACTCAAAGGTTTTGTTGATCCAGTCGTTTGGTTGATGATGTTAAAGGTGGACAGCGGACAGGTAGAGAGAGAGAGAGAGAGAGAGCTTGATTAATAAAAGGAGCTCTGAGGAGCTGCCTGCTGGTCTGCTCTCCTGTGAATCATGAGGGGACTCCCATGATGCTCTGAGCCGCTCTGTCTGCAGATAACTCACTTTTATGATCCGCCTCCATCATGTGAGGACAGAGCAGAGGACAGGGACGCCTGTGGACGCTGCAGAAGAAACCCAGTGTGCTGGTGTGTGTGTGATGGCGTTCATGACGGTCTCTGATTGGTGTGTTTGTCCTCCTGTGCAGGTGTGAAGATGGAGTCGTCAGCTCTGCGGGAGTTAACGGCGGTGGCCGACGGGCCTGGGCGAGGCGTGCTCCTGTTCCCAGAGATCTGCACCATGGAGCTGCAGCTTCTCGCCACAGGCTCCCCAGACCTGGAGGTCCTGAGTCACGTGTTCCACAGCCTTCTGGGGGCCGTGCACGCCAACCGCCGCAATGCTGCCTTGCTCTACGACCAGGTCAGACTCAAACACTTCTCTTTGTAGGACTGGTGTTGTCTCGCTCTCCTCCTGACCTCCTCTCGTTCTGTGGTCACAGGGAGGAGTGAGGACCATCCTGTCTGGGTTTCACAGCATCCTGAGCCAAACAGACCCCTCCTTCACAGGTTTGTTTTCCTGCTGCTTTATTTTTACCTCCTCTTCTCTCTCTGAAGGACCAAATTCAGCAGGGATGTCTGTGAAAAGGAAACTGGTTCACTCAGTTTTCTGGGTTTTTTTTCCTGCTGCTGACATTCCCACTGAGTCCCCGGGGTTCAGACGTCATCCTCAGAGTGAATCGGTTCTGAAAACTCCTGAGAAGATCTCACTCACTAAATTTAGGGAGCAGAGTCTATGTTCAGCTTATTTTAGTGCTTCAGCTCCCTCATCATTTTAATAACATTTCATGAAATACACCAAACTCTCTAAACTCAGTCTGCTCTCACTCATGCAGCTTTAAATCAGCCGAAAAACAGCTTCAAACATCAACATCAGACCAAACAGGGAGGAGGAGTGTCCTGGCTTTTGTTTGTAGTCTGAATAGTATCGACCAATCAGGTGCAAGCATGCAAGATGTAAAAATCAGGTCTCATATATTATATATATATAATTATATATAAGTATATATAAAGTCTAATAATAAAAAGTTTGCTCAAAACAAGAGATAAGCACTTGAAAAGTGTAAATTTTTCCTTTTTGGGGTCTTTGAAAGTCTTTGAAAGTCTTTGAAAGTCTTTGAAAGTCTTTGATTGATCTGATCAGAGATTCTTCTTCAGGTGTTCATCAGACTATAAACACTGAAGCAGGCGTGAAGCTCATTAATGCCGAACCACAAGCTTCACTAAATATTCAGAGAAGTTGTCTGAAGAGGTTTTTAATGTCACCAGACGACGGCCGATGAGGTCTGAGACCGTCTCTGGTTTCTACTCTGGACTGTGGAACAGATTAAAGACCTTCTCAGACTCTGTTTTAGGTGTTCTGGATCTGCTCGTCTGTCTCATGTGTTTATCTGTGGTCTGAGATAATTCTCGGCTCATGTGGAGCCTTATGATGTTTTTTTCTTCTGTGTTTTTTTCTGCTGCGTTCATGGATCTGAACTGTGTTCATAACCGCCTCCTTCATCCAGACTGTCAGACCGTGCTGGTGGAGCTGCTGGTCTCCATGGTCAGCCTGCGGATCACAGCGGAGGAGCTGGCCCTGTTGATTCGTCTCTTCCTGGAGAAGACTCCGCCCACTGTAAGCATCACACCCTGCCTGTCACTCAGCACCTCGCTCGCTCTGGTTCAATGTGTCGTATCTTCTCCTCCACATCCTTTCTGTCACACGCTCTTCTCACTTCACGCTCCCCGGAGCGCGCTCCACTCTGTGAACAGTCAACACGGACGTGAGCAGAACAGATGTGAAGCCACAGGTCTGTGTTTGATTGGGATCCTGCAGCAGACAGCATTAATAACCTGCCTCATTAACGAGTTCCCAAAAGGCCTGAGGAGGGTTTATTTTTAACCGTGTGAGCGTGACGACATGTGACCTGTGTTTACGGCCCAGCAGGTTCACCTATCAGGGAATCAGGGTTCAGGTTTGGGGTTTAAGGTCAGGAATGTTTTTCATGGTTTGAAATATTTAATAACTTGGTATTAAAAGTGTTTAACTGCTTATAAAACAGACTGAATTCAAACCCTCCTCCTATGAGCCTCGACTTTTTTTGATTTCCATCAGCTGGTTGAAGAAAGAAAGGTTTGTAGCACCAAAGCTGGAGGAGCTTTCAGTTAATTTTCATCATCTCACAGTGAGTGGAACATTAAATCAGTAACAGGAGATGATTCCTCGACTCTACACTCGCCTACTTTGTCCACAGGGGGCGCCAGAGTCCACACAAAGACAGGAAGTTCCTTTAACTGGGGGATCAAAACGTAACGTCAGGAACCGTGTTGGTGGAGTTCATCTCTCTCTCTCTCTCTTACTCTCGTCTTATTTATTTCCTGTCAGGTGATTCTGCTCAAAGGAATCCTTCAAATCGTCGAAGCCAACATGAACATGGAGCCTCTTCACTTCCTCACCTTTCCCATAATCCTCGGCGCCTCCACGCCCGGTGGGTCATCGGCCGGTTCCCGTCAGAACGGCGCAGCAGGAGGGAAGAGCGTGGGTCTGCTGTGGAAAGGTAAACTGTCACCTGGACGCAGAGAAGGTGACGCAGACCACAGACCGAGCCACATACGCTCCTCGCCGTGGCACGTCTCTCCTCTGCACCTGCCTCTGGTGGGGCAGAACTGCTGGCCTCACATGGCGAGTGGGTTCAGCGCCTCCATGTGGCTGAGGGTGGTGGAGCAGGAGGAGAAGGACACGGACAGAGAAGAGGGTGAGATTCAGATCCTTAACTGAGACCTCCTCTGGTGCTGGTGCTCTTTGGGGTGTCTTGATCCGTGTGTTTGTCTTCCAGAGGAGAGCCACCTCCCTGCAGCGGAGCCCCGTCACGGGGGGAGACCGTCAGAGGAAGGACTCATTCATATTCTGTCCATGGGCTCCAAGGCGCTGATGCTTCAAGTGTGGGCAGACTTCTCAGCCGGCTCTCTGACGTTCAGGTGAGCTCACGCTCTCACCTGTGAGAACGCTCTTTAACTGCTGCTGCAGTCGTCACAGTTGATGGAGCCAGAAGAACTGAAATGTGCTCTCCCTCCAGGATCTGCATCGATCCAAACGACGAGATAAAAGCAGGACTTCTGGCTCAGGCAGAATCCAGGGAGGAGCTCCTCAAAGCGGGGCAGTGGCAGCACCTGGGACTGACCTACACCCAGCAGCCGGAGGGCAAGAAGAACGTCCACGGACGGGTGGTGGTCTGGGTGTGCGGCATCAGGTGAGGAAGTTCACACCTTTATCTGGAGCCCAAAGGAAAGTGGACAGAGCGAGAAACACAGGGTTAAACCAGAGGACAAAGTCTGCCCCCTTAGATCACTGCCCATTAAACCACAGCCAGGCAGGAATCCTGCAGACCAATAGCAGGCCAGGATGTGACCCCATGTGACCGTATGAAGCCAGTCAAACATGTGCAGACGAATCTCCAGCTGAGCTCCAGGATGGTGTTTAATTTAAAGCGATGAGACCTCAAAGCTTCCTCTCTCACCTGTGAACAAGCAGACCATGAGCTTTACTCAGTTTGTTAAGAAGCAAATTAAAGGCAGATTTCACTGCTTTTATCCTCTCAGGAATTAAAATAAACTTATAACTGTTAGTGAGCGTTTGACATACTGGACATTATCTTAAAAAATAACAGCCTGTAAACTCTCTAGAATAAACTATTTGAGTTGTGTCAGGGTTTAAACCAATCAGAATCCAGTATTTGACACAGCCTGGTGATTGGTCAGGAAGCTTTTAATAAAAATATCTTATGAGACTTAATATGATCTGTTTTCACAGGACAAGTCCAGAAACATCTTTTAAAAGAGGTTAAAAGATAAAACTGACGCCTGGTTTGGTTGAAAAGAGGTTTCATGTGATTCTGTTGAAGTGAGACGTGTTTCTGGACTGGTCAGGTGAACGTGGTTCATTCTGAGTCAAAGACAAAACGTCTTGTTTGGATTCCAGGAGTTCAGTTTCTCGTCCCTGACAGAAAAACAAGAGTCCAACAATCATCTGACGTTCCCTCTGTTTCAGGAGATGCGAGGTGTCTCTGGATTACACGTTACCCAGAAAGTCCAGCTTATCATCCGACAGCAACAAAACCTTCTGCATGCTGGGTCACTGCACGCCGTCCTGCGGGGAGACGCCGAAGCACGGCGGACGCTGGAGCATGGGCACCGTGCTCCTCTTCAACGGTGAGACGGGAGTCTGTGAACTCTAAGACGTCTGATCCCAGTCGGTCACTCTCAGCAGAGCGCCGTGTGTCCGCTCTTAAATCTGTGTCTGCTGCGCTGCGTGGCGTGCTGCAGATTCCCAGCGTTCTCTGCATGATGATGTCAGAGAAGCTTCCCCTCCTCTCTGTCGTTTGGCTCCAAGGAGCAGAAAACAGATCGATGTCTTTGCTTCTAAAAATCATGCTGTTGTTTTACCTCCTTCCTGTTTCAGGGTCGAGGATCGGGTCCGAGGAGGCTCTCTACCTGTACACCAGCGGGCCCGACCTGACATCCATCATGCCCTGCAAGTACGGCAAACCAGGCGGGACATTCTCCAAGTTTGTGACGGAGGAAGACCTGAAGTCCGAGCACGTCCGAGAGCTGCTGATGAAGAGCAAAGACGTGGACACGGCGGCTTTGGTTGTAAGTCTTTGAGACAGAGATCTGTTTCATTCCTCTTCTGTTGTATCTGTGAAGATATCCCAGCATGCATTTTCAGGTGTGTGTGTGTAACGCGCTGTTTTAATCACCTTTGGTTAATGACGCTGCATTAACAGGAGTGACTCACCTCTCTGCAGAGAGCTGTTTCAGTCTGACTTCATCCGTTTCAGAGGGAGTGGAAATGGTTCTGTTCCCTCTGAATGTTAATGGGTTTGGTGATAATTGCTCTGCGGATAAAAAGAGAAAGAACAGAACGAGACCGATGAAAGATGATTCATCCTTCACCTCTTTAGCATTTCATCTGTTTGGTTTGAGCGACAGGAAGTGAGCTCTGAGTCCCAGTTATTTCTACTCATTTTGAGTTAATTACTTTGTTTCACACTGAAACATCAATAACATTTATTTTAAAGCTGTTTCTGATTGGATCAGGGATGGAGCGTTACCCCAGGTACAGAGACATGAGCTGAACCAGGCGCGTCAAGTCAGGCCTGAGGTCCATCCTCATCCTACAGCGCATCGACTGTTACTGGAATGAATCCTCCGCTGTCTCCTCATCATGTTTGTTGTTTGTCTTTAGGAGAGCCTCGCCGTGGTCTACGCTCCCAGCAGTCCCAGAGTCTACACCATCTACGAGCCGGTCATCAGACTGAAGGGTCAGGCCAAGACCGTCGTCACCCAGCGACCGTTCAGCTCCAAAGAAGTGCAGAGCGTCTCCCTGGAGCCGAGCTCGCTCCGATCTCTGCTCCCGACGGAGACGCAAGGCCTGCAGAGCGTCCTGCACAAGATCGGAGGAACCGGGAACTTCGTCTTCCTCTTCGCTCAGGTACGACGCTCCTAAACCGTTTCATACACGACTGGTTTCAGAAGTTTCTCACAGATTTCTGATTCTTTTACTCCTGCTAAATAAAAAGTCCTGAATTCACACGTCCCCCTGGGAGGAGAATCACTGTGTGAAACTACATTCCCTCTCTCTCTCTCTCTCTCTCTCTCTCTCTCTCTCTCGGGGTCCAGACGGTGGAGCTGAGTGACTGCGAGAGGACGCAGGCTCTGGCGCTGCGCGTGCTGCTGTCTCTGAGCAAGTTCAACCAACACCGCATCCACGAGATGGACTGCTACCATGGTTACTCTATGATCCACCAGGTCCTCATCAAGTCCAAATGCATCGTGGGATACCACATGCTGAAAGTGAGTCACACCTCGAACATCATAAACCCGATCTGAGCGCCGCGGTGGCGCTCTGAGCCGCCGCTTTGTGGCGGCGCTGCAGTCACTCGACCCTCCAGCTGAGTCTGTAATTGAGCCGTGAAGAATCACGGAGCTCCTGCAGAGACACGCTGCTCCTCTGATTACCTGCTTCACCTCCGGCTCCAGATACTGCAGCAGAACGCACAGAGAGACCGATGAGCCACGTTAAACAATCATTAACGTTCCCAGAGGATGGAGCAACACGCTGCTGACATGCTCTCATTTTTTATGATTGTTCTGCAAAAAGAAATCTTTAATAACTCTTAAACAGAAGCAAAGTCAGCATCTGTATGAAACATTCAGACTTTCAGAGTCATGAAAACATCCTAACAGAGGCAGAGGACGCAGACGGTCAACAGAAGAGGCTGCAGGAACAGACGCTCCAGTATAAAAACACAGATATGAACTTTACGTGTTGTTGCTGTAAACTCCATAAACCAGCTCTAAAACTCAGACCTTGACCCAGATCTGCTGTTTATTTCAGTTTTTTATCACAGAGAGCTGAGTCTGAGACCTGGGTCAGAATAAAGGATCCAGAAAACCAGGTCCAGACAGAGACCTGCTCCAAATCTAACAGAATATTAATGCTTTGATATTTTCAGATTACTAATCAGACTGTGAGTCCATATTTGGTCAGAACCTCGGCTCCAAACTTTTTCATCAAACACTCAAAGTAAAAACTGGATTTAGAACATCAGCAGTTAATATTGATTATTGGTGCTCAAACCTGCTTCACTGAGGTTGGAGGAAGAAGACACATTTAATAACACAGCTGCAGACGGCGCTGGTGTTTCAATGGAAAGTGTGACCCTGTTAACTGGAGACTCTCAGCCCACAATCACTGACATGTTCGGCTGAGAGTCACCAGTTAGCACGGTCACTCTTTACTCCAGAACACCGGTTGCTCTGTGACGCTCTGAACTCCATAGAAGTTGACTCCATGGTGTAGCATCGTTTCTGACAACCGACCACAAGAACAACCGACCACAGAACAACCGACCACAAGAACAACCGACCACAGAACAACCGACCACAAGAACAACCGACCACAGAACGACCGACCACAAGAACAACCGACCACAGAACAACCGATCACAAGAACAACCGACCACAGAACGACCGACCACAAGAACAACCGACCACAAGAACAACCGACCACAGAACAACCGATCACAAGAACAACCGACCACAAGAACAACCGACCACAGAACAACCGACCACAAGGACAACCGACCGCAGAACGACCGACCGCAGAACGACCAACTGCAGAACAACAGACCGCAGAACAACCTACCACAGAACAAACAACCACAAGAACAACCGACCACAAGAACAACCGACCACAGAACAACCAACCACAGAACAACCGACCACAGAACAACCGACCACAAGAACAACGACCACAGAACAACCGACCACAGAACAACCGACCACAGAACAACCGACCACAAGAACAACCGACCACAGAACAACCGACCACAAGAACAACCGACAACAGAACAACCGACCACAAGGACAACCGACCGCAGAACGACTGACCGCAGAACGACCGACTGCAGAACAACAGACCGCAGAACAACCTACCACAGAACAAACAACCACAAGAACAACCGACCACAGAACAACGACCACAAGAACAACCGACAACAGAACAACCGACCACAAGGACAACCGACCGCAGAACGACTGACCGCAGAACGACCGACTGCAGAACAACAGACCGCAGAACAACCTACCACAGAACAAACAACCACAAGAACAACCGACCACAGAACAACGACCACAGAACAACGACCACAGAACAACGGACCACAAGAACAACAGACCGCAGAACGACCGACCGCAGAACGACCGACCGCATAACGACCGACCGCAGAACGACCGACCGCAGAACGACCGACCGCATAACGACCGACCGCAGAACGACCGACCGCAGAACGACCGACCGCAGAACGACCAACCGCAGAACGACCGACCACAGAACGACCGACCGAGAACGACTGACCGAGAACGACCGACCGCAGAACGACCAACCGCAGAACAACAGACCGCAGAACAACAGACCGCAGAACAACAGACCACAGAACAACCGACCACAGAATAACAGACCACAGAACAACCGACCACAGAACAACCGACCACAGAACAACAGACCACAGAACAACCGACCACAGAACAACCGACCACAGAACAACAGACCACAGAACAACGACCACAGAACAACCGACCACAGAACAACCGACCACAGAACAACCGACCACAGAACAACCGACCACAGAACAACAGACCACAGAACAACCGACCGCAGAACAACCGACCGCAGAACAACAGACCACAGAACAACCGACCACAGAACAACAGACCACAGAATAACAGACCGCAGAACAACCGACCACAGAACAACAGACCGCAGAACAACCGACCACAGAACAACAGACCGCAGAGCAACAGACCGCAGAACAACCGACCGCAGAACAACCGACCACGGAACAACCGACCACGGAACAACCGACCGCAGAACAACAGACCGCAGAGCAACCGACCACGGAACAACCGACCGCAGAACAACCGACCACGGAACAACCGACCGCAGAACAACCGACCGCAGAACAACCGACCACAGAACAACCGACCGCAGAACAACCGACCACGGAACAACCGACCGCAGAACAACAGACCGCAGAGCAACCGACCACGGAACAACCGACCGCAGAACAACCGACCACGGAACAACCGACCGCAGAACAACCGACCGCAGAACAACCGACCACAGAACAATCTGACGTTTCGATGCTGCTGACAGTTTGAATTTAGAGTTTAAAGAACCAGAACTGGTCTGAATGAACGGAGCTTAACGCTGCTTCTGTTGCCTCACTGTGTGCTCACCTGATGACGACGTGGGTTTGGAACCGGTCTATAAATCCACGGATGAATCTGTAAAGAAGGTGGTCTCACGTTTGACTCCTTCCTTTGGTCCACTCTCTCAGGACTGATTCAGCTGCAGCTGTCAGATTGATTTTCAGAGTAAATTTACTTCATTGTTGGATTTTAAGTGAGCTCAGCGGTCAGACTGATGATACTGTAACTAACCGTCTCTAAGGCCTCCAGGCTGCGTCTCCTGGAGGACGCTCAGATTTATAACCTCTGCAGTGAGCCTGCTCACAAACCACAGACTGATCGATACAGACGAGCCGCTCGCTGTAAACGGCTTCGGTTTTGACGGAGTGATAAGCACTCCAAAAAAATGATGACAGGAGGCGGTATTGATTCTTTCATGTGCGGGTTCTGCTCTCGAAGCTTTTTTCTACGTAGAGAAGATTGATCAGCGCTCTGATAACACCCACTGCTTGGCAGCAGCCTTCTTTAAGCCTCAAGTTTGGCGCTTTGGCTTCCAGGAGGCGGTTTTTCAGCCAGAGTCGGTCATATTTGGACGGAGCTGGAGAGGATGGAGGGGTTAGTAAATGCTGAGTTATCAGAGTGACACAGCCTGTCCCCGCGGCTGATGCATTAACCCCTGAATGAAGCTCTTCAGCTGCTGTTTTGGCCTCAAATCGAGATCCTGTTTGTTCCTGCCTCAACAAATTCACCTCATCTAACTGGAGGAGCTGCTGTTTTGGGATTTTTATTTATTTTTATGTTTTTAAACCTGCTCTTTATTTCTGACGTGTTTCTCTGCCTTCAGACTCTCCTGGACGGATGTTGCAGTGGACCCATCCTCCTCCTCGGGGATGACGGACAGTTCCGTTTGGACCCAGAGTCCGTCGCCGTGGTTCAGGATACCAGGCTGCTCTCAGACGTCCTGCTAGACTGGAAGATCTGGGCCAAGGCTGAGGTAACTGTTATCATCAGGATACATCAGTGAGAGGAAACATGACAGAAAACATGAAGGAGGAGAAAGAAGGTCCATCATTCTAAAAGTAAGAAGGGTTTGATAAAACCAGCTCAGCTCGTGGTCCTTCAGATAAACCAGGTTCCTCTCCAGGCCTGGAGGTCCTTCAGAGTTTAGTTCTAAAGATCACTTCTCCAGTTTCTCCAGAGGTCTGTTGATTCATTCGTTCCTGAAGAGCACTGGAATCAGCGTTTCATCAGGAGACGCTGATAAACTCGGACACCTCAGGAGAAACACTCATTAGTTTTTATTTCATTTCACCTTCGAGTTTCAGAGTTAGTTTGACGCACCGTCTGTGTGTGGAGAGATTAAAGGGATAGTTTGTGTAATTTAACTGGACACAGAATATTATTAGTAGAAGTCAGCGTATCATCTGCATATGAAGAGAATCAACGCATCCCAAGCAAGGGCAAAGCCTGCTCTTAAATTAGTTTAAGGAAGGTGTGCTGAGTGAAAATGTCCTCGTGGGCTGCAGCCACATTAACACAGCTCCAGTGTTCATTTTCTGAAGAGGATTATATAAAACCATCTTCACTGAAGAGCTCTGCAGCGACCGACCATCAGGAGAGAGAGAAACAAAAGAGTTTTCAGAGTTTCCCTCCTTCCTTCAGCCTGTTTTCACAAGAACCGTAAAAACACAACGATTTCCCTCCTTCAGGATAAAATCAGGAAACGTTCCTCCTTCCATGTTCAACGTTTGTTTGTTTGTTTGTTTGTTTGTTTGTTTGTGCAGGCCGGGGTTTGGGAGACTCTCCTGGCTGCCTTAGAGATCCTCATCAGAGTCCACCATCCTCATCAGGTCTTCAACATCCGTCAGTTCCTCAAGGCTGAGGTGGTTCATCGCTTCCTGCTCACCTGCCAAGTCCTGCAGGTAGATCTTCAGAAACCTTCATCACATCACAGTAACACAGATCACACCTTACACACCTCATGCATGACGGTTAGTTATCTCTGTTTTTACCTCGTCTGGTTGTTTTTCTTGCAGGCAGCATGTTTGTCTCAGATCATATCTCGTTTTTATCACACGGGCACATTTTTACTCTTTGCATCGAGGTTATCTTGTTATCTTGTGCTGCATCAGCAGCACTTTCTCTCGTGTGACGCGTCACACTGAAGCTGCTGAATCATCTTGTAGTTAATGTTTCTGTTTCGTGTGCATCAGTAAATTTGTAAGGATCTTGTTTTTGTCCTTGTCACAAATATTTAAAGAGAGGGTATTTAGATTTTATCTTGTGCTTACTGAATCCAGGATCATGTGATGTGTTCATGTTTACTGATCTTCTTCAGGACTCTTCATCATCTTGTGTCTCCGTCTTGTGGATGCAGGTTAATCATCTTGTAAAGAAGCTGCTGTTCGTGATCCTGTTGGATCATGAGATCATTTTTCTTGTGCATCAGTTTTTAACCCTTTACAAACACAGACAGAGTTTCTTCCTGTGTTTGTTTTTAAGGAGCAGCGTGTGTGTTCTGGTATTTATGATCATATCTTGTGTGCAGCAGATATTTCCCTCCTTAATGAGGCTCGTTTCTTCTGTAAATGTGATTTAGTTTAGTTTAGATGTAGAGTTCAGTGAATCCAGCTGTGGTTGGATTCAGAGTCGAGCGGTTTGCAGCAAAGAGACGTCCTGTTCAGACACCTTTGATGAAGGGAATCTGCAGTGTTTGTTTTCTTTAGCTCGTTGTAGTTTGTGTGTCTTCTTGTCAGCCTGACACACGAATCAGAGGAATCTGTTTCTGACCTCTTTACGTTTTTCCGAAGGAGCATCGAGACGAGCATCTGACCGCCATCCCTCAGGAAGTCTGTCTGTCATTCGTGAAAATCATCCAGGAGGTCCTCGGGTCTCCTCCGGACATGGACCTGCTGAAACTCATCTACAACTTCCTGCTGGCCGTTCATCCGCCCACAAACACCTACGTCTGCCACACGCCGTCCAGCTTCTACTTCTACCTGCACATCGGTGAGGGAGCGGAGGGAGCGTGGTGTCTGTGGGTCTGCTCTCACAGTTTGGTAAACTTAGTCTCTGCTGTGTTTTCAGATGGGAAGCTGTACCAGGAGAAGGTTCAGTCCATCATGTACCTGAGACACTCCAACAGCGGGGGGAAGTCAGCCAGCAGCTCCGTGGTGTCGCTCTCACCGACGGTGTTTGCTGAAGCTGCTCATGAGGGTACGGCTGCTGTAAGATTCACTCAGCTCAGGAGATCTTAGAGAAGTTTCCTCTGATGTCTTTACAGATTTATGGTTTCACCTCTTTAACCTGAGCTTTAAACCTTCTGCTTTTTGATCTCTATTTTTATCTCCTGCATGAACTGAGCACATGTTAGATTTGTTTTCTGTCTCAACGCTTCAAAGTTCAGTTTTCACACCCACAGGGCTCAAAGGGACGCTCGCTTTGCTGCATGAAATCATCCCCCACCTGTGCCCTTCAGGTATGAATCTATTCAATAAAAAGTGCTGAGTCATCACGTTTGATTTTCCAGGTCACCTTCCCGCTCCTTCCCCTGAACACGGCGGGGACGATCAGTCGTTACGCCCTCCCAGTCTCGCTCCATCGCCGTACTCCTCCCCTCTGCTGACTCCTCGACTGGGACACGCTGTCGCAGCCGAGGCAGCTGAAGGTGACGGGGTCTCCCTCGCCACGCAGCAGGGTCTGGGCAGCACAGAGACGCTAAAGAAGGGTGGAGGCGGAGGGGAGGAGCAGCTCCTGAGCAGCTGTGAGTCAGCAAAGACCATCTGTGAGTCCAAAGACGCCGGAGAGGGAGGAGCCATGCAGACGCCGTCCATCAGCGTGGAGGAGGAGCGGGACGAGGCGGCGGAGGTGGATAGTCTGGCAGAGGGTAGCGTCGGGGTGGCGGAGTCAGAGGACAGGTTTGATTGGGCCAGTGACGAGGCGCCGCGGCGTCCTGACAGCCTGAAGGGGATCCAGTCCTTCCAGCGGAGCCACAGTAACCTGGCCAGTCTGGGTCTGGCCTTCCCGGCGCCAAACGGCTCGCTGGCGATCGGACGCTGGCCGACTGCTGCAGAACGAGGCTCCATGCCGGAAGACTGGGAGAGCTACACGTACTCACCTGGATACGAGAGGGCGCACAGCAATGCGGAGTCCAATGACAGGTATGTCCCCAAGCAGCTGTCGCCATTTTGAGGGCCTGAAACTTTGTGTTTATTCTGCTCGTCTGCGCCCCCTAGCTGCTTTCAACAGTCCAGTTACACCAGGGAAGACGGTCTTTGGCACACATGCCGACCTTCCTGAGACTGAAAAACAGTCCCTGAACATCAGGATCAGAAGTCCTGGTTTTTGTTCCATTTTTTGGGGCCCTTTAAGAAGTCCGTCCTCCTCCTCCTCCGTCGTGTTACATCCAGAAAAGACCTGAACAATAAAAACACAAGTTTATTTACAGAATCGTCTCCTGTAGTGAGCTCTTAACATGTGGTAACCTTTGATCACAGTCATAGCGCCCCCTGGTGGCTCACCCCGGTATCTCACAGGCTGTGTGGACTCTATGCTGTTTCGTCCTTAAGAGTCAGAGATCATCCCTTGAAATCTCATCTCCTCTTCATTCAGGAACAGTTGGAATTTTTTTTCTCTTGCCCAAATAGTTGAAGAGTTACGGTAATGAGAAGATCTTGCATTGATTGTTGCCTGTGATTGGAACGTTGTTGCGCATGGATTCCTGTGTTGTGCTGTCATACTCCAGATACCCCTGTGAAGCTTGTCTTTTATCTTTTAGGAGCCATTTGAATTTTCTCTTGCCCAAATGCTTGAGGAGTTACGGTAATTTAAAGAGCGGCGCTCTGATCAGTTTTAAAGAGCTGTGAGACATATCAGCATCGTGTTAAAGTCTAATGTCCTGGAGATGTTTGTGGTGTAGTTTTTAACAGAGGGAGGGGTCGACACTGTGAGGAAAAGTTTGGATTTTTGACGTCACGTCTCGCTTCAAAATTTCAAACTCCTGTGCCAGCACCACCATCTGGCAACAGGAAATTACTGCTTCATGAAAACTGTAAACCGAGTGAACCCCAAGACCTTCAACCTACTTAAATAGAATAGAATCTCATTTAAACACACCCCGTGTATGTGTGTGTATGTGTGTGTGTGTGTGTGTTCGCAGGTCGAGCTGTGAGGACTGTCTGGTCCTGATCTGTTGCGGTCTCTACGACCTGCTGAAAGGGATCCTGCAGCTGCTGCCTGACCTCATGCTGGAGGAAGTGATGGACAAACTCATCCAGCCCGAGGCGCTCATCGTCCTGGTCAACCACTCGTCCCCTCTCATCCAGCAGGGAGTCATGAAGGTCGGCTCTGACAGTCTTCTTCTGTCAAAGAGGAGTGTTTGATTCAACAGATGTGAAATGAACCCAGACCTCTCTCTCTCTCTCTCTCTCTGTTCTCTCTCTCTCGTAGCTCCTGGATGCATACTTCAGCAGAGCCCACAAGGAGCAGAAGGAGAAGTTCCTGAAGAACCACGGCTTCTCTCTGCTCGCCAACCAGCTCTACATCCACCAGGGCAGCCAGGGGCTCCTGGAGTGCTTCCTGGAGATGCTGTTTGGACGGCCGGTGGGCTTGGAGGAGGAGTGAGTCCTCTTGCATCACGCCTTTACGACTACGACACATCATGAGCTGCATGTTTGCATGTTTGCGTGGATGAAACGGTTTGCTCATTTTCTGTTCCTCTGTGCTGTTTTTCAGTCTGGACCTGGAAGAAATGGAGAACATCTCTCCCTTCAGGCGGCGCTGCATCATCCCGGTGCTCGGCCTGATTGAGAACTCTCTGTACGAGAACTCTCTGGTGCACAACATCCTGTGCATGCTCCTGCAGCTCCTCAACGCCTGCCCCAAGCTGGCAGACATCCTGCTGGACCACGGGCTGCTCTACGTGCTCTTCAACACGCTGTCCACGCTCAACGGCATGGAGAACGGGTACGGCTGCCAGAACAGAGATGATTCATTCAGACACCCTCGCAGACTGGCGGGGTTTTGTCTCAGAGCTGGAACAAATCATTAATCCTCTCTCTGCTCATTGATCCGCTGGAAGAGAAAGGTAGACTCGCTCCCCGTGCTTCATGTTTTCCTTCCTCTCCTCCGTCTGCAGAATCCCCCTGAACGACTACAAGCTCCTGGTGTGTGACATCCAGCAGCTGTTAGTCGCCGTCACCATCCACTCCTGCAGCTCTTCAGGGTCCCAGTACTTCCGCATCATCGAGGACCTCGTTACTCTACTCGGTTTCATGCAGACGAGCAAGATGCGGCGCACGCAGGGTGAGGACTGTCGAAATTCAGCACACGTTCAAAACACATCAGTGCGGCGTTCAGCTGAGCTGTGCTGCAGGAGGAAGAGGGTCTGTCTCTTCATTACCTGGAGCTGTGGAGAGGAAACAGATCCTTTAGTTTAACTCTGAAGAAGTCTCCAGTCGTTCTGAGAACAGCTCAGAGGCTTCTCTGTTGGTTTGAATCGTCCCTGAATCTTCACCCAAACGGTGCCCTGTAAACTGAAACCAGATTCAGACCCTGACTGGTCCTGATCCAGACGGCCTGTTCTCAGGGGTTTGAGCTGTGTTAGTCAGAAAGATGAAGCTCCTTTGAGGATTCAGTCGTGTCCCTTCTTCAAATATCTCAATGTGCAGACTTGAAACAACCTTCTACTGAAGTAGGACGGAGGGTGTGAGCTCGGTTGATGCTGGCTGCATGTTGTTACCCTGCAAACACTGAACTCTAAGCAGGTGTTTATGTCTTGTTTCAGTAATAAACGTCCCCTTTGTGTTTCATTTAAAGACATTTAAAGAAGAGATGCATTGATCCTGATACAGTTTTAATTTAACATCCTCTATTCCTCAACATGAGACTGAAAACAGGGATTTGGAAACTACCTGCTTCTAAATAAATCATGTTTATACTTTATTTACACAGCAATTTTCAGTACCAGTAACAGAGTGCTTCACATTAAACTGATGGAATAAAAGCAGCCGAGCAAAACAATAAATCCATAAATCAACATAGAAACAGGACAGACTGAGATGAAACCACAGAGTCAAAGCTTTCCTGTGAGTAAAAAACTCTTCAGTGGTGAAATAAACAGGGCCTGATTGTGCCCGGGGTCTTCAGTCTGGACTTTGGGACAGTAGATCCTCAGACTCAGACATAGAGAGAGGTGTTCGTCCGTGTTTGGCCTGAAATGAGATTAAAAGAATCTTAAAATCAGTCCTGAAACGGAGCACAGATGGCCTCGTGGTCGAGGTCCCGCTTCATATGGCTGAAAGCCCCTGAGCTCAGGTTCAGGTTCAGGTCCGCATGTGGCTCACCGCTCTCTGTCCGCTGTCCCGTCTTCTCTCATTAAAGGCAGAAACAACAGGCAGCCAGAGCAGGTCAGCTCAGACCGGGCCGCTGCTCTGAGGACTGTAGAGTTAAAAACCATCTGAGCAGGATCAGCTCCTGATCCTGACCCAGACCCTGACCCTGACCCTGACCCTGATCATTTTCGGTGTGATAGCAGGTGTAACAGGTGTAACATCTGTTGCAGGTGTAACATTTGTTGCAGGTGTAGCAGGTGTAACAGGTGACTTCTTTGTTTTCAGTCCCTTCATGTGAGCAGTTCTTGCGTGACCCTTGTTGGGGTCTCTGGTTGTAACTCTGGTCCTTCTTCCTGACTCCAGAGATGGCCGTGGCGTTGCAGTTCCGCGTCCTTCAGTCGGCGATCGAGTTCATCAAGACGACGGCGAATCAGGAGCCTCAGAAGCTGAGCAGCTCCGTGAACGCACCGAGTTCTCCTCATCACGCCATCTACCAGAAGAGGAAGAGCATCGCCGGTGAGAACAGGAGAACACGTGTGTGTATGTTTGGAACATTTCTGTGTGGTGTTCTCAAACAGCTGAGTTTGTTAACATGTTACACACGTGATACACACGTGTTACACACGTGATACACACAGGATACACACGTGATACACACAGGATACACACGTGATACACACGTGTTACACACGTGATACACACAGGATACACACGTGATACACACAGGATACACACGTGTTACACACAGGATACACACGTGTTTTAGTTTTCTGTTTGTTTCATTTGTTGACTCTAAAGTTCCTCCTCAGTAGAATCAGTGACTCTTCTTTACTCTTATTCTGCAGTTACACAGATGTGCTGCTGGTGTGTGTGTGTCCTGGTGTGTGTATGTCTTGGTGTGTGTGTATCTTGGTGTGTATCTTAGTGTGTGTGTGACTAGGTGTGTGTGTATCTTGGTGTGTGTGTATCTTGGTGTGTATCTTGGTGTGTGTGTGACTAGATGTGTGTGTATCTTGGTGTGTGTGTATCTTGGTGTTTATCTTGGTGTGTGTGTGACTAGGTGTGTGTGTATCTTGGTGTGTGTGTATCTTGGTGTGTATCTTGGTGTGTGTGTGACTAGGTGTGTGTGTATCTTGGTGTGTGTGTATCTTGGTGTGTATCTTGGTGTGTGACTAGGTGTGTGTGTATCTTGGTGTGTGTGTATCTTGGTGTGTATCTTGGTGTGTGTGTGACTAGGTGTGTGTGTATCTTGGTGTGTGCGTGTCTTGGTGTGTGTGTATCTTGGTGTGTGTCCTGGTGTGTGTGTATCTTGGTGTGTGTGTATCTTGGTGTGTATCTTGGTGTGTGTGTGACTAGGTGTGTGTGTGTATCTTGGTGTGTGCGTGTCTTGGTGTGTGTGTATCTTGGTGTGTGTCCTGGTGTGTGTGTATCTTGGTGTGTGTGTATCTTGGTGTGTATCTTGGTGTGTGTGTGACTAGGTGTGTGTGTATCTTGGTGTGTGCGTGTCTTGGTGTGTGTGTATCTTGGTGTGTGTCCTGGTGTGTGTGTATCTTGGTGTGTATCTTGGTGTGTGTGTATCTTGGTGTGTATCTTGGTGTGTGTGTATCTTGGTGTGTGTCTTGGTGTGTGTGTATCTTGGTGTGTGTGTATCTTGGTGTGTGTGTATCTTGGTGTGTGTGTGACTAGGTGTGTGTGTGTATCTTGGTGTGTGCGTGTCTTGGTGTGTGTGTATCTTGGTGTGTGTTGTGGTGTGTGTGTATCTTGGTGTGTGTGTATCTTGGTGTGTGTCTTGGTGTGTGTGTATCTTGGTGTGTGTCCTGGTGTGTGTGTATCTTGGTGTGTGTGTATCTTGGTGTGTATCTTGGTGTGTGTGTGACTAGGTGTGTGTGTATCTTGGTGTGTGCGTGTCTTGGTGTGTGTGTATCTTGGTGTGTGTCCTGGTGTGTGTGTATCTTGGTGTGTATCTTGGTGTGTGTGTATCTTGGTGTGTATCTTGGTGTGTGTGTATCTTGGTGTGTGTCTTGGTGTGTGTGTATCTTGGTGTGTGTGTATCTTGGTGTGTGTGTATCTTGGTGTGTGTGTGACTAGGTGTGTGTGTGTATCTTGGTGTGTGCGTGTCTTGGTGTGTGTGTATCTTGGTGTGTGTTGTGGTGTGTGTGTATCTTGGTGTGTGTGTATCTTGGTGTGTGTCTTGGTGTGTGTGTATCTTGGTGTGTGTGTATCTTGGTGTGTGTGTATCTTGGTGTGTGTGTATCTTGGTGTGTGTCGTGGTGTGTGTGTATCTTGGTGTGTGTTGTGGTGTGTGTGTATCTTGGTGTGTGTGTATCTTGGTGTGTGTCGTGGTGTGTGTGTATCTTGGTGTGTATCTTGGTGTGTGTGTATCTTGGTGTGTGTGTATCTTGGTGTGTGTGTATCTTGGTGTGTGTGTATCTTGGTGTGTGTGTTTCTTGGTGTGTGTGTATCTTGGTGTGTGTGTGTCTTGGTGTGTGTCGTGGTGTGTGTGTATCTTGGTGTGTTTCTTGGTGTGTGTGTACCTTGTTGTGTGTCTTGGTGTGTATCTTGGTTTGTGTGTGTCCAGGTGTGTGTCCATGTGTGTGTCCAGGTGTGTGTCCAGGTGTGTGTCCAGGTGTGTGTTCTGATCTGTTGTCAGAGTAGAGCAGGTTCCTGTTGTTGTGTTTTTGGTCATGTCACCTGTCCTCTCACCTGTCCTCTCACCTGTGTGTCCTCTCACCTGTGTGTCCTCTCACCTGTGTGTCCTCTCACCTGTCCTCTCACCTGTGTGTCCTCTCACCTGTGTGTCCTCTCACCTGTCCTCTCACCTGTGTGTCCTCTCACCTGTGTGTCCTCTCACCTGTGTGTCCTCTCACCTGTCCTCTCACCTGTGTGTCCTCTCACCTGTGTGTCCTCTCACCTGTCCTCTCACCTGTGTGTCCTCTCACCTGTGTGTCCTCTCACCTGTCCTCTCACCTGTGTGTCCTCTCACCTGTCCTCTCACCTGTCCTCTCACCTGTGTGTCCTCTCACCTGTGTGTCCTCTCACCTGTGTGTCCTCTCACCTGTGTGTCCTCTCACCTGTCCTCTCACCTGTCCTCTCACCTGTGTGTCCTCTCACCTGTCCTCTCACCTGTGTGTCCTCTCACCTGTGTGTCCTCTCTCCTGTGTATCCTCTCACCTGTCCTCTCACCTGTGTGTCCTCTCACCTGTGTGTCCTCTCACCTGTCCTCTCACCTGTGTGTCCTCTCACCTGTGTGTCCTCTCACCTGTCCTCTCACCTGTCCTCTCACCTGTGTGTCCTCTCACCTGTGTGTCCTTTGTTCTCTCCTCCCCATCCTGCTCTGAAGGTTCCGTTGCCATGAAAGACTCCATAATCCCCCGCCTCCCCCGGCAGCACTTCTGCTCCTATGGTCAGATCCCCCTCTCTCCCCCCTTCAGCTTCCTGTCCCAGGACTCCTCCCTCCCCTCCCCCTCCGGCGCTCCGTCCTACATGCTCCACGGTGACGCAGGTAGCCGAGGCCGCGCTCCACGGCCGAGAACATCCTCCCTCGTGCGGGGCATGTCTCTCAGATTTGCAGTGACCTCACCTCTCTCCCTCGCTCTCACCTGGTGGTTAATTCGCCCGGTACCCTCCTGTACTGGAGCCTCGTGTGTGTGTGCATGTTTGAATGTTAGAGGGCGTCCTGATCGGGGAATTTAATCCTCTCTGTCTTCAATCCCTCCTGAGAAATTCTCTCCTCTCTGAAGGAAGAACGTTTGCTTCACTCACAAACAGCTCGTCCACTTTCTCAAACAGCATCATGAGCTGATGTCCTCGTTTTCAGGCCGACGTCGCTTCTCCCTCGCCCAGACCGACTCTCTCCTGATGCGGATGCGATCGGTAGCGAGCGACGAGCTCCACCAGATGATGCAGAGGAGGATGAGTCAGGAAAACCCGATCCGGGCCAACGAGACCGAGTTCGTCCAGCGGCTGCAGAGGCTCGTGGTCCTCGCTGTCAACAGACTCATTTATCACGGTGAGAAACTCCACCTCACGTCCTTTCTGCTTTCATCCTCTCTGAGCTTCTTTTATCTGCAGCTGAGTGAATCCGTCTCATTTCAGACGTGAGTCAGGATTTATTCGACCTCCTGAACATACCGGACTCTCCGGACCAGCAGCTCTTCACACCAGACCCAGGAGATCCTCAGCAGGAGGAGAGCAGCTCCTCTTCGGTCCCTCACTCGCCCACTCCCTTCACGCTGCCGCCCGCCAGCAAGAAGAGCTTCCAGAAGGACATCCTGCGCCTGATGATGGACGGGATCAAGATCAGCCTGGTGAGGAGACGCTCTTTGGCTTTGAAAGTCTTGAGACGTTTTGATTGGAGCGGTGATGATGATGATGATGATGTCTGTGATCTCACAGGGCAGCACGGGTCGAGGAGGAGCTCCTCACCAGCAGTGGAGGAGGATCCTGTGGTCCTGTCGGGACACTTTCAGGGTTCAGATCGGGCGCCTGCTGGTGCACACGCTCAGTCCTTCACTTCCACTGTGTGACAGGAAGGAGACGCTGGAGTTCGTGTTTGATCCTCGACATGTGGACATCCTGAAGGAGAGCCTGAGCCCGGGGCTGGAGGTGAGACTGAAACACGTCAGGTAGAGGAGCGCTGGATCCAGGCGGACTCTTTGCTGGTTTCTGAGAGTTAACGTCTGTTTGTGCGTCCTGAGTGTTTCACGTCTTTGGTCACTTTTCGATGCATTGTGTAGAAATGTCTCCAGGTGTGTTTGCTGCAGGAGAAAGAGACGATGAGTCTGTCAGACAGTTTCTTTTTCACTCCCTCAGACAAGTTTTCCCAGCAGCCGTCAGCAGAGCCTCTAAAATAACTCTGTTAGATGTATTCATGCTCTTCTTCACCACGGGAGTCTTCTTTGACTCTGCGGCCTCCTCTCGGGCTCTACCGAAGGTCAACCAGCGCGATAACACTCCTTTCTGTCCGTCACAGCGTGCGGCAGACAAAAAGAAAACGCTCCTCTTTCTCTCTCTCTCTCTCTCTCTCTTTCTCTCAGCACGGCCCGAAGCTGTCGCTCTACCTCTACGAGATGCTGCAGGACCACAAGGACAGCCTCAGCAAAGAGGAGCTGAACGCCATCGGTATATTCATGACGTCGCTGAAGCTCTGCGGTCACCGCTGCATCCCGCCGAACGCGCCGCACAAACAGGACCTGCTGAAGGCCGTCAAAGAGGTAAACGGGCTGAATCTGTGAACAGGAAGTGCATCTTTTAGGCGGGAACGAACTGTTTGCTTCTGTTTGCTCACAGGAAAAATTCAAGTACGAAGCCGAGGAGAAAACCAGCAAGCTGGCGTGGGAAAAGAAGATGGCGAACACTCAGAGGAAGTCAGTCTGAGCGTTTTTCCTCTTCAGCTGCAGAAAATATGAAACTTCTTTGTTCCCGTCTGTTAATCTCTCCTCTTTTCACCCCCCACACAGTCTCATTCAGAGGCTGGACGGAAAGTCCAAGGACATCTCCAAGATCGCAGCTGACATCACTCAGAACGTGTCTCTGCGGCAGGGCATGGAGAGGAAGAAAGTCATCCAGCACATCCGAGGACTCTACAAGACCGACCTCAGCGCCAGCAGACACTGGCAGGAGCTGGTGCAGCAGCTCACACACGACCGGTGGGCAGAGAAACTCCTCCCACGAGCACTCAGAGGCTCCACACTGATTTAAGGATCCAAAACCTGAGTTTAGAGAGTCCAGAGCCCGGTTCTGAGTCTCACACAGACCTCAGTGAGAGGCCTGGGTCGCATCAGGCTCTGAAATCCTTCAGAGAAGTTTTTATCATTTAACACCTTTAACCAGAGAAAAAGACCGAGAGACAGAACAGTTCCTCTCTTCTGATTGGTCGATCCCCCCACATACACGCACGGGAGATTGGGGGGTAGTGTTCGGTTCTCGTGTGATGACCTCATCAGTCCAGCAGGTCTCGTGAAGATCTCATGACGACCTCCTGCTGTTTTTAGAAGGAGAAAGTGTCTACAGACAGATCCATGAATTTCTACAACGTATGAGTGTGTAGAGGTTTGAAGATCTGCACACGCTCAGTCTGAACTTCCAGGATGGATACTTTAAATCCACCTTTAGTTAGTTTTAGTTTAGTTTATTTTGGTCACTTGAAACATAAAGGCTCATTGCATACATTAACCCCCCCTCTTTAAACCTCTTATCCCCTGAAAACCACCTGACCCTGTGCCCGGTGTTTAAATCAGCTGTCTCGTCTCTGTTTCAGGGCGGTTTGGTACGACCAGACTTCTTACCCCACGTCGTGGCAGCTGGACCCCACAGAGGGGCCGAACAGGGAGCGACGGCGGCTGCAGAGATGCTACCTCACCATCCCCAACAAATACCTGCTGAAGGACCGACGCAAACCAGAAGGTGAGGAAAGACTTTGACTTTTTAAACTCAGGAAGTGTGTTTGGTGTCCTCATCCCTCACACGGCCCTTTGGTCCACTTTCATTGGGTCGTGTGTCTGTCAAAGTGTCTGATCCTCAAAGAAGGACCGCCTACTGTCCTTGATTTGAGGACAGATCACATTAACTGACACAGCACCTCCTCCTCCTCCTCCTCCTCCTCTGTCACTGTTGTCTGATTAAATACTTCTCTGCTGTCTTGTAGAAGTCTTGAAGTGTTTGTGGGTGTCTCAGGGTGAGTTAGAGTCAGCTGTAACTCCCTCACTTCTCCTCCTTCTCTTGTTAAGACACAGCGAAGCCAGCGTTGTCCTTCCTCTTTGAGGATAAGACCCACTCCTCCTTCTCCTCCACCGTCAAAGACAAAGCGACCAGCGAGCCCATCAGGTATGATGCTCCCTCCTCCGTCTCCCTGCGTGTCTGTAAGCGTGCAGTAAACATCACTCCCCTCTCAGCGGGCGCAGAGGATCTAAATGAAGCTCATAAATGTCCCCTCAGCTGGTGCTGCAGTGAGAAGTGTTCATGCTTTATTCAGGCCGTGGTTCCTGGTTTGAGAAATGTCTCCCTGTCCTCAGGTTCACCAGACGGTGCATCAGCGTGGCCCCCTCCAGAGAGACGGCGGGGGAGCTGCTGCTGGGTAAGGCGCTGACGTCTCTCACAGCTGCTGCGTGCGTTAAACAGTCAGCTGGTCACTGAGAGTGATGTGTCCTCTCTTTAAACTCAGCCGCGTGTTCACCTCACGCTGTCTGACGTTTCTGCTCATCCAGCCTCACTCTGCCTGCTCTGTCTCACAGGGAAGTCTGGGATGTACTTCGTGGAGGACAACATCGCCGACGCTCACGACAACCAGGTGAAGACAGCACCTGAGTTCAAGAGTAATCAGAGTGGGAAAAGTATCTGGATTAAACTTTAGGTTTTATACTTTAGGAAAAACAAATATCTCAACATCCAGCAAACAAAGATGGAGAACTTTTTTTTTTTCAAGGATCAAAAAGACAGAAAGGTTCCAGGATCTGATTCAGGTTTCAAAGATAAAGGGAAGGATTCCAGAGTCTTTCCCAGAATGGTTTTGACATTTAAGAAAACCATTCTGGAATGTGATCCAGAATGGTTTTAATCCTAAAGGAATGTATTCCCAGACAGGTTTTATTCTGGAATTGTACCCAGAATGTTTCTATAGATTAAGTATTTTAGAATGTTGTCAAGAATAGTTTTAACGATTAAATGAAGAATTCCAGAACGTTATCTGAACAGTTGGAAGTATTCCGGAATGTTGCCTAGAAAGGTTTTGAAAAAAAATCTGCAAAAGCATTCCGGAATAATACTCAGAGCGGGGCTGACAATTGAGGAAAATATTCTGGAAGTCAGCCTGGTTTTGATTTCCAAGGAATTGTTACAAATATAAAGGAAAGTTTTCTGGAATGTTGCCTTGACAGGTTCTTAAAAAATAAGAGGAAGTGTTCCAGAATGTTGCTGTGAAAGGATTTGACGATAAATGGATGCAAAGTTTTACATGAATTGATTTGAAGATCAAGAGATGTATTCCTGAATGTTCTTCAGGAAGGTTTACTGGATGCAGGGAAGTTTCTGGAATGTTGCCTTGAACAGGGGTTCCCAAACTTTACCATCCCAAGGCCCCCCAAACAGCATCAGCTTCTGACCGAGGACCCCCTCTGCAAACAAAGATTTTTTTTTTTTTTTTGGGCATGTGATATGAGACTAGAAATGATGCTTTCAGTGCCTGCTGGAATTCAGCAGACTGCCTGACCAAATGGTCTTCCTTACGTCTGAAGAAGTCTCTTGTTTTTTTGTTTTTTTTTTCAGCCTCTGTCGGGTGTTTTTGCATTGAGTGACACTGAAATTTTGGAGGTTTTAATTACTTGTTTGAGAGGGTCTCCAGACATAGGACGCATTTCGGGCAATCATGGCCATTTTTCCTCTATGGCGTCAAAGCCATACTTAATGTATGCTGCCTCATATTTTTGAATTTTATTACTTGGCCATGATTTCTTAGGTTTTTTTGCAGCAGAATCCTCCACGGCAGGGCTGTTGGACTGCTTCTTTGGTCTTTTTCCTGTCAAAAACTTAATTTTTTGCTAGTTAGCAGCTTGCTAACAGGCTAATCTGCCAGACACAGATGATGACTTCGTCATGCCCAAGTTTGAACTGTGACACGACGTGCAGTTAATTATGATCCAAAACTTGAGAATCTGATGATTATGCAGTTTACGTCTTGTACGTTCAGAACAAATGGTTATTTTAAAAGAATAATAAAAATAATTTGATTCTATTTTTTTTCTCCTTTCCTCCAATTTTCTGAGGCCCCCCAGCACCCCCTGGCGGCCCCCCAGGGGGCCCCAGCCCCCACTTTGGAAACCACTGGCCTAGAAAGACTTTTAAGAAACAGGAATGTTTTCCAGGATGTCTGTTGGATTTATTTCAGGATGTTCCTCAGAGAAGTTTTAAAGATAAAGAAAAGTCATCTGGAATGTTGGACAGAGTGGGTTTTGAATATGAGGTGAAGTTTTCTGTGTCAGTTAAATGGTCTAAACCCAAAGACCAGTTCTCTGTTAGTCCTGGTCTGTCCCTGTGATCTGAGCTCATCGTACGATAACCGTCTGCTGTGTTTAAGCCCAGAGGAGAGCTGAGGCTTATCCTCTGTGCAGCGTGAATCCTCCAGCTGGTCTCCTGATGCGTCTGTTTGTCTGGGCAGGTCCTTCAAGGAGAGACGGAGGCTCCCTCCTTCTCCTGGACGTACGAGGAGATCAAGGAGGTGCACAAGCGCTGGTGGCAGCTGAGAGACAACGCTGTGGAGATTTTCCTCACCAACGGACGCACCCTTCTGTTGGCCTTCGACAACACCAAGGTGAGGGGAAAGAGACGCTGAGAGAAAGCTCAAGAACAGCAGCAGAGAGTGGATTTTCTCTCATTGTGACAAAGACCTGAATCAGTTAAAAGATGACCCAGCTAATGGAAAATTCAGATCATGTTTCATTCAGATATTAAAATGTCTCCACAAAGGATAGACTGCCACAGAAACGACAAGGTGAAAGACTCACTGGAGAAGTTGCATGAACAGATAAATCGCTGCTTATTGAAAAGAAGTTTTCTGTGAGGGTAAAGATTTGATTTCGTACCTTTGATTTAACTTCTGAAGGGTTTTTACTTCATCCAAACAGGGACACACTTTGTGAGAGCAGGGATGTTCTGAAGCAAGTGCTCTCATCAACAGAAGTCTAACACTCGTGTGGCTAACACTAGCAGAGCTAGCACCTCCTGCTTACAGGTTAACATCCTCATGTCTCAAGCTGAGTGGTTATATACACAGTTTAACCAGCCTACACTAAACTTTATCTCCATTTATGGATCAACATGATGTCTATGACTGTTTACATCCAGGTAATAGAGCTTTAGAGCCTTATGGTACTAGACGTTACCAGAGCTACAGCTACAGCTAGTGGAAGGAGGCTGTATTACACTTTAAACACAACATATTAGCATCATTTCAGGCCTACAGTCATAAAAAGCATCAATGGTTTGTTTAGCTGAGCAGTAATTCTAGTGCTGACCGTTCAGTCCACTAAACGGGCTCATTTCCTCCTCTGTCCAAAAAAACCCAAAAAGCTCAAGAACACGTCTGATTTTCAATTATCTGACTCTAAAGTTAGTCTTTGTTAAAACCACAAACTTCATGTTAATCCCATCCCTCCAGACCTGATAAACTCTGTTTCTCTTCCTGTCTGTCAGCATCTTCTCCAGCCTCCTTTGTCTCTTTGCAGTGTAATTAAAAACGTAATCAGATGCTGAAATGAGCATTTAGCTCAGATCTCTTGTGCTGAGAAATGGTGCCAGTGCAGAAAAGCTGCAGTTCCTTAAGTGTCCACTAGAGGCTGACTCCAAAAGTTCATCAGTCTCCATAGGAGGTCCTGAAATCAGCAGGATTAAGTGACTGAATGACTTTGTGTGTATGTAACTGGTCTGAATTAAACTTCAGTAAAACTTTCAACATTCTGATTCTTCAAATCAAAAACTCTGCAGTAATTTTCCTCCGTGTTTCCTGAAGTCTTGACTCTAAATCTGTAACTCCTCCTTCTTCCCGCCTCAGTTCCGTGATGACGTCTACCACAACATCCTGACCTCTGACCTCCCCAACCTGCTGGAGCACGGCAACATCACGGCGCTGACTCAGCTGTGGGGCTCGGGTCAGATCTCCAACTTTGAGTACCTCACGCATCTCAACAAGCACGCCGGACGCTCCTTCAACGACCTGATGCAGTACCCGGTGTTCCCGTTCATCCTGAGAGACTACACGAGTGAGAGCATCGACCTGCAGGACCCGAACATCTACAGGTGGGTCATTTTGAAACTCTCGGCCTTCCTTCTGTGGTGTTAGGATGAAAATCAACCCTGTGAGTAAATCAGATCCTTTCTGTCGTATTTTCTTAGATATTTAAACGTGTGATGTCTCACTCTGGGATATTTTAAGCCAGCTCTCACCTTGTTGATGCCAGAGATACTCAGCTCTAGATTTCTAAAGAGAGATGTGTCAGGGTGTGTGTTTGATCTCTGTTTTTATATCTTCCTGCAGGAATCTGAGCAAACCCATCGCTGTGCAGTCAAAGGAGAAGGAGGATCGATACGTGGATAACTACAGGGTGAGGCCGGCCTCCGGATTCTGTTTCTCCTCTGATTTGTGAAGAAAACACAGGACTGAGTGTGTACCTGTGTGTGTTTTCGGTGCAGTACCTGGAGGAGGAGTACAGGAAGGGCGTGCGTGAAGACGACCCCATGCCTCCCGTCCAGCCGTACCACTACGGCTCACACTACTCCAACAGCGGCACCGTGCTGCACTTCCTGGTGCGGATGCCTCCGTTCACAAAGATGTTCCTCGCTTATCAGGGTGAGAAAGCAGCTTTAGAAAACCTCACAGCAGTTTTAACGTGAACAGACTAAAACACGCCTCCAGAAATGCTGTTTGATGCTGTAACTGTGTGGAAGTTTGACCATGAAAGGCTGCTCCCTCTTTCCTCTCCTCCCTCCTCTGATCCTGCGAGCCGTCTTTTTATGTGACGGTAAATGTATTCAGCGGGCATGCTGTCTGAGGTCATGAAAGGGGATCTTTTCAATCAGTGAGCCGAATCTGTAATTAGATTGTCTTTGGACTCCATCAGACCAGAGCTTTGATATCCCCGACCGAACGTTCCACTCCATGAACACCACGTGGCGTCTGTCCTCCTACGAGTCCATGACGGACGTGAAGGAGCTCATCCCCGAGTTTTTCTACCTCCCAGAATTCCTCGTCAACAGAGAGGGTAATTACTTTCACCTCTGTGCTTTGTAATCTTTGCACTTTTCATTTTCAGCTTCCAGGTGCAGAAAAGATCAGACGCTGTGAGAAAGGAAACTAAAAGACAGATTTTTTTTTTTTTTTTGTTGAAGGTTTGCAAATCATTCAAAGCTCATGTTTGGTTGAAAATGAAAGATAACATCCTGGAAGTTAAGACAGACTCATGTTTTATACAGAAAATGGTCATTTAAGCTCTGATTCCAGCACACGCTTCAGCAGAGTTGAGTCACGGACGGTCTCTGCTCACTCTAAGCTCCAAAACTTCCATTTTCTTCTTCTAGGTTTTGATTTCGGTGTTCGTCAGAACGGTGAGCGGGTAAATCACGTCAACTTGCCTCCCTGGGCCCGAAACGACCCGCGCCTCTTCATCCTGATCCACCGGCAGGCGCTGGAGTCGGACCAGGTCTCCCAGACTCTGTGTCAGTGGATCGACTTGGTGTTCGGTCTGAAGCAGAAAGGAAAAGCCGCCGTCCAGGCCATCAACGTCTTCCACCCGGCTGTAAGCACACACACGCTTCATATCTTTACTCTCCCATAAGCGTCGTCATGGTGATGAAGCGTTCCTCCGTTTCTCTTCCACAGACTTATTTTGGGATGGACGTGTCGGCTGTGGAGGACCCGGTGCAGCGCCGCGCCCTGGAGACGATGATAAAGACGTACGGTCAGACTCCCAGGCAGCTCTTCAGTGCCTCTCACGCCAGCAGAGCCGGTCCCAAACTCATGATGGAGGGCGAGCTGCCGGCCGCCATGGGGCTCCTGGTTCAGCTGGCCTTCAGAGAAACTCGAGAGCAGGCGAAGGAAATCGTCTGCCCGGTAATTTTCCCTCCTCTGTGGACTCTCCTGCCTCCTGTCGTGCAGCGAAGGAGACTTGAATTAATTCATCATCCCTGAAATGATCCGCAGCTCACCTGGTCCTTTCCTCCCCCCCCCCACAGAGCCCGCTGCCGTGGATCAAAGGTCTGAAATGGGGCGAGTATGTGGGCTCGCCCTCCGCTCCGGACCCTGTGGTGTGTTTCAGTCAGCCTCACGGGGAAAGGTTCGGGTCCCTGCTGGCTCTGCCCACACGAGCCATCTGCGGGCTGTCCCGAAAGTTCTGCCTCATGATGATTTACAGCAAAGAGCAGGGTGAGAGGAGCGCGACCAGAGCGCACAGATACAGCTGAAAGCTGGTGAAATGTCAACATGAAAACAGGAAATGAAGCCAGTCTGGACTCTTTGATGTGCTCTCTCTCTCTCCTCTGCAGGTGTTCGGAGCATGCACAGCACGGACATCCAGTGGTCGGCCATCCTGAGCTGGGGATACGCAGACAACATCCTGAGGCTGAAGAGCAAACAGAGCGAGCCGCCCATCAACTTCATCCAGTGTTCACAGCTTCACCAGGTACACCAAGACCTCTGACCTCTCACATCACCTGGTTTACACTTCAGATATTATAACATCAAAGAAGAACGAGAAGACGCACAGTACACCGCGCTCTTATCCAACCAGCAGCACCTCTCCAGCGTAGAACTCCCCGCCCTGTTTCCTGCTCCATCAGTCGTCCTCTTTGATAAAAGAGGCAAAAAAAATCACTTAAAATAAAAAAGAAAATTCGTTACATTTTTACACACCATAAAAATAGTTTTGTTTGACCTTTAAAAATCAAGTGTTTGGACTGATTGTTTCAGGTGTGATGGTCTGTCCTCCTGTAAGAGATCCACCCATAAAGGTGTGCCACAGGGCTCTCCATTCGGTCCCCTCTTACTTACTATTTATGTAAATAATGATGATCAAAATGTGTGAAATTATACTAGTTACTCCATTTTTATGCTGATGACATCATTGTTTACTGTCCTGTGGATGGTCTTGTTGATTATTCATTCATTCTTGTAAAGCTCCGACCCGGTGTTGGGGGTTGTACTCGGAGCGTTTGGACAGTCGTCTCTGGTCTCTGCTCTTTTATTTTAAAGGCATTTATAAGGTCTGCTACCATCACCCACCATGTGGGTTTCATCACACGGGAAAGTATTTTTGTGCTCGTTGGACTTCTTATTCTCTCCATCCCAACAGCCCAAACAGAAACAGGAAGCTTTGGGGGAATTTAAGGCAGAGTGATTTAAAAATTCAGAGGGCTTTGGTTGCAAAATTGAAATGGTAAGAGTTAAATGGAACGTCCCATGAGGTTAGGCTTCAAGCTGTCTTGTCCTTTCAAAATAAAGGCTTAAAAAGCCTGGAAGAAGCTGGTGTTGTGAATGCTTTGAAATCCAAAATGAAAGATTGAGGAAAGCAGGTAAACTGGAAACAAGAATCTGCTTCAATTATCCACTCTTAGTTTCTAGTTTTGTTGTGAATTTTTGCTCTTTTTCTTTTTTTTGTGTCAGACGGGTTTCTCCTGAGAGATTTTTCATCTCAGTGGAACCGACCTCTTACTTCCTGTTTCTGTATTCCAGCATGAATCAAGGACCTGAATAACAGATTTTCCTGAATCAAAAGTATCTCTGCTGTATTTGAGATGTTAGAACACAAACTGGAGGTTTTATCCTGATGATGACTGAGGACGGATCAGCTGATCTGTTGTTTCCTGATTTTCGCTCTGGTGTCTTTGATCCTGTAGGAAAACTGATCTAAACTCTGCTCGTCAAAAGATTTCCAGTCTGCGTCGAGTGTTTCATAACTGTGCTCTGATATCTGACCGACGACCCGTCACTCTCTCCGACCAATCGCCTTTCTCCGTCTCTCCTCCAGGTGACCAGCTGTGCCTGGGTGCCTGATGGCTGCCAGCTATTTACGGGCAGCAATTGTGGAGTCATCACCGCCTACAGCAACCGCTTCACCAGCACCACGGTGGGTTTCCATGGCGACGCCCCCCCTCCTCTAACCTCCCGCCTCCACATCAACAACCGCCCACCTCCCATCACCCCCTCCTCCGTCCCCTCCCCCTGCTGTCCTCTCCACTCACACGCTCGGCTTCATTAGTCACATCACAGCCGTCCTTGAAACACATTTTCTGCTCAGCTACGAGAGAGAGAGAGAGAGAGAGAGAGAGAGAGAGAGAGAGAGAGAGAGAGAGAGAGAGAGATTAGAGGAGTTGGTCAACAGAGCGCCGTCAGAGCGTCTTCACTCCAAACAAACACACTCCTGCTTCTCCCTCTGAAGACGGTTGATTTATACTCTCCAGAAAATCCAGACAAAGATCAGCACCGAGTTTCATTTGACCAGTTTGAATCTAAAGGAGGTCAAAACACGAGTTTAACAAAGATTAAATCTGGAGCTCAGCCGACCTGCGTCCAGTCTCTAACACCTGTCTGTGTTTGTAAATGTGCTCCTACAGCCGTCAGAGATGGAGGTGGAGTCTCAGGTTCACCTGTACGGACACACAGGTGAAGTCACCAACCTGTTTGTCTGCAAACCGTACAGCATCCTGATCAGCGCCAGCAGAGACGGCACCTGCATCCTGTGGGACCTCAACAGGTGTGTGTGTGTGGAGGGATAAAAGAGGATCCTGTGTGTGTGTGTTCCTGTGTGTGTCTAACACTCACACTGTGTGTGTGTGTGTGTGTGTTTTCAGGCTCTGTTATGTACAAAGCCTCACAGGACACAAAAGCCCCGTGACCGCCGTGTCCGCAAGCGAAACTACCGGCGACATCGCCACCATCTGTGACTCAGGTGAGTAGCCCTGAATCATACCTGTGATCCGCTCGGTGTGCGTCAGCTCCATGAACACGTGTTTCTTTGTACTCAGTGGGCGGCGGCAGCGACCTGCGGCTGTGGACGGTAAATGGTGACCTCATCGGACACGTCCACTGCAGAGAGATCATCTGCTCTGTGGCGTTCTCCAACCAGCCCGAGGGCGTCTCTGTCAATGTCATCGCAGGCGGGCTGGAGAACGGCGTGGTCAGGTGAGCAGACGATCCCTCCACCCAAACTCAAACACGCTACGGCTGCGGTGACGAGTTCAAACTCTGAGAGGTCTGAGAAGTCTCCTCCAGCAAAGGTCCCACATCGGCAAGGGTTCACTGACCACTTCCTGCCGTCACGATTAGTAGCATGACATCATTAATGACATCATCCGTGTCATCACCCAGAGGACTTCTTTTGTTGGAGGGATCATTTTTTGTCCCTTTGTTTTTGTCCGTCAGGCTGATTTACTGTTTGTCTAGAAATAGACCCTGATTTTCATCCTCTCTGGACATGGACGCCCTCCCTGAACCTGGTCCTGACCTCAGAGCTCTGACCGATAGAAAGAACGTCTCAAAATCCAACATAAAACTAGAAATGACCCTGAATTAAATGTCCAGGTCTAACTCTGATCTGAGACAGCCTGCTTTGATTCTGGAGTGATGACAGATTTCAGAATACTGACTTCGATTCCATAAAACTGACGTTGATTCCAGAGTGACAGTTTTGATTATAGCATGTTGTTTTTACTTCAAGAATGCTGATATGATTCTAGAACACTGACTTTAAGTCTGACAAGGATGACTTTGACTCTGGAATGCCAGCAAGGACTGTCACTCTAGAATCAACGTCGGTATTCTGGAATCAAAGTCGGCATTCTGAAATCTGTCAAAGTCTAGAGTGATGACTTTAGTCCCAGAGTGATGACTTTAGTTCTTGAGTGATGACTTTAGCTCTAGAATGATGACTTTAGTTCTAGAGTGATGACTTTAGCTCTAGAAAGATGACTTCAGTTCTAGAAGAATGACTTCAGTTCTAGAATGATGACTTTAGTTCTAGAGTGATGACTTTAGCTCTAGAGTGATGACTTTAGCTCTAGAGTGATGACTTTAGCTCTAGAGTGATGACTTTAGTTCTAGAGTGATGACTTTAGCTCAAGAATGATAACTTTAGTTCTAGAGTGATGACTTTAGCTCTAGAGTGATGACTTTAGTTCTAGAAGGATGACTTCAGTTCTAGAAGAATGACTTCAGTTCTAGAATGATGACTTTAGTTCTTGAGTGATGACTTTAGCTCTAGAGTGATGACTTTAGCTCTAGAGTGATGACTTTAGTTCTAGAGTGATGACTTTAGTTCTAGAGTGATGACTTTAGTTCTAGAGTGATGACTTTAGCTCAAGAATGATAACTTTAGTTTTAGAGTGATGACTTTAGCTCAAGAGTGATGACTTTAGTTCTAGAGTGATGACTTTAGCTCAAGAATGATGACTTTAGTTCTAGAGTGATGACTTTATCTCTAGAGTGATGACTTTAGTTCTAGAGTGATGACTTTAGCTCAAGAATGATTACTTTAGTTCTAGAGTGATGACTTTAGCTCTAGAGTGATGACTTTAGTTCTAGAGTGATGACTTAAGTTCTAGAATGATGACTTTAGCTCTAGAATGATGACTTTAGCTCTTGAGTGAAGACTTTAGTTCTGGAATGATGACTTTAGTTCTAGAGTGATGACTTTAGGTTTCAGCACGCTGACTTTGATCAGAGAGTAATCCGCATGATTTTAAAAATGCAGACTTTGTTTTTGACTTGGATTCTAGAAGTCCTGTTTGATGCTAGAACACAAGCTTTGAGTCTGGAATGGAGATGGAGTCAGATCAGGATGAGTTGATTCATGTCTGGATAATCAGAAGACTCTGGATCCAGTCCCGGTCGATTCTCTTCCACTCTAACTTTTATGTCACAAAGGTCAAATGTTCAGAAACCTGAAAGTGTTCCTCCTGCTCTGTGAACTGCTCATGTTCGTTCCTGACGTATCTGCAGGTTGTGGAGCACCTGGGATCTGAAACCAGTGAGAGAGATCACCTTCTCCAAGTCCAGCAAACCCATCATCAGGTACCTCCTCCGTGCCTTAATCATGCTGATCTTTATACTTTGGTTCAGCTCTGAGTACTGATGCTTCTTCCTCCTCAGCCTGACGTACTCGTGCGACGGTCACCACCTCTACACGGCGAACAGCGAGGGCACGGTGATGGCGTGGTGTCGGCGGGACCAGCAGCGGATGAAGCTGCCCATGTTCTACTCGTTCCTGAGCAGCTACGCGGCGGGCTGACGGTGTGGCTGATGTTTACGCCTGTGGGAGGAGCCTCCTTTTCTGCCCCTCCTTCCTCCAGCTCTCCTCTTCCTCCTGCACTGACATGAAGGAGGTCGAGTCAGCATGGCCTCCCTGACCCCCCCTTATTTGATCCAGAGCCATCCACAAACAGTCCCAGCCCCCTGAAACCATGAAGAGTATTACGTGTAAATAATCTATATTTATAAAGCTGAATGTCGAGGTGGAGTGGACGAGTGTTTGGCTGCAACAGACACTTTATATCAGAGCGTTTCTGAGCGTGTGTTTGGTCTGTGAGGTCTTTGATGATTCAGTTTTTACTCCCGTCGTGTGAAGATCCTGATGTTTCCTGGTAAGCTGCTATCGTCTGGTCGAAGCCCGGACTCAAAGTGTGAACTCCCCGTCTCTCACGCTGTCGTCGCCGCTTGGGAGCTCCCACAGAGAGACGCCTGCACAGATCTGAGCCCCTCCTCACGTCTGCCACCAGGAGACATCCCGCTCTGTGGGAGTGAGACGCCGCTCTGCTCCTCTGTCTGCTGGGCTGTCTGCTCCTCTGTCTGCTGGGCTGTCTGCTCCTCTGTCTGCTGGGCTGTCTGCTCCTCTGTCTGCTGGGCTGTCTGCTCCGCTCCCATCTGAACACTGGAGTCTCAGCTCAGCTTCACTCTGTGAAGCTCAGAGGAGGGACGAGGGGACGGAGCGATCAAGTGTTCCTTGTGCCGCCTGTTCTCCTGTCCTACTTCTGCATGTGTGGATGATTCTGTGTGTGTGTGTGTGTGTGTGTGTGTGTGTGTGTGTGGCATTTACCATCATGATACCTTCTTACAGCCTGCCTTTGTTAAACCTGTCTTAATTCTCTCTGAATGATGAAACTCGTTCATTTATTGGAAGCAGTGCAGAGTCTGATGTTTCCTTCTTGTTTTTCTTCGTCTGAAATGCACTAAAAGCTTTTCACTACTGAACGTCTGCAGCTCAAAACCTTCACAAGGTTCTTACTACCAAAATGAAATAAGGTACGTTGGAGATCCAGCTATCAAACTAAAATCAGGTATGGACTCACTTCAAGCTCCTCTGAGGAACTTTTAGCTGG
Source organism: Labroides dimidiatus (assembly GCA_030710495.1). Lineage (NCBI taxonomy): Eukaryota > Metazoa > Chordata > Actinopteri > Labriformes > Labridae > Labroides > Labroides dimidiatus. The sequence continues at coordinate 1,077,376 of CM061149.1, read as the reverse complement.
TTTTGACCTCCAGCGTCCGTCTTCAGTCTGAATTCTAATTTCTGATCTTATAACTCTGAGTTCCATCGTAGAGTTCTGGCGTTACAACCCAGATGTTTGCTTTCATCCCAGAATTCTGACTCTGCTCTCAGAATTCCAGCTTTGATCTTGAAATTCGAGCATTAAATCCAGAATTCTGCCTTTAATCTTGGAATTTGAACTTTGATCTTAGAATTTTTACCTCAATCTCTGTATTCCAGCTTTGATCTTTGAATTCTGTTTTTGAATTTTAGAAATCTGGAGTTAACATTTAAACTCCGGCGTTGATCGAGGATTCTGATTTTGATCTTTTTTGAGTTCTTTCCCCAATCTCAGAATTCTCACGTCTTTTTAGACTTAATAAAAATCATTGTTGCATTCATGAGTTTAACAAATTGATGTGGATATTTTCAAACCCTGTGTCCACTGTCACCTGGTGATGTCATCGAAGTTAGGGATGATATATAGTGAGCAGGCTGTTATGCAGATTAGAATCCTGAGTGGGCGACTCAAATGCATTTTAAGGAAGGAGTTTGGAATGAAAACAGGAAGCAGCACTTTCACCACAGTGTGAACAGGCAGATGTTACATGTGACCAATCAGAATCAAGCACAGAGAGGTAATAACTGTTTTTTTTCCCCAGTATTATAAAAAAGAAGTTGAATAAATTAAATGTTTGGAAGACTCCCGCTTTGTCCACCGGGGGCGCCGAAGCCAGCGCAAACTGAAAGTTCCTCACAGGAGCTTTAACTCAACCTGCCTGAAAAACCTTTGATTAAAACGAGTTCCTTTCATTTCTGAGAGCTGAAGTTACTGAAGAGCGTCGAGCGACGCCTGGAGCTGGAGCAGGTTTAATCTGAGACGTGTTGGATTAAAACATTTTCCTTTATCGTTCTGAACACTAACTGATCCCTCTGGAAACGATCAAACAGGTGTGTCCTCAGCATCGCTATGGATTCATGCAGCTCTTTACATTCCCTCTCTCTCTCTCTCTCTCTCTCTCTCTCTCTCTGCAGCACTTTTTTTTAACCCAGAGAGCAATACCAGGTATGCATCAGATCGTCTTCAGTCCGCTCTGATGTTTTCTGCCTTCAGTGATGTAGAAATGATGTCTTAAGTTTCTGATTGTTTACCAAAAAGGGAAACTTCCTCTCCTCTTTTCCTCTTTTCCTCTTTTCCTCTTCATTCCTTTTCTTCTGTGGTTTTTCATCTCAGCCCTCCTGATCCGTCCTGGTTGTTTGCAGCTTCAGGAGTTGATGTTACTGTTTGTGAGCTGCAGCCTTTGTGTTGTTTTTTTTTCTTACACACTGTTTTTGTGAGTTTGAATGTTTTTTTTTCCTGTTTTCTTTCTTTAAAAAAAAAAAAAAAAAACCTATAAAAACAGAGATGGAAGTTTGCTGAAGTGAGACCCTGAAGGCACCATTATTATTCTGTTGATAAATGAAGCTATGCATAATTTAAGATCATCGTCTTAGGTTGTTTGTGTCATTGAGGGATGTGGGCTGGTGTAGCTGAGAGGTCCTGTTTTATGTTTGTATATATGTTTGTGAGTGTATGTTTGGACAAACCAAGTGATAATTATATTATAAATATATAAATATATATAAATATTTGAACAAATATTACTACATCCTGTCGCTTGTGTCCATTTTTGAACAAATGTTGCGTTTAGGGGCATCAGAGAGAAGGAAAATCAAGTGACGCTGTAGAGATTTATTGAAAGGATCAGATTTTAAGGTGGAGTGAATGTGTTAAGGTGGAAATTCACCCAAAGAGCAGCGTTTTGAAGGATGAGGCCCTTCAGGTAGTCAGTCGGTGTTGGGGGGGACCCGGTGATGTCAAAGCTGGTGTAAATCTGGAAAGGGGGAAGCCTGCAGATCTCAGGTGCATCCGCAGCGATAAAAACAAATGAGGAGAATCAGCGACATCCTAATTTGATTAATAAGCTGCCTCGGTGCGTTCAGGGACGCTTCGCACGGTAGGAAAAACATCCCGGCTCGTCGCTGCTCCACTGATCGAGTGCCTCCTGCCCCACAGCCCGTATCTGATCGTCACACAGAGGTTTCCCCCCCTGCTGCATGCGTAGCATCTCTCCAAGTCCAGCCGTGGTGCTCACCAAGACCTCGCCGCCTGGATCTCTGCTTCCTGCACGGAGTACGCACGAATCAGTCCGAGAGACCCTCCGAGGAGAAACCAGACCTCCAGGATCCACCTCCCCGGGTTCAGTCCGCGCTGAAGCGAGCCTGGGATTTCCTCCTAACATTTCATATTTGACAGATCCTCGTTTTGAGTGTGCGCGCGCGCGTATCTGTGTGTGAGTGAGTGAGTGTGTGTGTGTGTGTGTGTGCGTGTGTATGTGTGTGTTGGGTGGAGTCAACCCGGATTCTCCAAATTGGAAAAGCTTTGGCACATTTCAGGTAGGTCTGCGGCTGGAGAATTCATTAATCTGCACGTTTTCGAGCGAAGCCTCCAGAGGTGATCGGATTTATTTCATTCATGCTCAGTCCTCCGTTTTTTCCTCCTCCTGCTGTTTGGAGAGCTGTTTTCTGCTCTCAGCAGGGCCGCAGCTCGCACGATGTGTGTGTGTGTGTGTGTGTGGGTCCACATTTTATTCCCTTTAGAAATAAGAGGCGCTCACATTCGGCGGATCTGCATCAACAATTAGCGTCGCTTCATTTGGATTCAGGGAACAAAAAAACGCTCCAAATGCAGCCGTGTGAGCTCCAGGATGGAGGAAAACGAGGGGAGACCTGAGTGAGAGAGGCCTGATGATAGCTTCCTGCGATTAAAGGCTATAAATTGGCAGTGAGGAGGGGAGTGGGAGATGAATCCTCCGTTCGCATCCTTTCTTTAAAGCTTCGCTTCACACAGATCTGTTTTAATCTGCGTTACATGAGGAACAAACGAAGCGATGCTGAAAGAGGAAAATCCACAGTGGTTGTAAATTGATTCGGCAGCACCCCCACCTCACAGGGGCTTCATATTTGCATGCACAGTGTTATAAAACACATCCATGGTCAGGTGTCATCTCCATGGCTGCCAAAGTGGGACATTTGAGGAGTGAGTGAGGGGGTCAGGGGGGCCTGGAGTGAGAGCAGAAAGCAGGGCTTCATGCAGAGCATGTTTGAGGATGTTTGCTGTGGAGCAGGTTGGAAACACTGCAGCTGCATCGATGTGGAGAAAGTTGCAGCGAGCTGACAGACGAAGCTGCAGGTTTTATCCTCTATAACACAGAGAACAGCACATGAGAAAGAGGACTTGAACAGCGTGATGCTCCCTGCCTCTGGGACATCTCCCTCCAGCCTGTCAGAAAGCTGAACCATGCATGAGTAGTGTCTGAAAAATGGCAAACCGCTGTCCAGCTGCTGCTCTTTCCTCAGTGAAAATGGAGCTGCTGTACAAACAGATTCCCTGAACAAAATGGGCTCTTTAGATGAAAAGGTTGAGGAGGAGAATGGCTGCAGAGACACAGCCAGGGGGGGTGGGAGCTGCTTTGTGGATGTAATGTGATGTTCACTGACTCCCTGTGTCTCCCTGTGTCCCCCTTTGTGCATGCGTTTGGCGTCACAGCAGCACCATGAAGGACGGGATCGCCAACAACAGCACGGCCAGCATCTCCCAAGCCAGGAAAGCTGTGGAGCAGCTGAAGATGGAGGCCTGCATGGACAGGATAAAGGTACAGGACGTCTATTTTCTGTCTCCATCTGAGGGGGATGAGGGGGGGGGGGGCATGTATTTACATTCCACATGCTGATTGATAAATCTCCAAGCTGTGGATTCATCACCCTCCGAAGTGTTGGAAATATCTTGAAGTTGCACATTTGACCTTTAGGAGCTCGAGGTGTTTAGAGCAGAGGGTGAAGAGCGTGTACTTCCCCCAAAATAAGGTTTTCTTTATGGTGGTAGCTGATTAAAGTTGTTCATTTATCATATTAAAATAAGTTAGCAGCGCTGTGGAGTGAATCAGGCTCACCGAAGATCACATTTTCTCATCATGACGGCCTGACGATCGACAGGAAACATTAACATAAATCCAGACTCTCCTGCTCCGAAGATTATGAACGAGTCAGAGAAGCACAAACCCAGCGAGATACTAATCAGTGCTAACTTGAAGATAGTGAGAACATGACCGTATTTTGACCATATTTTGTCGATATTTTGTCGGTATTTTGACCATATTTTGACTATATTTTGACCATATTTTGACCGTATTTTGACCGTATTTTGTCGATATTTTGACCGTATTTTGACCGTATTTTGTCGATATTTTGACCATATTTTGACCATATTTTGACCATATTTTGACCATATTTTGTCGGTATTTTGACCATATTTTGACTATATTTTGACCATATTTTGACCGTATTTTGACAATATTTTGACCATATTTTGACCGTATTTTGACCGTATTTTGTCGATATTTTGACCATATTTTGACCATATTTTGACCGTATTTTGACCGTATTTTGTCAATATTTTGACCATATTTTGACTATATTTTGACCATATTTTGACCATATTTTGACCGTATTTTGTCGGTATTTTGTCCATATTTTGACCATATTTTGACCATATTTTGTCCATATTTTGACCATATTTTGACCATATTTTGTCAGTTTTTTGACCGTAAAATCCAGAGCACCTTTTATACCTCTAATTTTCATCATATAATTCAGCTACAACCAACACAGAAGCATTGAATGCACAGAGAGAGGTATATTTCCCAGAAGATGGCGCTATAATCAGGCTGACACAACTGAAAATTCACTGTTATTTGTTGTGCACTGCAATCATCTATACAACACTACAAAATAGATAAACCCTTTGGAGTGCTGGTTTGTTTATAAAGACTATTTAAGGGGCGCTGGTACCCTCACGGTGGAGGTTGCATGCCCATGAGGTAAGCCCTTGAGTGGTTGGCCTGGGCTGCATTTCACTCCCACATTCTCAGCCTACTTCCTGCTTTATCCACTGTCCTGTCCTCTCCAATTAAAAACATAAGAAGTCTCAAAGTTAACTAAAGAAAAAAATAATAATAATATCATAAATAACAATATATTTCAGGCTACAAGTGTCCGGCATTGGGGGGTGTGGGAGGTTCCTGGTGTACTGGTTGTGGGCACAGAAACGGGACATTGTAGCCATCAGACAAACAGCCTGTGACAAATACTCATTTCACGATACATTAACAAAACTCCAAAAGGCTCCAACAGCAGAACTTTACGCTCTGCTCCTCTGATGTCGCCATTTTTGTCTCTGATAACTTCTGATCACTTCTGATCCCTCGTTGGCGGCTCTTTCTGATTGGTTGTTGTCATCCTTGGCAAAAAACGGGCGGCATGACCATCCCGATAAATATCAAACATGTTTGAAAATTAGTGAGGCGGCTCAGACGAGTCTGTGAGTCGATCGTGGGGCTTAAGATTGATCCGTCATCCACTCACACTAGAAGATGGGGGCTGATCTTGGTCCCGGACCAGATTTCTCCACCATCAGGGTCAGGTCATCCTGAGAATCCTGTAGCGTGAGCCAGACTCAACAGCAACAAAGAAGTGTGGTTAGGAATGGATCTTCTCTTGTACAAACATTTGGGCTGAACCCAAACTGGACTAAGGGTTCTACACCTGATCCAGAATTTGCACACCAAGCGTTGACCCAGAGTCATGACTGCGTGAAAGGCAGCCGGGTGGTAAAGAAAAGCTCAGTGAGCCACAGAGAGACCAACTGTCTGTGTATCAGGCTGTAAACCTGCTTCTTTCTGCTGTAAAGGTTTGAACATGGAGCTCTATGGGGACTGGCTCACTGCTGAAGCAGCCTCCTGTGGTGACTTATAGAACTGCAGGTTCTTTTCTTGTATTTTCATGATCTCATTACTGGTTGTGTTGAATTTTAATCAAAGAAACGTCAGAATTTTGTTTCTTGCCTCTCCAAAATTGTTTCCCGAAGTCTGGATTGTGTTTTAATCGTATCTTTGGATTTTATTTATCTAAATAAGTCACAGAAAAATCCATCTTGCAGTTGTTGTGAAAGAATGAAGGAACTATAATGTGCAGAAGTTGTTTTTTGTTCCAGCCTGTAAACGTGTTTATTTCTGCTGCAGAGTTTGAGACTTTAACATGGAGCTCCAAGGGGAGAGACTGATGTTTGGAGACAGCCTCTAGTGGACACTCAGAGAACTGCTCCTCTTGTTTCTACCTCTGTCAGGACTTGTGCTCACATCATCCACAGTTTACAGACAGATCTGGGTTTGTTGTGAAGCTAACACAGACAGGTTTTTTTTTTCCTCATTTTTCGACTGATTTTATTTCCATTTTCAAACTTTCCCTCCTCGTCCTCAACAGACTCATGTTGGAGAATCCACCATAATTCAGTCCTCCTGAGTTATTCCAGCAGCCAGCAGTGAGATGCCAACCCCATGAGCGTCTCCTGGGTTAGCGTAGCTCTACCTCTTCTGACAGGCCTCACATGAAGCCTGACTTCACCTTGAGAGCTCTGGACTCCACCGACTGTGCACAGCGAGAAGCACCGCTGTGGTAACCATGGAGTGAGTGCCCCGAGGCATGATGGGCTACGGTGAATTCTGACCACTCCTGACACGAGTTTTCTACCAAATTGGGTCATGTTTCTGGAGTATTTGCCCTGGTTAGCACTTTCCTCATGTAGTCTTCTTCTCATCTTACACTTCCAGAGTTTGATTTCTGCAGGAGGACGAGGGCTCAAAGGGATGGGTCAGGGTTTGTGAAGGAGGCTGTATGAGGTACTTGTGAATAGAGAGTGTGTTAAATACAGTAGATGGAGTTAACATGGCTCCTACTAGGAGAGCTGACGCTGAGGCTAAGCTACGACTCCCTGTGGACGGAGTTTGGGAGAAACGTGAGTTAAATACTTTTCACTGATCTGCGTCTTTAACAAACAGAGAGGAGCCTGCTCCCTCTGCAGATGAAGTGATGTTCTGTTGAGCAACAATTGCCTCAGGACTTGTATGTGAGGATGGATAACACACTTCTCTTTTTGCAAATGAACAAAATCAAGGCCAACATATCCCCACAGCTGGTGCAGAATGATATATTCTGAAGCCAAGTACAGGCCAAAGCAGATCAGACCTCAAAATTCAGTTTTTTATCTTTTAAAAACCCAATAAAACGTTTCCTCGGCCTGTTATCGTTTGCTTTAAAGAGAGAGAGGGGGGGGGGGGGGTGTTGTCCTTTTTAACTTGGTCCTTCTGGTGTCTCCAAATCTCTGTTTTTCTCTCACTGGTGTTTTAGGAAACCCTTATTTCAGCCTCTGTCTGAAACACTTCTTTTAAGCTGCTGTCTCTTTAAGGCTCCTCACTCCATGAACCCCATTCCTTCTGATTGGCCAGCCCTCTGGAGGCCTATCAGGGGCGGTCCTCTGTGTTTGAGGCCCATCCATCCAGAGATCTTAATGTGATGACCTCGTCTTGTGGAGATCTCTCAAAGATCTGGTGCTATTTTTAGAACTGATTGTTTTGATCAGTGTACAGACTGATTTGGAGATTTCTACGACATATGAATATGTAGAAGTTCCTGTTCCTTTAATATCCAGATTCATATCAGCCTTGAAGCCTTGTTCTGTATAATAGTCATGTCCCTGTACTGTAGCTACTCCAGCTTCACCATGCAGCCCTCATAAAGCAGCGACCTGAAGAAACAGCATCTGTTTAAACATTGACTTTGAGCCGTATCTGTCAGAGCCTTTGGAAAGTCATAAAACTGACTGGAAACATGAGTCTCTTAATCTCTGTTTTCACCCTCATAAAACAGTTTTTTTTTCTAACATGGATATGATTCTGTACTGTGAGGAGCCGGCTCCCAGCTTTAATGTCATCATCTCATTCAGTATGCTGCTCGTGCGCTCTGGGAACGATGGCCCCGCAGCCCTCAGGCTGTTCGCTCAGCATTATCGCTGAGCCTGGGCCGCTGCCATACACCATCATCTCTACTCAGCACAACACAGCCTGCTTACAGGAAAACGTCCTCTCTGTAAAAAAAAACAAAGTGATTATCCCCGACTCTTAATCAGGGTTCAGGGGATGTTTCACACAGACCCTCATTTAACCTGAGAGCTGACTGACTGACATCCAGCCTCATTTCAGTCCTTCAGTCCTTCAGTTCTGACTTCCATCTCTGTCAGAGAACAGCGTTAGCTTAAAATCACATCAGAACGTCGTTTTATTCCACTTGAACATGCTAAACTCACTAGTTTTTTACAGATGCTTAAATTACCCTCTAACAGGACCAAGATAAATGAAGCCTTTCTCAACTGCAGTTCTGCTTGTGTCCACTAGAGGCTGTCTCCAAAAGTGAGTCAGTCCCCATAGAGCTCCATGTTCAAATGTCAGACTCAACAGCAGAAACGATCATCTTTACAGGTGGTTAGGTGAAGAAGTACAACTCATTTTTTATATCAAGAATTAAAGTGATGTATATTTAGGGGCGTGGCCTCTTCCAGTGACAGGTGGGGGATGCTGGTTGTCTTGGGGTTAGGGGTTCCCAAACTTTTCAGCCTGCAGCCTTTAAAAAAGCAGTGCTGGAAAAAAGTGCATAAATAGACCAAAGATACTTTAACTCATGGATGTCAAATCAGACGACCTGCGTGCACAGTTCACACATCACTGTTTCCTAAATGAATCTGTGAAGACTGACACCATCGTTATCCTGGTTTACTCACCTCATCAGACGTTTTCTGTTTGCATGGTTTGATATCAAACTTAAACCCCATTAGTGTTTATTATATTTTCACAATAACTGATGAAATATGCAGTTGTAATTAGTTTTTGATTTTAATTTTTGGTATTTCAATTCAATTCAAATTCATTTCAAAATAAGCTTTATTATTTATTTATTTCATGACCCCCAAATCAGCGTTTTTCAACCCCAACTTCAGGAACCACGATGCTAGGTGTCCTGACAGCTACTTTGGTCCCTGAACTCAACACCTGGGCCGCTTTTTGAACATTTTTACATGTAAATATCAGACAAATCATCTGTTTTTCTGTGCTCGCTGCTAACAGACCAAACAAGAAGGCTGACCTACTGTGCAGCTTTTACTGTGGGTTGAATTCTACTATTTTCACTGATAAATTAGCACGAACTGGCAGCTGTCGCTGTCTGTGCTCACCATTCCTAGCTTGTTAGCTTGTTCTGTGTTTATCTTATATTGATTTATCTATGGGTTAGCTTTGTTTCACATTCTATGTTAGCATTAGTAGCCTCAAAGATAATAAATTTGGTCAGCTACTGATGCCAAAACAATCTTAGTCTGTTGAAAACACAGCTGCTAACTTGTTGTTTCTCCAGCTAATAAATTAGCTTTCAGCACAGACTGCATTTGCTTACCCCTTGCTCCACGTTAGCTTCCTCCTTTTGTCCATATGTGGTCATGTCTGAGCCAATAATAACGATGTTTGTAGACGATGTGCCAAACTTTGGGCTTCCTAAACAGTGAACGAACCAATATTAGCCTGAGTTAATGGATGTTTGCAGATTTTTGTTTTTAAACTCTTGATTTGAGGCTTCACGTCTTAAATGAGTCGTCAACTGGATGCAAAGACTATTTTCTCTTACTTGGTGAAGCTCCACGGCTGGTGATGTAACGATCTCTCTGTTATGTCTGGATGCTCCTGAGTCAAAACAACAGCAGGGTTTCTCAGTGAAACGCAGCCAGCGTTAAAAAATTTAGACCAATCTGTCAGCTTTAAAAAACCGGACTGACATTGAACCCTGCCTTTTTCTGGTGTTTTGTGTTTCTTCTTGTCTTGTTGTCTTCTTTTCTACGATACACTCGGGCGTACAGCCAGCTCCCCGTTGCATTCTCATGATGGTGCCAGATTCACGGACCTGCAGCTGCAAAAAGATGTGTTTTCCATTTGTAGTTAGTTTAGAAAAGATGAATAAATTTCCTGTTCCATGAAGCGCAGATCATGAGTGACATGAAGAAAATAACTATAATAAATGTCACCAAGCAGGTCAGTGAGCAGGAAAAATGTCACCAGCATCAAAAATAACAAAGTCAGAGCGGATCAGAGTTCAGATTTTAAGGGTTAGAAATCAGAATGAGAGCAAAATCAAGAGCAGGAAAACTCAGACTGCTCCATATTTTCAGACATACATCACATAGATGTAGGGTTATAATGTTGGTTAGTCATAATTACACACACACTTAATGACATCACAAAGTTCGAGAACCCCTCTGATGTTTAAGTTCTAGAATTCTCCACAACTGGCCAATCAGAGGAAAAATGGAGGTGAGTAGGAAGGAGGGGCCCTTAAAGAGACAGTGCTGGAAATCTCCTGTGCTCGATGGGCTGAATCACTCACTGTGTACAGAATGAACAGTGTCTCTTCATCTCTGCCTAATGCGAGTTTTGGTACTAAAAGATCGCCTGCAGGGTCGCTGCTGCAGCTACAGCGACCTGGCTGGATGAGTTCAAGGGACTGTGAGGACTTTCTGAGTGATCTAGAAAACGTCTCACTTCTAGATATCTGCCTGATCCTAATCCACAACTTAAGATAGGGTTAGGGTTAGGGTTAGGCCAAGAGTGAAGAGAGAGTTGCAGTCTCCATGACAACACCACGCCAGCTGATGAAGTTTTTATCTTTATTTTTTTTTGCACTATTTATTCTGTTGTTTACATTCTATTTTTACCTACTTATTCTCCATTGCACTGATATCTATTTTTAGCTCTTGTACTTTTTTTTTTTAAGTTAAATAGACTATATTTTTTGTAATGTTTACACTGAATCTCATCCCATCTCTGCTGTAACTCGAAGCCAAGCATCGACATTTCATTGCCAAGATCTCACTGATGTGTTTTTTTGTGAAATGACAAATAAAGGAAGTCTAAGTCTAAGTCTTATCAGAGAGAAGAGAGATCTGAGTTTGTCTCTGCTGGAAACGATTTCTGTGATTAATTTAGTAGAGATGGTGGAGACTGGAGCTGAACTGACAGAAAAAGGACAGAAGAGAAGAAGAAAGATAAACAGGAGAGAGATAGAGCACAGGCTAAAGGCTAAACCATGATCTAAAGGTTGAAACATGAGCTAAAGGCTGAAACGTGAGCTAAAGGCTAAAACGAGCTAAAAGCTGAAACATGAGCTAAAGGCTGAAACATGAGCTAAAGGCTGAAACATGAGCTAAAGGCTGAAATGTGAGCTAAAGGCTAAAACATGAGCTAAAGGCTAAAACATGAGCTAAAGGCTGAAACGTGAGCTAAAGGCTAAAACGTGAGCTAAAGGCTGAAAAATGAGCTAAAGGCTGAAACGTGAGCAAAAGGCTAAAACATGAGCTAAAGGCTGAGACATGAGCTAAAGGCTGAGACATGAGCTAAAGGCTGAAACGTGAGCTAAAGGCTAAAACATGAGCTAAAGGCTGAAACATGAGCTAAAGGCTGAGACATGAGCTAAAGGCTGAAACGTGAGCTAAAGGCTAAAACATGAGCTAAAGGCTGAAACATGAGCTAAAGGCTGAGACATGAGCTAAAGGCTAAAACGTGAGCTAAAGGCTAAAACATGAGCTAAAGGCTAAAACATGAGCTAAAGGCTAAAACATGAGCTAAAGGCTGAAACATGAGCTAAAGGCTGAAACGTGAGCTAAAGGCTAAAACATGAGCTAAAGGCTGAAACGTGAGCTAAAGGCTAAAACATGAGCTAAAGGCTGAAACACAAGATAAATGCTAAAACATGGGCTAAAGGCTAAAATAAGAAGAACAAGAAAAGTAGTGTTAAAAAGAAGATCTGATCTCCATTCATTTCCAAAATAGAACCACGGTACTTTTTAACCTGAGCTACACAAACCTTGAGAACTCCTGAGGTGAGTAAGGAAGGATAGTGACGTGTCAGATTAATTTAGGAACACAGCAGTATATATGTGCACAAATGTGACTGGATTCTCTGCTGTAGAGCTAAATGAAGTATCTTATGTTTTTGTTTTGTTTGTTTTGATTGGCCTGTCAGTGTATTCCCACAGCAGGGCGTCGCTGGGCCCTGCAACAAGATTTTGTGGATAAGACGTATAAAACGACTTTCTGCTTTGCTAACTTTTCTAAACACTATATAATAACGTCTGAAGAGAAGCACCTTGAAAGCAATAAGAATAAAAATAATGAGGCTCTGTACAGCCTCAGGCGCTTCTAAATATTATATTTTGGGTTTTCGTCTGAAGTTTTTCGAATGGAAAGAAAAACTGAGTCCTTGGATTAGAGATTAGAGAGTGGCAGTGTGCATTTAAATATCATGACCCATCATGAGCTGTAGTTTCAGCAGGATTTCACAGCTGCATTATTTCATCAGATGATGAACAGGCTGGAGGATTTCCCACTAACACATCAGACATTAAGACTCGATATATTCTTTAATACCAGTTTAAATAAAAGAGCGGCTGAAGAGGGATGTCTTCAGATAAAAGCTGAAAGAGGAGCAGAGAGAGAGAGAGAGGAGGAAACGGGGGGCCTGGCTGTGGATCCTTTAAATTTAATTAAGGATCTGATGAGAGAGCGTCTCGGTGACAGAGCAGCCTCTGTGCTCATGATGGAGGGATCACTGCTCTCTCATTAATTGCTCAATCAGCCAAAGGAATGTGATCCGTGCTAATTAGAAGGCCTCTCCTTCCATCATGGGGCTGCAGTGTAATTACAGTCAGCCTGATGGCACCAGTGTGCAGTACCAGACGCGTCCTGTGGGGCTCCCTCTCTCTCTCTCTCTCTCTCTCTCTCTCTCTCTCTGCAGGAACTCTGGCTGCAGCTACATGATAATATAATTATTGCATTTACTCTGATTATGGGAATAATTAAGCTGTTGACTTGCTTTTCCAGAGGAGGATTTGCTCATGTTCCCTCTTTGTGCAGGCTGGGAGGCTCCGATTAGAGCATGAAGAAGACGCTAAAGGAACAGAACAAATGGTTTCTGGTGTGACTCCCCTCTAATGTGACCTATATAACACCTCTCTGAGCGAGACATGGCCTCAGGATGTCAGCCGCTGTCTTTTTAAACCCTCAGTTTGACATTTTGGCTGCAGAAAATTACTCTGACAGCCTCCATATTGGTTCTCTGGAGCCAGAAATGACCATATTTGGACAAGAGGGCGGAGTCTAGAGAAGTTAAAGTTATCAATTATTGGCATGAACTGAGAAACTTAAAGAGAGGGTATTACGCTCACTTTGAGGCCTCATGTTGTCCTGCCGGTAGCTTTAGATCAGCTCTATATGACTTTAAACGAGCTTTACTTGCTGCTGTCTTTGAGAAATCTACTTCCTGTGTCTGAAAGACTTCCTGTCAGCTACTGCCTCTTTAAGAGCCGTGTCCACCAAGGCAGGTGTTTTTAGGGGTGTGCAATGAGTCAGTCCTAAAAAATTGCACCAGTCAGGTGACTTTCTCTTCTGTATGGACCTCCACCTTTGCTGTTGAAAAAGCCCCGCCTCTTTTTGATTCTGATTGGTCGGGGATCCAGAGATGACGTTGATGACAGCACGTTGCTGATGCTGAATTTACTCCACAGCTTTTGTCCTCCAGGGTCAAACTGACCTGGTCTGTTTTGACTGCTTTTAAATAATGAGGTATAAAATGATCTCCAAATGTTTTTGTTTCTCTTTTTCAGTGAACTTGTTTCCGACATACTAACATATATTTTACATTCATTTTTTTAATATATTGTCTGGTAGACCTTATTTACATAAAACTACACCTAATTTTTTATTAAAAGAAAAAAAAGAAATTCTGTTTTTTTTTCACCAAGGTCATTATCAGAGGCACACGAGTTGATGGAATACTACAGACAGGTTTACATCAAAGGTGAGCCAAAATATTTGGAAGCTCTTTCAGTTTTTTATAGGATGGAAAGGTGTGCAAATAGTCACACCTGTTGTCCTCCCAGGCCAAATTGCAGGGGCTGTATTTATTTTTATAAAACATAATTTGACGTAAATTGTCAAAAGTAATTTTTCCTGTAAAGACCGTAGAATGGAACAATCCATGTGATTTCAGGCAGTTATATTGGAGAAAACCAAAGTTATCGCTTATTTTTCTGGCTCTTGATGCTTTTATTTTGAAAGGAATGGACAGTGAACAGGGCAGGAAACAGGGCGAGCAGGGCGAGCGGGGTGAGTGACGTGTGGGAAAGGTGCCACAGTTTGGATTTGAGCCCAGGCCACCTGCTGGAGGACTTGCCTCTTGGGGCGCTCCGTGTGTAATGTTTAAAATATGGCGGCTGAATAACCATCTTGTTTCTCGTGTCCTGAGAATCTGATGATGGTGGTCAGCAGCTGACCAGGGGTTATTCATTGAACTTTAACAGCAAAGAAAGCAACATGGGGCTCTGTGGGGATCACTGTCACTTTTGGAGACAGCCCCTAGTGGACACTTGGAGAACTGCACCTTTTCACAGCAATGTAAGTTTCTGTTTGAAGCTGTTTAAAAAGTTTGGAGAGTGGATAATGTTTCATAAAATGTTGAGTTGAAGTATCTTTGCTTCTCCAGACTTCAACATGAATAATTCATGTCTGGACTGTAGCTGAAGGGCAGTGTGATGTGTTCTGTGTGTCGTTGGGTCTTGTGGGATCAGCAGGGTGTGAGGTGAAGTGTCAGCCAGGAGATCAGATGTTTCTGTCTTCTGTGTGGATCCCTGAGCCCTCGCCGTCCCTCTGACGCAGCTGCTCCTCGTCCCCTTCCTGTAACCTCCTCCTCTGCTGCCGAGCGCTAACCCACTTCCACGTGTCGCCTGGCTCTGCTGTAAAATTCATAACCACTGTTTGACATTGGAAAAAAAGACAGCGTGCAGTTTTTCCGCCTTGAGGTAGGAGGAGCGTTGTGCACTTCATCCTGCAGGTCAAGGTCCTGCCCTCACACGTCAGTCAGGAGCAGGAATCGTCTCCTTGTGCTGCCTGAGGCGCAGGTTGCAGGCTTCAGTGCAGACACCACAGACACGAGACATCTGAGCATGAATATGCAAAGTCAAAGCAGCCGCGCAGCATTCAGGGAGGTTTCAGCTCGTCTGAGAACAAACTGTGAGGAGCAAATAAACCCGAGTTTGAAGTCTGTAGAAATGTCTTCACTGCTTTGTTTTTACCTTTTGTTTGTTGGGCGGATGTCAGTGAAGCTAAATTTACCCCTCAGGTGTTCCTGACGTCACCTGGAGTAGCTCCTGTTCATGTGTTTGTGGTGAGTCTCAGTTTGACTGTAAACAGTAAAGCTCTGTTTCCACCAAGCGGTCCGGTCTGGATCAGTACAGTTCGGTACGGGTCGGATGGGTTAAACCTGATCCTGTTTGTGTTGCCACAGCCAACCGTGTCCTTCCTGGTAGGCGGCATGTCAGCTGGAAAAAAAACACGGAATCGGAGTTTAAAGGAATCTGTGTGTCTGTATATGTGAGGTACAAAGAAACAAAGAGCCGAGTTTAAAGATGAAGCTGTCAGAGGGTTTACTCCAATCAGAGGGCTGGATCTTCATTTTTTCTTTTGTTTGTGTTCGTGGGTGTAACTCAGGCTGAGACCTTTAACTTTTGTGTTTTTTGGCCTGATTTGGCTGTTTTTTTTTGTTTGACCGATCAGCGGTAGAGAATTGGATTACTTTAGTTTTTTTTTCTTCTTTCTGGGACTGAGGATTATTGGGCATGAGATCAACAGAGTGAAGTCGGACTGAAACCAAACCGGGTCTCATATTTTGTGAGAGGACAGGACAGAGGATAGAGCTGAAAACAGGGTGAGAGAGGGGAGGGACAAGTGGGAAAGTCACCACCGGTGGGACTTGAACCCAGGCTGCCAGCTGAAGGGCTTTACCGTATGGAGCGCGACCTAGACCACTGGGCCATCTGCGCACCCCAAACGATTGGGCGTTAAGAGTGAAAGCTTCGACCTTCTTATTTCGTTTGAATCATTTTTTGTTAGTTTTGGTGCGATCAGTGTTTACGTTAACGTGGGAACCATTAAAACTATCAAACTAAATTAAAACTTACCGCTGTCACACAGGAAGTGATGATTCTTTCCACCAATCAACAGAGTGCAGTGTTTCTAGCTCCACCCTCTGGGGTTGGATCAGTATGTCGGTTATTTGGGGATCAGTCCTGGTTTTAGTCAAAGGAAATGTTACAAAATGTGGGCTGAGACGAACCGAACTGAACCGAACCAAACTGAGCCGAACAGAACCGAACCGAACTGAACTGAACCGAACCAAGCCGAACTGAACCGAACTGAACTGAGCCGAACTGAACCGAACTGAACTGAACCGAACTGAACTGAACTGAACTGAACCGAACCGAACCGAACTGAACTGAACTGAACTGAACCGAACCGAACCGAACCGAACTGAACTGAACTGAACCGAACCGAACTGAACTGAACCGAACCGAACCGAACCGAACTGAACCAAACCAAACCGAACCGAACCGAACTGAACTGAACTGAACCGAACTGAACTGAACCGAACCGAACTGAACTGAACCGAACCGAACTGAACTGAACCGAACCAAACTGAACCGAACCGAACCAAACTGAACCGAACCGAACTGAACTGAACCGAACCAAACCAAACTGAACCGAACCGAACTGAACCGAACCGAACTGAACCAAACTGAACCGAACCGAACTGAACTGAACCGAACCAAACTGAGCCGAACTGAACCGAACTGAACCGAACTGAACTGAACCGAACTGAACCGAACCGCTCGGTGGAAACGGGTCTTTAGTCCCACAGAGGCTTCTCTCTGTCCTCCTTCAGCAGCATGAAGCTGAAACACAAACTGATTTTCTTGTGATGAACGTCTCTTCATGAGTCAAAAGTCAGGTTTTGTCAGGTCTGTCCACAAGAGAAGAAGAAAACCGGTTTAAAGGTGTTTGTTGAATTGAGGTCTACAAAGAGGACCAGGAGGAGGATTAGGTCTGTGGGAGGTCTACAGTTCTGACATCAAGGACAGACAGACATGAACAAGATGTTTCACCCCAAGAGTTGAGTTAAACTAACGTCCTGTTTCTCACAAGGCCAACAGCCAATCAGAGTTGAGGATATAAGGCTGGTTAAAGCCAGGAGACACACTGAGTTTGTGATTCTACATTCAGCCGTCATGTTTTGGGAACTTGTCTGAGTAAAGAGCGTTTCAGGACACGTCTGGATGCTCCTGAACATGAGAGTGATGTTCTGGGGGCTGAATCCTCCTGATCCTCCGTGGATAAAGGAAGAATTTACATTTATAAAGACGTGCTCCCTGAGAGTGAAACGATTGCTGGGACTTTTACAGAGGAAAACTGAAAAGATATACGCTGGTGGAAAAAAACTACATTCACACTCAGAGGTTAATAGAATTCATAAAACAGGATGAGAGGGCTTTTATTTTGGTGACCAAGGTGACTCCAGGAGTGAAGTGATCCAGAGAGACGTCCTCTGACGGACCGTGGAGCCTTCACTCGTGAAATATCCTCAATTTATGCAAACTTTTCCTTTTTCCCCTCAGCTGTACCCCGAGGTTTGAGCGCCTAATTATTCACATCTTGTATTTAAATGCAAATACAGATTAATAAGTAAAAATCTGCCCATTTTTTATCCTCACAAGCAAAGAGAGTGTGTGAAGGAGAGGTTCACATGCTGTTCTCATCCATCACACGTCTCGTATGGATTAAACCTAAAACCTAATTTCTCAACATCTGGAAGGAAAACACGTCTTTAAAGAGAGATTTCTCCTCCGCTGGGCTCGGTTTCTTCACCTGATGTTAAATTACGTTTCCAGACGTGTCAGAGATGAAATTAGTTGCTCTCTTTCCCGCTCCATGCTTTATTTACACCATGATGAACTTCCTCCTCTTCATCAGGGCGGTGTCGGAGCACGTCTCCATTTTCCTCTGATATTTAATTCAGCAGCCATGTGATTTAAAAGTTCAAATGCGGACATGGATATTTTCTGATTCTCCCTCCTGTCACTGTCTAATAAATGCTTTCTACATATTTTATCGAAGACTATGTAAAGTTTATTTAAGGACCTGCATATTTAATGGAAATGAATCATCTCGTCTCTCGCCTCTGATAATCCACAGAGGAATTACTAAAGTGTCTCCAGCACCGTGAAAGATTTAGAGCAGCATCTCCATCACACAGAGGCGTTCACCATCAAGAGTCAAACAAGGACTTTTAATACAGTTCAGATACTGGATTACATTCCTCTGTGAGGGTGAGCCTTTAGCTAATACCAAGAACTGGACCCTGAAGACATCATGAGAATAATTCTAACAAAACTGAACTTCAAGGAAATGACGCTCTGTAAATCAGCACTACCGTCTCTGAAAAACTGATGTAGTGCCCGAGCAGCTGTGACAGACGTCTGTATGGAGAGCAACAGCAGGAGGAACACAGTCCAGAGTCACAACGACCCACAGGAGGGTTTATTTCTCTCTAGAAACAGAAGCTGTAGTGTTCAGATTTCCTGACTTCCTGGGAAATCAATCTTTGCTTAAAGTCGTTTATTTCTCCTGGATGGAGACAACAAAACACCAAAAACACGCCCTGTTTTTAGTTTGAGGTTCCTTATCTACGTGAACCAAGAAAACGACGGCGTAATAACAGGAATGATATTACAGACTGGTCAAAATGATGGAAACAGACTGTCAGACTGTCAAAATGTTGGTACTCCTGTTGAGGGGAAAAAGGAAAAACAAACATGGAGTCATTATTTCAGCCTCCTTCCTTTACATGTATGAAGCATCTCAAACCGTCCTCTCTCCTCTCTCTCCTCTCTCTCCTCTCCTCTCTCCTCTCCTCTCTCCTCTCCTCTCTCCTGTCTCCTCTCTCCTCTCTCCTCCCCTCTCTCCTCTCTCCTCTCTCCTCTCTCCTCTCCTCTCTCCTCTCCTCTCTCCTGTCTCCTCTCTCCTCTCTCCTCTCTCCTCCCCTCTCTCCTCTCTCCTCTCTCCTCTCTCCTCTCTCCTCTCTCCTCTCCTCTCTCCTCTCTCCTCTCCTCTCTCCTCTCTCCTCTCTCCTCTCTCCTCTCTCCTCTCCTCTCTCCTGTCTCCTCTCTCCTCTCTCCTCCCCTCTCTCCTCTCTCCTCTTCTCTCTCCTCTCCTGTCTCCTGTCTCCTCTCTCCTGTCTCCTCTCTCCTTTCCTGTCTCCTCTCTCCTGTCTCCTGTCTCCTCTCTCCTGTCTCCTCTCTCCTGTCTCCTCTCTCCTGTCTCCTCTCTCCTCTCTCCTGTCTCCTGTCTCCCCTCTCCTGTCTCCTCTCTCCTGTCTCTTCTCTCCTGTCTCCTCTCTCCTGTCTCCTCTCTCCTCTCTCCTGTCTCCTGTCTCCCCTCTCCTGTCTCCTCTCTCCTATCTCTTCTCTCCTGTCTCCTCTCTCCTGTCTCTTCTCTCCTGTCTCCTATCTCCTCTCTCCTCACTCCTGTCTCTTCTCTCCTGTCTTCTGTCCCCTCTCTCTTCTCTCCTGTCTCCTCTCTCCTGTCTCTTCTCTCCTGTCTCCTATCTCCTCTCTCCTGTCTCCTCTCCTGTCTCCTGTCTCCTGTCTCCTCTCTCCTCTCTCCTCTCTCCTCTCCTCTCTCCTGTCTCCTCTCTCCTGTCTCCTCTCTCCTCTCTCCTCTCTCCTATCTCTCCTCTCCTCTCTCCTCTCTCCTCTCTCCTCTCTCCGCTTCCCTCTCTCCTCTTTCCTCTCTCCTCTCTCCTGTCTCTTCTCTCCTCTCCTCTCCTCTCTCTCCTCTCTCCTCTCTCCTCTCTCCTGTCTCTTCTCTCCTCTCCTCTCCTCTCTCTCCTCTCTCCTCTCTCCTCTCTCCTGTCTCTTCTCTCCTCTCCTCTCCTCTCTCTCCTCTCTCCTCTCTCCTCTCTCCTGTCTCTTCTCTCCTCTCCTCTCCTCTCTCTCCTCTCTCCTCTCTCCTCTCTCCTGTCTCTTCTCTCCTCTCCTCTCCTCTCTCTCCTCTCTCCTCTCTCCTCTCTCCTGTCTCTTCTCTCCTCTCCTCTCCTCTCTCTCCTCTCTCCTCTCTCCTCTCTCCTGTCTCTTCTCTCCTCTCCTCTCCTCTCTCTCCTCTCTCCTCTCTCCTCTCTCCTGTCTCTTCTCTCCTCTCCTCTCCTCTCTCTCCTCTCTCCTCTCTCCTCTCTCCTGTCTCTTCTCTCCTCTCCTCTCCTCTCTCTCCTCTCTCCTCTCTCCTCTCTCCTGTCTCTTCTCTCCTCTCCTCTCCTCTCTCCTCTCTCCTGTCTCTTCTCTCCTGTCTCTCCTCTCCTCTCCTCTCCTCTCTCTCCTCTCTCCTCTCTCCTCTCTCCTGTCTCTTCTCTCCTCTCTCCTCACCCCAGGTTTCCAAAGCAGCTGCAGACCTGATGGCGTACTGCGACGCCCACATACGCGAGGACCCGCTCATCATGCCCGTCCCGGCCTCTGAGAACCCTTTCCGGGAGAAGAAGTTCTTCTGCAGCATCCTCTGATGAGCCGCCGGTTGAGCTGTGCGAGCGAGCGCAGGCATGGCGTTTTCTGGCTTACCTGTCTTCACCACACCTGAAGCCACTGGCCAATAGGCGTTGAGTTGAGTTTTGCCAGGCGGACACTCTGTTGTTGGTCAGCTCTGTCCCGGTGGCTGGAGGGTTTTTTTGGGGGGGAGGGAGTCGGCTACCAAACTGGCAACCCAGTGAGCGTCTCATGTCTTGTTAATAGGTTTGTTATTGCTTCGTTCTTAGAGATCAGCCTTGCTCAGTGCTTAATGAGATGAGAGATTTTCTTTTTCGTGCTAGATCCGAACATGCCTCAGGAAACAGAAATTCGCCCAGTGTCTTTGACCTTTTTTAGCATTTATTAACCCCTTCCTTTAATCCCGCCATGTTTGAGTTACCTTAAAGGAACAGTGCAGCTTTTTTCCCTCAGTGCTTTCAGTGAACAGGTTTGCCTCTTTGTAGCAACACTCACCTGAAAGCAGGGCTCAAATTCGGCTCTTCCCTCAGCAGCGGTTTCTGTTTCAATTTGCCTGCAGAGTCACCAACAATTAACCCGCTCGGTTTAGAGCTGCGGCTCAGATTCAGATCAGGGCAGCGGGACCTCGCCTCACATATAAATTATTTCACTTTGTGCAAAACGGCATCGCTAATAAGGAGGCTGGTTTCTGCAGCCACAGATCTGCTTCCATTGACTAACATTTGAAACGAGGCGCAACGAGCGTTAACGTCTCGACTCTTCGACGAGGTCTTCAGGGGAGTCGAACCTTATTTATGAATCCTCTCCTCCTTTAATGCGTTCACTCTCTGCCGCTGTGTTTGATTTACTGCTCGTACACGTCACCGCAACAAAACCACAGATTCTTTCATCCTCCTGCAGCCTTGAATGAAACACTCTCCCTCCTTTCTTCTTCTTCTTCTTCTTCTTCTTCTTCTTCTTCTTCTTTGGTTGTTTTCTGGGCATGTTTCCTGAGCCTGAGTCTTTTTGCCTGTCCTAGAGTGAATGGCACGGCCTTCCACATTAAAGCCAAACCAGAGGCCTGCATGTTTCTCCGCTCCTTTTTGACAGCCTCCTCCGTTTCCGAGGGCCTGTCGGTCTTTTTCCAGTGTACAGTATGTTACAGTGCCAACTCCTGCGGGCGCGGCGTGCTCCTCACACGGCCGCCTCGCAGCCTTTTCTTTTTTCTTTTTTTTTTTTTTCCTGTTTCTGTTCGTTTTGGAAGAAAAAGCACACCGTCGAAGAGTTTCCTTTAAATGGTAGTTGAATAGCATTTGCTGATTTTTACGATGAGTCGTTCTGATCGTTCTGAATATTGTTATTATGAGTAGTATTATGAATATTTGTCGCACAGCACTGACAGCTAAATGACGTGTAGTGCTACTAAGCTTGTATGATATTTAGGTAAAACATTTATAAAACATGCAATTATTGATACTATCTGAGTATTTTTTAAAAACAAAGCGAAGGGTCGGTTTACATAAAATGATCCCTGCGGTGGTTCAGGCTTTTTGCATCCTCGTTTCTGTAAACTTTAAGAAATCTCCTCTCGGTACTTGAACAGCCATGGCGTTAGGAATCCAACAGATGAATATCATCGGGCTACAGTTGTTTTCAGGTCTCTATTTCCCTCCGAAACCACCTGAGGGCGCGCCCTCTGACCTCACCTGAAGGATGGTGCCAAATCTGAAACAGAGAAATATTACGGCTAGAGATGAATATTGCATGGATTTATTTCTATCTATAACAGAGAGAACTACTATGATATGAAATATTGCCTCTTCATTGACTTTCTGGGTGCTACTCTGCACATATGTGGACGATGTGCAGCTGTATTCATGAATGGTTTGTTCGTTTTGGTAAAACTAATAGCATTTAAATAGCAGGCTTTGTAAATCCTTTGACGGATCAAATGAATTAAAGGAAACGGCAAAACAAACCTGGAGTGTGTTTGATGTTTCTGCCTCCTGTCTGTCTCTGCAGTCCGTCTGATCGCTCTGAAAGGCGACTAAAAAATCGTTGCGGGTCTCACAGAGGAGTGTGTGTTCTGTGTGTTCTGTGTGTTCTGTGTGTTCTGCTGGTGTGTGCTGGAGACCTCCTGTGGCTGAGCTGAACCACGGGCCAGATGGATGAAACGTTAGTGTGTCCGGTGTGTTTTTAAAAGGCTGCGGATCGATTCAGCCTCAGAGCGTTTACTCCAGAAGAAACTGAGCAGAGAAACTCTCTCTCTCTGCCTCTCTCTCTCTCTCTCTCAGTGATCCAAGCTTCTACATCTTGTGCACGTTTACGTTTCCTGTGAAACAAACCAAAACAAAGTTTTCCACACGGTGACGTCTCTCTAACCTACAGCTTCTTCCTGAGTGAAGCTTCAGCTCTGTGCGCTCTGCAGGAACTCAACAGCTCCTCCAGCCGACGTCTTCAAATGTTTTTATCAGGATGTGAAAATGTGAGAGTTCAAAAAAACACGTCAGAGGAAACACGACCGGATTAAAGTTAGAAAACTATTCAGAAAGCAGGATGAGAAACATTCAGAGCTAAAAACCTTTTTTCTCCATCCTTCCTTCATTTCATCCTTTCCTCATTTTCTTTCTCCTTTCCTTCCTTCCTTCCCTACCTTTCTTCCTTCCTTTTTCCCTTATTTTGCTTCCTTCCTTTCTTTCCTATGTTTATTCCTCCTTTTCCTTTCCTTCCTCCTCATTATTCCTTCCTTTCTTCTTTTTTCCCTTTTCCCCATTCCTTCCTTCCTTTTCATCCTTCCTTTATTTCCTTCCTTCCTTTTTATCCTTCCTTTATTTCCTTCCTTCCTTACTTCTTTTCCCCATTACTTCCTTCCTTTTTATCCTTCCTTTATTTCCTTCCTTCCTTACTCCTTTTCCCCATTCCTTCCTTCCTTTTCATCCTTCCTTTATTTCCTTCCTTCCTTTTTATCCTTCCTTTATATCCTTCCTTCCTTACTCCTTTTCCCCATTCCTTCCTTCCTTCCTTTTTATCCTTCCTTTATATCCTTTCTTCCTTACTCCTTTTCCCCATTCCTTCCTTCCTTTTTATCCTTCCTTTATTTCCTTCCTTCCTTACTTCTTTTCCCCATTCCTTCCTTCCTTCCTTCCTTTTTATCCTTCCTTTATATCCTTCCTTCCTTACTCCTTTTCCCCATTCCTTCCTTCCTTTTCATCCTTCCTTTATTTCCTTCCTTCCTTACTCCTTTACCCCATTCCTTCCTTCCTTTTTATCCTTCCTTTATTTCCTTCCTTTATTTCCTTCCTTCCTTACTCCTTTTCCCCATTCCTTCCTTCTGTCCTTTCTTTTTTCCTTGCCTTCCCATTATCGCTTCCTTTCTTTTCCTTACCTCCTATCGGTCCTTCCTTTCCTTCCTTCCTTCCTTCCTTCCTTCCTTCCTTCCTTCCTTCCAGACTTCCAGAGAAGTCTCTGGACCTGGACTTGGATCTGGATCCTGTTTGTATCTGGTTTCCTCTTCCATGGATCAGTTTGAACCTGACTCTGTTTCTTTGAGCTGGTTCGATGCGTTGACTTCCACTACAGTCTGATCTGTTTGTCTCCGTTCACACTTCGTTCTCAGTTTTGTTCCTTCTGCTCTGAGATTTCTTCAGATTCTTAAATGATTTTATTTACTACAGATCATAAAATCCACTGATGCTGAGGAGGTATTTGCTCACGCGGTCGTTCACAGAGTGACGACCCTCTTGTTGATCGTTATCCAGGCTCGTTGGAGGTTTTTCTCCGGCTGTTTCTCTTCTGGTTCTTATCACAGCCTTCTTGAAGCATGTTGCTGGCGTCAGTGTGAAGTGAGTCTATGTTTATCGTGGTATAACAACACTCTGCAGTTTCAACATTTAATAAGTCGTCTTTGAACTATTTTCAGGCTTTAAATAATTTATAAACCATCTTATTCCACCGGCTCCAAAGCCTTTCTAAAACTATACTTGTGTGTAAATAAAAATGGAAAATAACTGAATGCATCTTTCCAAACCGTACAGAAGCTCCTGAAACATTTATAAAAAAAGAAAAGTCAGGTGTACCTCTGTGATTCATCTAAATCAAATCTAAAGGAGACGGATGTTTTAAAGGGAATTCAGGAGAGCATATTTTAAGCCTTGGCGCAGCTGTGGTGAGAAATAAAATCTTCATTTATTTCAAATTTCAGGCCCTGAAAACTTTTCCTCTGCGTCAGCCTGTCGCTGTGACTGATGGTTTTCTACATGAGCAAAGATTTGTCTCCTAAACTTAACATGCAAACTCTTCTTTCCCTCGAAGCCTCAAGTTAAATAAAAAAAAGAGAAACTTGATGGAAACTGCAGGTATTTCAGGGGGAAACGCTTTATGCTCTCAAATATTATATTATGAATTCATGAATTAGGTTTGGGTGTGATGTGGTGTGTTCTCAGCTGGGACCTGACTGGATAAAAGGAAACCTAGAGGAGCGAGCTGCGAGTGTTCTGAACGCTGCGAGGCAACAGTGAGGAGAGAGAGAGATGCATCCACTGGAGATGGAGCGGTATAAATAGAGATGGATAAGAAATAAACATAAATAAAAAGTGAAATCAGAGTTGAGAACAGAAATAAACTGTGATGGAGGAGGAGGAGGGCTGGGTGTCTGCAGAGGAACAGGATGTGCGGCTGTATTTCTCACTATGAATAGATTTCTCCTTTCAGATGAACGAGCTGCAGAGAGGGAACTGAATCATTCGAAACCCGTTTATTTGTGAGTGTGACTCCAAAAAGGTTTATATAATACACAGGAAAGTAATTATCCCCGGGGCAGTAGGTTATCTAATACAAAGATTCTGTGCCGGAACCGTTTCCCAGATTGGGCAGTGATCCCTCAAAGTGTCTGCGAAACACTCGAGATAAGGAGTGACCGTGGAGCAGCGCAGCAGGGTGTGTATCATCTCTGCTCGGAACAGCCGACGTGTGTTTCCTGTTACACTCTGAAGAAACAAAGAGCAGAGGACACGTGTGCTTTCACAACAAAACAGGACAAAACAACTGATCAGTTCAACTCGGGTTAATAAAAGCTGGTAAAAAAAAAATGTTAAAGGATTTTATTAATCCCAACGTCAGGAATCAGAACTGAAGTCTGACTTCATTTCTTTAAATTTTGACTTTGATCTTTGAATTCAGACTTCAAACAAAAAACTTTGATCTCAGAATTCTTTTTTTTTTGACACTTACATTTTTATTGAAAATTACAGAAGAGGATGTACAGTCATAATGATACCTTGTTACAATATCAGTAATTTATATAAAGAATAAAATTAACATCAACAAACATTTAAAAAAAAAAAAATAATAATAATAATCAAAAACATTCAAAAACAGCCAACGTGGTGACATGGAGGTGCCCTCAATTACAAATGTGTGCAGCATCGCACTGATTCCAAATTCAGTATCTCCATCTGTGGTCTCATCCCCTTTTTCTTTTACACTCTTCCCATTTTTCCCACATTTCAAATATTCCATCCACTGTTCTCAGCCATTGTTCCATCGTAGGTGGGTCAGCTTTGCACCATTCCCTGGTTATAGTTTTCTTACTGGCTGCTAACAGTGATTTTATTAGATATCTGTCCCGACTCTGAATGTTTCCTTCTGTCAGAAGAGGATGTTCAGTCATAATAATACCTTGTTACGATATCAGTAATTTATATAAAGAATAAAATTAATATCAACAAACATTTAAAAAAAAAAAAAAAAAATCAAAAACTCTGACTCTGACTGACTCTGACTCTGACTGACTCTGACTCTGACTGACTCTGACTCTGACTGACTCTGACTCTGACTCTGACTCTGACTGACTCTGACTGACTCTGACTCTGACTGACTCTGACTGACTCTGACTGACTCTGACTCTGACTCTGACTGACTCTGACTCTGACTGACTCTGACTCTGACTGACTCTGACTGACTCTGACTCTGACTGACTCTGACTGACTCTGACTCTGACTCTGACTGACTCTGACTCTGACTCTGACTCTGACTGACTCTGACTCTGACTGACTCTGAGTCTGACTCTGACTGACTCTGACTGACTCTGACTCTGACTGACTCTGACTCTGACTTTGACTCTGACTGACTCTGACTCTGACTCTGACTCTGACTGACTCTGACTCTGACTCTGACTCTGACTCTGACTCTGACTGACTCTGACTCTGACTCTGACTCTGACTCTGACTCTTGAATTGTGAAATTTGTTTGTTTTTTAAGAAGTCTGACTCTGATCTCAGAGCTGTGACAGAGATCTCAGAATTCTGAATTCAATCTCAGAATTTTGTCCCTGAAATCAAAATATTAAAAATAACTGTCGAGAAATAACTTCTTCTTTGTGGCCCTCATTTCCAGACAAACACACCTGAATATTTCTGAAATATTCTTCTCTGACTTGTTCAGACGACCTTTCTGACCCCCACAGGTCGATTGTTTCTGGTGTCTCATGAAAGAGAAAACACATTTCTGTCCTGAGGACACGGATCAGTTTAAAATCATAAATCAAACGTCTTGATTTTGAGCAGCCTGGAAATATTTATGTTTATCGTTTATATTTAGAAGAAGAATTTAGAATGATAGTGAAGCTTTTTCTAAATCTAGACACCAACAAATATGAAATATTTCAAAGTGTCATTTTTAACAGTTCATGACTAAATATGTTGGACTTTAATTGGAAATACTCTAATGATGCATGCTTTACCAGCACACGGACGTCTTTTTCATGTCATAATGAATGTTTGTCCCCAGGCTTTTTCCCCCGTAATCATAATTTAAATGTTTTTGGCATGTTTGAGGAAAACGTCCCTCTTACAGGCCGGTTAAATTGAGAACTGGTCTTGTGTTAAACCAACACGTGTTTTATTCCCTCTGCATGAAACTCCTACAAGGTTATCTCTTACCTCAGGAGAGTCTTTTCACAGCTGCAGGATTATTTCTTCCTGGAATGCATCGTGAAGTCTGTGTAATAACATGTTTGCAGCGCTGGAACTCCATTAAAATCAACACAAATGAAGCATGGCAGCAGACGTGACCCTCTGTTCCTCTCCAGGAAAAAACCCAGCTGCTCTCAGCGTCAGAAGAAATCCTCCTCAAACATCGTGTCTGCATGCACAACAGATTCCATTTAAATGATTTATGTGCAGCACAGTCCCTGCTTTGATAAAGTTATGTTCTAATCTTAAAGCAACAACATTTCACCAAGGTTTCTGAGGGATGAAATGAATCAAAAGATTTTTTTTTTTCCTCTCTGCTTTGAAGGTTTTTCTCACTCTATTATCAATTCCCTACGTGGAGTGAAGCAGAGCAGACCTCAGTCTGTCACTTCTCTCTGTGATAAACAGAGCTCCACCTCTGCGTCACCCTTTTAATCTGTTAACTCTACTTTACAGTTTTAATTCTCATCTAACGCTGCAGATTAAATTATTTATTGTGCTTATTTAACCATTCTGTTTTAAGTAGTTTGAGCTGAGATTGAATCCGCATGGTGCTGCAGTATTTTTATGAAGATGTGTAAATGCTAAAGTGTATTCTCTCCCACTGTGATGCATTTATTTATCTTTTAATGGGTTATAAAAAAAAACACACCTCTGGGAGGCTGTTAACTTCCTGGTGTCTCATACAAACAGATACAGAGATGTTAGAGGACGATTTGAAGGGTTCTTGATACACTCTTTTATTTTTGGCATCAGGACATTTTTTTTAACTTTCTTATATTCCTTTATTTTTTTATAGTAAATTTGGACCTTAAAGCTGCTGTGACTAAATTTTTGTTAGTGTAGATTCTGGCGCCCCACGTGGACAAAGCAAGACCTTTTATCTCTTTACCAATGTTGTCCTGAAAACTACTTGAAAAACTATTGAAAACTAAAAAATATGTATATATTTATTTATTTATTTATTTATTTATTTTCAAAAATGAGCTGAAATGAGGGATGATTACTCTAAATGTAGGGAAATTTCTAATTGCAGTGCAAACTTGGAGTAATCCTCAAAATGATTTTTTGCAAGTTGCTCTGAACAGCCTGTTCAAAAGGTCACGTGATTAACTCAAACTGTGACGTCAGCAGTTGCTGAAACTCCTCAAAAAGGGAAACTTTGTACTTTAAGAGTCCATTATTGCTGCATTTTGTCAGTGAAGTTCGCTTTCAGAATTTTAGCTGCTAGAAGGCAAAGTTCCAGAATGATGGATTTTTAGTTCTGTGTTGCTTTAAAGTGAATTAAAGAAACAGAAGTTAATATGAAAGTGTTCAACTGACATAACTAAACACACCAACTACTACTACAAAAATGAGTATTACCAGCACTATTAACACAATAATAATAATTAATACTTTGTCTGTTCCTCACTTTTTAATGATTCTAAAATTTAAAAATGAAACAAACTGCTGTATTTTCCCTTTACAGTCTCTGTAAATCTAAGAAAATGTTCAGAATATCCTATAATGTTCTTGTGATCAGCCGAAGAACTCCAGACTCCATCTCCCAGAGTGCACCGCGGCGGGACTCTTCGTCTCCCATTGGTCCGTCTCTCCGAGCAGCGGAGGCAGACATGAGGTGGTGGTGAGAGCCCGGGCGGAGAGCTGCGGAGCTGAGATGAAGCGCGCACTCGGAGCGGCTCACACTCGGAGCGGCTCGCACCGTGCAGTGTCGGCGGCTCAGGAAGAGGCTCCGCGCCGCTGAAGCTGAAGCTGCTCCGGCTGAGTGAAGGGCTCCGTCCATGCGGAGGCTAGCGCTCGTCCTGGTGCCCTGTGCTGTCGCCGTCCTGGTGCACTTGTGGTTGGCTCATCGACCCTCCTCCACCCCGCTGGACAACAACACACACTCGGGTACTTTTTAAGCTCCAATCCCGGGCTTCACCTCCACGAAGCCTCGGAACTTTTTCATTCTGTATCCGAGCGGCAGGCTAACTTTGCTCTCCCCGCCCCGACGTGCCCGCTGTGGTTGGTAGTTTGAGTGGGAACAGGTAGTTTGTTCTCGGGTGGAGTGCGTGGATTAATGTGTCAGTGTTTAACTGGGAAACGATGTGAATAGTTGAAGTGCTGGGCGTTGCTGGGATAGTCAAACGCCTGGAGACCAAAGCGAGCTGAGCATCTCTGCCTCGAGAGCTGCAACGATTAATCGATTAAAATCGACATTATTAAAAAATCGAATTCGATCTTTTTGAGTCATAAAGGAAAATGTCCAACACTTTACTTCAATTTAAAGGTTTTCAGCTTGCTGACATTTATTGAATGGATGCTGAAGAGAAATATTCTCAACTTTATTTTATTTTTTTACATAATTATGAATCGACTAATTGTTTAAAGCAGATTAAATTAATATAAAAAATGCGTCCGTACTGCAGCTTTCAAACAGATTATCACTCATTATCAGAAGACTGCGCTACAGGTAAAATCTGCTTTTTATTGAACAAGGTAAGATGTCTTTACCACCTTTTCATGCATGAAGGTTTCCACCATCGAAGGAATTATCAGAGGAAACAGCAGCCAGGGAGATGGATGTGAAGCATAAATCACAGAAGGGGGAAAAATGGTTTTTGTGCCCATTTTTTTCATTGAAAAAAGGATGCCAAGTATCTGTTTCTGCAGGCTCGTATATTTGTCTTGTAGAGGAGCCAAATTTGTGAAATACTGAGAGCCTGGACGTTCTTTCATTCTGTCCTCAGTTTCATTGTCTTAAACAGGTTAGAACACTGAAGATATCTGAGAGAATAAGGAACGCTGTGCTGAACAGTCAAAGAAGCAGCATGAGACAGTTTAAGAGGTTTGATTTATAAACCATCACGGGGAAATGAAACATGAGTTTCTAAAGTTTGGTTTGGGTTTTTAAGGAGCATTTGGGATGCAAATGTGTGGTCAGCTTTAATAATTAAACCTCTTTACCCCTGCTGCAGCCACCCTCCACCAGAGGGAGCTGTAGTTCTGATTAATGGCTGCTTTGGTAACGCTCCTAAGCTCTACTACCTGGATGTAAACAGTTACAGAAAACAGATATGTTGTAGCGTGGTGTTATTTGTCAGTATGTTAATGGAGATAAAGTTGTTAGGAGGATAAACATTAAAGTGGGGGTATTGTGCTTTTTTTAGTCTTCATTTTGTCCCTCTGGTGCTCCTGTAGCATCTTTACTTGAATTAAAACTCCAAAAATCCCTGTTTCTCACTTACTGGTGTTTTAGAAAACCCTTCTGTTAGCCTCACTTTGTTAGCTGCTGTCTCTTTAAGGCCCCCCTGCTCTAACGTCCCCCTTCTCTCTGATTTGCCAGTGCTCTTGGAGGCGGAGCAATGGGCTGACCTCAGTGTTTGAGGCCCGCCCAGTTAAGGGATCCTCCTGTGGTGGCTTCATTATTTCAGCTCGTCTCATGAAGATGATTTAAGGAGTGTTTTGATCAGTTTACAGACAGATTCAGGGAAATGTAGAGGTTTGGAAATCTGCACGTTTACTTTTAATATCCATGTTTTATATATATATTAAAAATTACAATACCCTCTCTTTAACCTTTAAGAAAGATGAAACGATGGGGGTGTCAGCTCTTTGTTTACCTGCAGATTAAATCATGTTTAGCCATGTTACATCAGATGTGCTGAGTTTTAACAGTTGTCAGAGTGTTTTTGTACCTTTGGTTTGTTGATTATTGAATTTCTCTTGAAAGGACTCTGACATAAGATGCTTTACAACATCTCTGTGTTTTTATGGTGAAGGTGATTTCTCCCTGTGACAAAGAAGAAACTCAAACCCACTGGAATGGTCCCAATGGAACCATTGTTGATAATTAAAACAAATCATTTTAAGTGAAATAAAAGACGTTATCTTTATTCTGAGGATTCACAGTAAGCTGAAGATCAGGGGGGAAAAGGGTTTTGAAAATGGCAGCTTAATAAAGTACGACCCACTCTGTGTGACTCCGCCTTTATCTCTGATATTGAATTCTATCTCTAATCCCATCTTTAATCCCCATGATGATACAAACACCTCAGATGTCGGTTGGATTGTTTACGTGAGATTTAATCTCGTGTTTTCAGATGAGCCGTTACCTTTCTATGAAGTTTTGGTGGGAGTGCTGTCAGCGAGGCACCACCATGAGCTGCGACAAGCCATAAGAGAAACCTGGCTGGGCTACCTGAGACATCACCCCCACTTCCAGCACAGGTGTGTGAGCTGCAGCTCTCTCTCTCACCTCTCCTTTTTCTGATTCCTACTGTGACAACAAAGCCCGAAGCTGGCAGCAAATACGCGACCGCCACTTTTTATCTTCACCTGACCAGCAGCCAATATTGTTCTTGCTTTCTTTCATTCTTGGTTTTCTTCCTGCTTCCTTCTCATTCAGTGATTCCAGCACCGATAAGGTGTGATGGCCTTTAAGTAACCCTCAGTAGCCATAGCAACTAGGTGGATAGATGGACAGGCTTTAGAAATCTCCTGGGCTATTATTGCACACACAGAAAAAAAAAGATGAATGCAATTGTGTGTGTGTGTGTGTGTGTGTGTTTATCTTTTGCAGAGTGGGGGTGAAGTTTATTGTTGGGGAACATGGATGTGCCATTCCAGAGGAGGACAGAGAGGATCCGTACTCCTGCTCACTCCTCAACTTCACAGAGACAGGTACTCAGACATCACGCTAACCTCACAGGTAACTCCAGGTACTTCATACCTGAGGTCTTTACTGGGGCCCGACCGATGTGGAGGCCGATTCTGATTCCGATGTTTGGCAAGAAGAAAATCTGATAACAGATTAATCGGCCGACTCATTTGAAAAATATACAATGAATAAAATAACTTGTTTTCTGGTCCCTTCATGCTGACAAAAACAAGGATCAGATCATTTTACTGTTTTACAAAACTTTGTCCTTTAGTGTTTAACTTTACAACAGAGAAGTTTACAAGTATTAAAAACACAGAAGAGCATTAAAAAGAGCCGATTATTGGCTGAACCTCTGGTTAACTGTCCAGTTATATTATAGAGGTCATGAAGAGGCTTCAGTATCAGACGCTGCTTCAGTGTTTTCCTCTTTTCTTCCTTCAGCAGTTTGAAGCTGAAACACAAACAGGTTTTCGTCTGATTATCAATAACATCATGATGCAGATTAGTTAAAAAGTCCAAAGTCAGGCTTTCTGTCCTCAAGAGGAGAAGAGAAGGTCTTCAAAGATGTCTGATGGACTGAGGTCTACAAGAGAGGATTCTGGAGTTCTGCCCTCGTTCTCAATGAGTGTCTGCTGCTGGAAGATTGGGCTTCCCAAACGAAATGTTTCCGCTGCAAAATAGTTTTTTTAATATTTCTTGAAAACCTCAAACTGAGGAGCTGCTGTGTGGGAAGAAATGAAAACTACAGAGTAGTAGTAAATGCAGATGATTGGCTGTAAGACGCAGAAACAGCCTCCCTTCCATCTGTTGCTAGCGAGGCTGAATAGCGGAGCTGAAAGAAGGAGCAGAATGCGTGTTGAGGGAAGAAATAAAGCACCTTTATTCATGTTCACCCACACTTCAAGGACCTGGAGCTGTTCCTCTTCAAGGCCGGAGCAG
Organism: Labroides dimidiatus; assembly: GCA_030710495.1. NCBI lineage: Eukaryota > Metazoa > Chordata > Actinopteri > Labriformes > Labridae > Labroides > Labroides dimidiatus. The sequence goes on along the minus strand of CM061149.1, from coordinate 1,044,451 downwards.
AAATCTCTCCCAGTCAACGCTGCTCTGAGTGTGTACTAACACTTGGAAAGTAAAGACACACATATATATATATAAATATATATATATATATATATATATACACAGAGCTGTGACGCACGCGATGGGAGGAAATCGTTGAATGGGCTCACTGACAGTAATTGTCGTGTCTCGTACCTTCACAGATCCAGACGTTTCTCTACTTCCAGCTGCTTCGCTGTTTTCTGCTTTCACACTAACATAATTACAGCTCGTCAGAATGAGCTGTTCAGACGGCGGCCTTCAGGGTCACGCTGGTGTTTTATTTTCTGTCCCTTTCTCCGTTCGCCGCCGAGTTAATGGTTCAACGTGTTGACATGATTTGCTGCAGAATTGCAGGCAGGTAGACGGGCAGCTGTGGAGGGAGATGTTCAGTGTGACAGGAAGAGAAGCAGACCAAAGTCTGGTACCTGAACCAGGTCGGATCACACGTCTCAGCAGGACGATTAACTCCGGTCAGAGATTGTTTTTGTGCTGCTTCACGGATGATTTTCAGACTCAGACTTCGTTTTAGTGTTACAGCTATTTGTGATCAAACGTCTCGGTCTCCTCTAAAACAGTTCCTGTGATTGGTTTGTTGAAGTATTGTGTTTACGTCAGAAGCAGTTATGAATCGGTCAACGAACGCAGTGACTGGAGAACAACAGGTTGGAGTGAGACGGTTTTCTACAGCCAAGGATGTTCCCGAGCGAGTCGTCTTTAAATCACTGAAAGGCCCTGTGAGGACTTTGTAACTGATCTATAGAGTCTGTTCATAATCCATCATTTCAAATGAGATTAAAGCAACTAAAACTGGTGGTTTATAGATTAAATTTCTCAGTTTCTGTGATTGGGTTGGATTGAGGACATGAATCCTGTGATGACATCACGCTGGTCGGAGAGGTTTAGCAGTTCAGAGAAAGATCCGAACTCTGTCTTGAAGAAAAGGAGTAATTTGATTTATTTTGTAGTTTGTTCAGAGCGAGGGTTGAATATCACACCTGAATACAGGTGCTAAAAATCCTCCATGCATCTGTTTTCTTTGCTCACCTGAGTCGACCCAGTCGTCTGCATCCTCACAAACATTTCCAGGTCCTTCTGGTTTTCTCGTCATATGTTTCATCAGTTGAACCTTTGTGTGTTTCGTCAGTTGTATGTTTTATCATTCATATGTTCTAAAGGTCGTTCGTTTCTTTGGTTGTTCGTTTCATCGGTCGTACGTTTCTTTGACCGTAAACGTCTTCGGTCGTAGGTTTTATCGGCGGTACGTTTAACCGGTGGTACCTTTCTTCGGTCGTATGTTTCATCGATCGTAGCGTTGGCCACTACAGCGTGGAGTGAACGCTCGTTTCTGCAGCTTCTAGCTGTGATCTCATCGTTTCAGTCACAACCCAAAGATCGGGATGGTAGGCGGGGGTTGGGATGTCGATCATCTGATCAATAAAACTTATTGAATTTGACAAAAATCCAGTTTAATGGACCGTCTAATCTTGTCACTGATGATCTTGTTTTACCTGCAGGTCGTATTTCTACATCAGATAAAAACTTCTCACTGTGACTTTAATTTAATATATGATCAAACTAAGTGACTCACAGCAGAGCTGACACACAGAGGCACAAACACATCTCTTATTTATCTTTGGAAGCTCAGAGACTTCAGGAAACATGGACTCACAGATGAAGTCCTGCAGCTCAGCTCCACGATGTAAAAACATTTGTTCTCTCTCTCTCTCTCTCTCTCTCTCTCTCTCTCTCTCTCTCTCTCTCTCTCTCTCTCTCTGTGATCTTCGCCTCTAATTGTCTTTATTTTGGAGAGAGCTGCTGAAGTTGTGTAGAAAGCATATAAAGTAAAAGCCCCTCTTCTCTTAAACAGCCTTGATCTCTCATTGATCTCCGGGGTAATAAACTCTCTTTTGTAATTAAGAAAGCACACTGACGAGCGAGGCTGGCTTTGAAGACAGCGGTCTGAACTCCGTCTCTGCTCCTCTCTGAAAACCGTCGGTCAGCACGTTGGGATCCTGATAAATTTAGTGTGCAGTAAACTTTTGTCCCTGTGGCAGGCCGGGATGCAGAGATAGAGATGGTGACGGTGTCTGACCCCTCCCTGCTCGCCCCCTCCGATGTATCCGCCATCGCTCTGGATTTCAAGGTGCTCCACCCGGTGGTGATCACCCGGCTGGGGGTGTTTCCCAGCGGGACGCGGCCTGAGCTGCAGAGCAACGTGACGGTGAAGCTCCTCCAGCTGGACCAGGAGGTAACAGATCCTCCCCCATCCTCTGAGGGTTCAGAGTCTGACGGACCACAGGATGAGACTTTAGGCTCACATGAGATCACCACGAGATTTTCTCACTCTGTGACATCACAAGTTGGTGAATCTCCTTAAAAGGGCCAACGCTGCAAAAACTGAGATCAAAGCCAAAGAATCAGTTATTAGACTTAATATGAGCCACACTCACCTGACGAGTCCTGAAAAATCTCTCATTTCAAGAAAGCAGCGTTCCAAATTCAAGGAGTTTATAAAGTTGGAAACTTTCCATGAAAATTTTCAGAAATTAACGGGAATTTATACAACCTGCATTTACCCAGAAAAATGTTTTTTTTATAAGCAGACGTGCACGCAAACATGTTTAATGCAACATTTTCAAGTCAAGTTGATAAGAAAAAAAAAGGGACGAAAATGTTACAAAATTTCCTGGAAAATTTTAGAAAAATTCATTTAAGTCGATGGTAACAAAATCCTGAAAATGTCCGATTTTCCTGAGCTAAAACGTCTCCTCCCTTTTGCAGCCCTGGTTAATGGACAAACACGACGCCTGAATTGGTTGTAAAGCATAAAAATAAATTGTATGACATCATTCTAATTTCAGGAAACTTGACAAATAAATTATTTTACCCCATTGGCATTTTTCTTTGTGGATACGAGCAATTCAGGTGCCGTTTTTGTGTTTTAATGTCTTGAAATATTTTGACTTTTTTTTTAGGTTTGTGGGTTTTTTTTTTTGCAGTGTTTTTATCTTTTTAACAAGAGAAACGCAGCTGTGTTGAAATGCAACAGTGAAGGAGGCTTCTGGGATGCTGCTGGGCCCTTAAAGGGACAGTAGCTGACATTAAGGTCTGAAGGCAGCAGCTGGAGATGAGCAGAGAATGTTTGAGCTGTGAATGATGTGAAGCTGCTTCAGGTTGGAGGCGTGGCCTCTCTGATGGAGACAGACACGCAGGTTTCTTCATGAGCTCCTGATGAGTTAAAGTGTGTTTTTCTCCCCGCAGGAGGCCGTGGTCACCGCTCGCTTCAGCGCCATCAGCACGGGCTCGCTGGTGAATGGAGTCTGGTACAAACCAGTGGAGCAGTTCATCCTGCCAAAGGTGAGAGTTGTGTCAGAGGCGGAGTCAGGAGGATGAAATACACCTGAGTGATACTCCACCTTTCTGTTAACTCTTTGTTATCAGTCACAGCTCTCCTCTGAAAGAGATCTAAGAGCTGGATGTGATTTTAAAGTCTTCTCCAGAACCATCAAGGTTGAGAGGCAGACGCATACTGCCCCCTGTGGTCAGAAGGTTCAAACCTCTTCCACCACTGAGCACACCGAGCTGCACCAACGGCTCCTTCACCTGCAGACAAACCCCAGCAAGGACTGAAGGATATTTAAGAACATGTAACCAAGGATTACATCACTTAATATGACTAACCCTAACCCTAACCCTAACCCTAACTAACCCTAAACATTAATAAAGCTCCATCAGGAGTTTTTATCTGGTTTATAATAAACTGAAATTAGTGCTGAGGACTCTGAATCAGATTCAACATGTGTTTGGATATTTTTAAATCTTCTGTTTCGGCTGTTTTTCCAGGCGTGAACAGAACTTTGGGTCACAGGTTTAAAAAGAAAAAAAAAAAAAAAAAAGACTCTTTTGGCTTTTTGAAAAGCTGACCTTTGATGTTTCTGTGTTGAAACTAAAAACAGACGTTTTTTGGAGAAAGCTGATGAAAACAAACCTTGAGACGGAGCAGATTCTCCGTGTATTTAATTCAAATGCTCACAGTAATGATAAAATTGTACTTTATTGAATTAATGTGTTAAAAACTATCAGATCAAATGTTATTTTTAAAGAGCTGAGACGACCGTAAGATTCTTAAAATATAAACGAATGATGCCATCAGCACCTCAGGGTCTTAATCATACGTACCACCTCTGTTATCAAAGTGTTGCACGCAGTGACAGGATGAAACGTGTTTTTCTCTCTTCAGGGTTTTGAAGGGACCCTGCTCTGGGAGAATCTGGACTCTGCCGGTCTGAGCACGGTGAACTCGTCCTCCGTGCAGCTCAACGACGGAGGAGGAGTCCTGAAGATTTCCTCCGTACGACCCGCTCCGGAAACGGAGCTCACAGAACATTCTGTCTGATGTTTCAGGGGAAACGTTGTGAGGGCTGAACTCGGCTGTTTCCTTGAATTTCAGATCGCAGAGGGCTTATTGCCTCACAGGAGCGCGCTCGGGTTCCCGGGTTTGGCCGGAGGCTTCACCTTCACCATCTACGGTCAGTCTGAATGAAAAAGTTAATTCTTTCTGGTTTTATGATGCGGATCGCTCGATGAACCACCTGTTGAGTTAAAATAAAAGCGCGCTCTGCCTCTCTGTGGCAGGTTATGAGATTAGCTCTCGTTTGGCCTCAGGGTGCGTGCATATGTGCCAAATGGAAATATCATCTCTCCCTCCGCTGTTTTCCCCGCGGTGTTACATTATTGATCGAACCTCCTGCTTGTGTTTGCATTTTGCTCCATCTGAGAAAAGATTCAGAGACATTTGGGGGGAAACTGAATTAGATCCACCATTCGGTATCTGTGAGAAGAGCGCAACTGGTTCTGTAAAATATTCGTTTTATCGTTTATCGTCAGCTGAACCATCTTCATTTATTCAAACCTCTGCTGTGACTTTTCAGGAATCTCTAAATGCTCTCCCTTCCTCTCCAACTCATCCCACTTTTCTGCTTTCTTCCGCCCATTACCCCCGTCTCCTGCCTCTCTTTACCCTCCGCTTGGCATCAGATGGAGACGGCTTGTCGGGGCTCCTGCAGGGACGCCCGGGCCGCATGGAGCGGCACGCCTCCAGGCTGAGGCGGGAAGACGCGGCGCTGCGGGAGGAGAGCCTGAGGCACGGCGACATGGTGTTCGTAGACGTGGTGGACACCTACAGGAACGTGCCTTCCAAACTGCTTCAGTTCTATAAATGGTACGCAGAGCGCTAATGACTCCATTCTCTGTCTTCAAATTGGCTCGGTCCTCTGAGGAAATCAGCAACCTGAAATGAAAGTGTGTCATCGCCTCAGATTGTCTCGCAGTTAGAGTTAGAATCAGGCGAAGAGTACGATGTGAGTCATCAGGTCGTAAAAACACAGACTCATTTGGAGTTTGAACGTCTCAGATTGTTTTTATTTGTCAGACCTCTTGGCCCCTCTCTCTCTCTCTCTCTCTCTCTCTCTCTCTCTCTCTGATATTTGAAGTAAATCCACTGGAGGATATTTGCAGGAATCGGGAGGCGGGCTTTAATTAAGTTTGTAAATTTGCTCTCTCGCAGGTCTGTGGGAAACGCTGACTTTAATCTGCTGCTGAAGACGGATGATGATTGTTACATCGACGTGGACTCTGTTTTAATGAAGATTGACCACAAAGGTCTCAAGCGCAGAAATTTCTGGTGGGGAAAGTGAGTCCAGTTTGGTTTCAGAGCCTCCTCACTGTGTGTTTGTATTTCAGGTGCAGAGAGTCAGTTTGTCCTGAACGTCCGTCAGTCTGAAGGGTCACGAGCAAGCAGCAACCTCCAGTCTGAAAATATGAGGCAATGCTGAAGTGCTTAAGTCTGCTGTTCCTCGAGTGTCCTCTTGAGGCTCCGGAAGTACCGGAAGTCACAAATACACCAAGCCAAAAAAAAAGCTGTTTTCACAGCCAAAATAAGCACATTTACAGCCTGGTACAAAGAATGTCTCCCGTCTGAATCACTAATTTCACTAACGGCACGCACTGTACGGGTTTTTTTGTTTTCTAATTCGGCAGTTTCCACAATATAAAGCTTACCAGTTCGTCCAATCAGAGGCACAGCTCAGATCACGTGGTCCTATGGTTGAAACTGTGGAGACTCACAGCCCGCCTCATTTCCAATATGGCCGCACTGGCCATTTGGCTTCAAAAGTCCATTTCAGAAACAGACGGGTGACATCGCGGAGACTACGTCCATTAATTATACAGACTATGATCAGGAGTTGATGCCAGCGCAAACACCCCAAACACCCCAAACACTCCAAACACTCCAAACACCCCAAACACTCCAAACACCCCAAACACCCCAAACACTCCAAACACTCCTAACACCCCAAACACCCCAAACAACCCAAACACTCCAAACACTCCAAACACCCCAAACACTCCAAACACCCCAAACACCCCAAACACTCCAAACACCCCAAACACTCCAAACACCCCAAACACTCCAAACACTCCTAACACCCCAAACACCCCAAACACCCCAAACACCCCAAACACTCCAAACACTCCTAACACCCCAAACACCCCAAACACCTTAAACACTCCAAACACTCCAAACACCCCAAACACCTTAAACACTCCAAACACTCCAAACACTCCAAACACCCTAAACACCCTAAACATCCTAAACACTCCAAACGCTTCAAACGCTTCAAACGCTCCAAACACCCCAAACACCCCAAACACCCCAAACACTCCAAACACCCCAAACACCCCAAACACTCCAAACACCCCAAACACCCCAAACAACCCAAACACCCCAAACACCCCAAACACTCCAAACACCCCAAACACCCCAAACAACCCGAACACCCCGAACACTCCGAACACCCTAAACACCCTAAACACCCTAAACACTCCAAACACTCCAAACACCCCAAACACCCCAAACACCCCAAACACTCCAAACACTCCAAACACCCTAAACACCCTAAACACCCCAAACACCCCAAACACTCCAAACACCCTAAACACCCTAAACACTCCAAACACTCCAAACACCCCAAACACCCCAAACACTCCAAACACTCCAAACACCCCAAACACCCCAAACACCCCAAACACCCCAAACACTCCAAACACCCCAAACACCCCAAACACCCCAAACACTCCAAACACCCCAAACACCCCAAACACTCCAAACACTCCAAACACCCCAAACACCCCAAACACTCCAAACACCCCAAACACCCCAAACACCCTAAACACCCCAAACACCCCAAACACCCCAAACACTCCAAACACCCCAAACACCCCAAACACTCCAAACACTCCAAACACCCTAAACACCCTAAACACTCTAAACACCCCAAACACCCCAAACACTCCAAACACTCCAAACACCCCAAACACCCCAAACACTCCAAACACCCCAAACACCCCAAACACCCCAAACACTCCAAACACTCCAAACACCCCAAACACTCCAAACACTCCAAACACTCCACTCCCTGTGTGTTACTCACCTTAATCAGCAGAGATGGGAGTAAATGACTGTTTCCTAAGATATAGAGCTGCAACAATTAATCCAGTGATTAATTATTAATGAATTACTAGTCGTCAACTACTTTGATTAATAGGTTTAAGTAAGTATTTAAGTTTCTCTGATTTCAGCTTCATGAACGTGCAGTTTCTGCTTTCTTTGAAGACATCTGGACATTTTCACCACTTTCTGACATTTTATAGAGCGAACAACTTCTGAATTAATCAAGAGAATAATCTATCACCTATAGACTAGCAGGCGTATGTTTTAAATATATGTATGATTTTGTGTGTGTGTGTGTGTGTGTGTGTACACAGATCTTTTGACAGTAGCCCTCCCCCGTAGAGGACGCTCAGCCTGCAGAGTCCTCTCTGGATGAGTCACAGACCTTAGTACAGCCTACATCATGCCTCGGTGCGTTTAGCTCAGTTTGCGTTCTTTAAACTCCAGACTGAACTCTGACTGAATCACAGACGGTGTTTTGAAGTTAAGGGTGACCGTGCTAACTGGTGACCTTCATCTGAACGTGTCAGGGATTGTTGTGGCTTGTGTTTACACTCTATCTTTAATCATCCTGTAAAACTAAACCATCTGGTCTGTTTTTAATACGAAGCAAAGGCGGCCAAGGTTGTGACCAAATATGACACTTGGGACCTGCGTGTTCAGCTGTAACTGTTCACCGACACGTGTCTGCATGCCACCACGCCTCTGTCCACTTCCTGCTGTTAGCAATAACTCAGAGCACCTCCACACAAAGCTTTGTCTTTATTTGCTGTGTTTTGACACCCTGAGGTGGATTTAGAGCTGAAGTTTGCTCCGTGTGCCCGGGCACCTGCAGAGTTAACGTTAGCGTGCTGTCAGCTGAACTTCAGATGAAAGAAACAGAGATGTTCTGTCAGACCATGATGATGGTTCAGGTTAAAGGCAGTCAGGTTGTGATGATGATGATGTTTCTGACCCAGTTTCAGGCAGAGCTGGGCCGTGGATCGCATCGGGAAGTGGCAGGAGCTGGAGTACCCGAGCCCGGCGTACCCAGCGTTCGCCTGTGGCTCCGGGTACGTGGTGTCTCAGGACCTGGTCCAGTGGCTCGCCAGTAACGCAGATAAACTGAAAGCCTACCAGGTAACAGTCTGAGAGGAGAGTCTGAGAGGAGAGTCAGAGGGGAGACGGAGGCTGACGGTGTTTGAGTGTTAAAGTCACGTCTGGGTGTGTTTCACAGGGAGAGGATGTGAGCATGGGCATCTGGATGGCAGCTGTGGGACCACAGAAGTATCAGGTACGGATCTGCTCCAAAACATCCAGAGAAGTCCTCATTACTGGACCTGTTTTCTTTGACCAGGACTGGTTCAGACCCCAAACTTACCAGAGTCCAGAGACACAGTAGAGTTAAAACAATGGAAGATGCTGTCATCACCTGGTTCATGGAGCTCTCAGGTGCTTCCTGGACGCGTCGGGCCAGCAGTGTATTGGGCTGTATAGAGACAGAGTATATAGAGTGTTTGCACTGACGTCATGATTTGGGGAGTTACCAGGATGTGCGGCCATATTGGAGGTACATGACTGTAAACACTGAATGGACGGAGATAGAAGTGTTCAGGAAAATATGATTTTCAGATGTTTTATCCACCAACAAATGTGGAAAAACACACAGAGCACAGAAAAAACTCATCCTGAAGGACCCGTCCAGCAAGAAAAACAAAAAGATATTTGGAAACTCACTACGAGGAGTTAGCATCGTCATCATCATCTTCCCAACCCCTCAGTCAAAGTAATATTCTATCCTAAAATATGAACTTTAACTGAAGTGTTATTTGAAGATGATGTGGACAGAGAATACGACCCACCTGACAGGAAGTGAGGTGAACAGACCTGAACGTTGTTCAGATTCTTACCCTGGAAATCCTGGTGGAGCTTAGCTCGCTACGATCTCCATTCTTCAGACAACTGTTTGCACTCCTCACCTCGATTCGCGATCATTTTTGGGTCGATTATTTTCTCATCCCAAACGAATTAACTGTGATAATTCACCAGTTTGTGCCACAATAACCTTACGTACCTGTGAGCTCAGTTCCATTCCGTGGCGAGGGTGCCTCCAACATGGCCGATCTCGAGTTGAAGACGTCCTGTAAAAACAGGTAGCATTAGCATGTTGACAGCATTGATAGGTTGATATTGCCTTTAAAACAATAAAATCGAATGAATGGGAGGATTCCTGATTAATTCATCTCAGACTTCACAGACTCGACACATAAACTGAAGTTTTCAGGGACTTTTTGTAAACGCGTTACTTTCATTCCTGAAGAATGCAGCGCCAGATAGAAGCCAGATCCAAACAGACCAACAGTTCAACATTAAATGTCATTTCTACCAACAGCAGCCTGTTGATGGTCTGTTCTACTCCAGCTTCAGGCTAACTTCCAGGAACTGTTCAGGATCCTCCATCAGCCATCAGCTCTGACTCTAATCCCTGTTTCTGCAGGACTCCGGCTGGCTCTGTGAGAAGGAGTGTTACCTGGACATGCTGTCGTCCCCCCAGCACACCGCCCAGGAGCTGCACAGCCTCTGGGACAGGAAGAGGACCTGTGGGGACCCCTGTGGCTGTCCCTGGGGACACTGAATCCATCTCACGTCACACTCACCAGAGGATGTACCACACTCAACACTGGCTGTCTGATTCTCTGGTTCCTCTGAACCCCAAACTGAGTGATTTCAGACTTTTACCGATGAGTGTTTGAAGGTTCCAGCATCACGTGTGGTTCACATGAACCGTTTGCTGCTCCTGGATAAGTTTAAACACAGTTAGCTTTAGCATACTGTTAGCATCTGCATCATGAACTCAGCTATTAAAGATAAAAAAATCATCCTCAGAGGAAGAGGTGCTGAAGGAGCTCTGTGGATCTGTGTGCACAATCACTGCTGTGAGACTCGAGTACTTTCTGATACTGAAACCAGGTTTTAAAGGGACGCGTGAGGGATTTTAGAGACGAGCGCTCCGCATCACATCACTATATTTTGTAAATTATTGTCTGAAGCTTTTCATCCTCTTCACTCTTTGTAGATTTATGACGAAGCTCTCTCTCTCTCACACACACACACACACACACACACACACACTCTCTCTCTCTCTTTGTACCGTAGCTGTCATTGTGCAAACTGTGATGTGGCCTTACCGTCTTTGTTCGGCGTCATGCTGTGTGTAAACTGATTTCTGTGGCCGTATTTGCAGTTTTCTTGGATCTTCATGCAGCGAGGTGCTGACTTAGAGTCACCGGTTTAACTCTGGTTCCGGTTTCTGTCCTCACGGGAAATAAAGACCACTTCAAGAGATTCATGACGTCCTGTTTGTTTGTTTTGTTCGGGGATGAAGAGGAAAGGAAGCTTTCAGGTGCTGCGTTTGAGTCTGAAGATTCTCTGAGTGTTTAGATTAAAGCTGCTGGAAACCACAGAAACATCCGAACGTTATGATTCAGAGCCTGAAGCGTCGTCGGACTGTCAGGTTTCACGATCTCAGCATGCGCCTCGTGGTCTAGTCCTGGTTTCAGCAGTCCCCTTTCTGACTCCACGCCTCGTCCCCTTACTGCACGCCGTCCACTGCTCTCCACTCGGAACGTTTCCTGTCTGACAAAAAAAAACAAAAACAGAACTAGCTTTAAAAAATGAGTCCTTGCACCCACTTCCTGTTTTATTCCGGGTTCAGTGGAGTCAGCAGCAGGGTCAGAAGGCACCCTTCAGACGGCCCCTGTGATCTTTTCTGGCTCCTTTGAGGGTCCAAGACTTCCTGAGTCCATGAGCCAGCTCTGGGTCTACCTGGCTCTACCTGGGTCTACCTGGGTCTACTTAACCTGGAAAACCTCCAAATAAAGGACAGGCCGAGTTTGTCCAATCAGAAGTGGAGCTCGGCTCACGTGACTGACAGGCCACCTATAGCTGTTAGTAAGGGTCATTTCCAACATGGCCGCCGGTGATGATCAGCTTCATTACTCTGCATCAGGAACAGACGGATCAGGCGAGACTAGGTCCATGTTCCAGTCTGTGGCTCAGTCAGGTCTCAACTCAACTTTATTTATAGAGCACTTTAAAAACAACCACAGCTGAGACAAAGTGCTGCACACAAAGGCATTAAAATAAATAAATACAATACAATGAAAATAAAAACAATAGGACTTAAATAACTTTTTCATTGTTCCTAAAACAATTAAAAACAATAAAACAGAACTTAAAAACTAAGAAGAAGCCATAAAACACTAAAACAGGAGCCGAGTCTCAAGCTGGGTTTAAAGCCAGGGAATAAAAATGGGTTTTAAGACGAGTTTTAAAAACAGACAGTGATGGGGCTTGTCTTATGTGGAACGGAAGATCGTTCCACAGTTTTGGACCGGCAACAGAAAAGGCCCTGTCCCCTCTGAGCCTCCGTTTAGACCTCGGTACCTCCAGGAGCAGCTGATCAGCTGACCTGAGGCATCGAGCAGGAGTGTGGGGCTGAAGGAGCTCAGAGGTCTCCGTCAGGTCCGTCAGGTCCCACAGACTGTATGAAACATGGACGCAGTCTCTGTCCCCCGTCTGTTCCTGAAACAGTCCAGTGAGGCTGATCGTTGGACGGGCGCCATGTTTGAAATGTTTGAGTCTCTACACTAACACCTATAGGGCGCCCGTCAGTCACATGAGCTAAGCTGGGCCTCTGATTGGACAAACTTCCCTCACAGTGTCCATAGTGACATTTTTTTTCCCAACCAGGCTGTAAATACTTTTTTTAACGCCATGAAAGTTTGTGTTTTGGCTCGGTGTGAATGTAACCTCCAGTCCGTCTGCAGCCGCTTCAAGCAGCATCTCAAAGAACAGCCACTGTTAGCGCGTCCGCATAGGCGTCATTTTTTAAACCTGGATCCAGCCTCTTGATCCGTCCTCAAGAGGAGAAGAAAACTTCTGTAAAGATGTTTGTTGAACTGAGGCCCAGGAAGTGGGAGGTCTAGAACAGCCTGTTTTTCCTGCTGACACCTGATTGGTCGATGGAATTTAAAAAAGCGAGAAAATCTGAACTCCTGAGTTCAGACTTTTTCAGACAGAATCTGTGAGATGAATCAAACTGTGATCAGTTTTCTTTTTTTATTTCAACCTGAACTGATCAGCTGTTCCGTGTTAATCAGTGAACCAATCAGCAGCAGCAGCTCGTCGACCGGAGCTTCAGAAAGAGAAACGGAGTGATGAAGTCTGTTTTCATGATCCCCTTGTGAGCATATGCTCCTCACTGCTGCAGTCGTTTGTCTGTTAATTGAAGAGTAATGCTGTGATTGATGCTCGGTCTGCAGAATCAGATTCCCCGGCTGCGTTTTTCTGTCACATAATGAAATATGACGCTCCATATTTTGTTAATTGAGGATAATACAAGTCGTTTGTTTTACTTAGGCCCGTCCGACCTGCCAAGTGATCTGTTCCTGCAATTAACCTGACACTGAGCACACATTCCTCTTCGTCCTCCCCCTCCTCTTCCTCCTCTTCCTCCGCCTGTTATCCTCTCGCCTCCTCTTTTTCAGCGAGCAGCCTGGTAACAAAGTCATATCTGCATCTGTTCCTCTCTCCTACAGAGATAAGGACCTTGTTTTCACCTCATCACTCTCTCCCTGATTTGTCTGGAAGCTTCATTGTGAGAGTTTAACACCGAGGCAGAGAAAGAAATCCTGTTTCTGCTCTGCTGCTTCTGGAGAGGACCCGGTTATTGAATTTGTCTGAGCTTTGATGGGAGCTGTGGGGGCATTGTCACTCAGGGATGTAAAAATGTTAAATTAGCATTTTTTTCTTTTCAGACATGCTCCAAATCTGCCTCTTTCACCCCCCCGGCTTCTTAAAGAGACGTTCAAAACATCGTAATCTAACTCTGTCACAATCATGGAGTCAAAGCCTCCGTTTGATGGAGAGTTCGAGTCCTTGAAGGTCGAACCAGGACTGATGAAGACCTTCACATTCAGGCTCTCCTCTCCTGAAAACAGACAGAGAGGACGGACAGTGAACAGGTGGTTACCCAAATTAGAATCTCGACAGGGTGAGCAGAGCACCAGCCCAGAGTGTGCATGTTTATTTCACATTACCACCTGCTCACTATACATTACCCTGATGGTTAAGTTTTTGGGTTAAGGTTCAGGGGTAGGGGGTTTGGGTCTAGGGTTAGAGGAGGTTAATTCTAACTCTAATCCTTAAAGCCTTTAACTCCACTCGGAACGTTTCCTGTCTGACACAAAAAAAAAAAAACAAAAACAGAACTAGCTTTAAAAAATGAGTCCTTGCATCCACTTCCTGTTTCATCTCGGGTTCAGTGGAGTCAGCTGCAGGGTCAGAAGGCGCCCTTCAGACACCCCTCGGCCCCTGAGATCGTTTCTGGCTCCTTTGAGGGTCCAAGACTTCCTGAGTCCATGAGCCAGCTCTGGGTCTACCTGGGTCTACCTGGGTCTATGGTCTTAACCTGGAAAACCTCCAGAAAAAGGACAGTCACGTGAGCCGAGCTGCACTTCTGATTGGACAAACTCTGCCTGACAGGCCACCTATAGCTGTTAGTAAGAGTCATTTCCAACATGGCTGCCGGTGATGATCAGCTTCATTACTCTGCCTCAGGAACAGACGGATCAGGTGAGACTAGGTCCATGTTCCAGTCTGTGGCTCTCTCAAACCCCAACCAACCCTTCAACCTTTAACCTTGACCTCTAACCCAAAACTCTGACCACTTCTAACTCTAATCCTGTTAATCCTAACCCCAAACTCCTTACCCTGCCAACCCTAACCCCTCTGAATCCCCTCCAACCCTAATCCTGTACCCCAAATCCCTCTACCCTAACCCCTACCCTATCCTGACTCTAACCACTGACAAACCCCCATGTCCCAAAATCTAACCCTTACACTTAACCAACACATCAAACCCCAAACCCTAAACCCCAACCTTAAAACCTGACCCTAAATACAAACCTTAACCCCATTACCTGCTTACCCTAACCCTAAACCCTTAAACTCTATCCTGTTAAGTATATAGTATAATAACCCATTTGGACGGCAGGGAGCTTTTAGTGTAACATTAAACTTTTGGTTGATCTTTGAAAACCCTGACTCTGAGTTCTTTTCTGGGTCTTGATATCTGGAGCTCATGAACAGGAGCTCGGTGGAATGAAACACCGTCACTGTCTGAGAAACTCCTCGTGGATTCCTTTGTTCTCAGAGAAATCAATATTCCTAAAAATAAAGTTGCTCCTGAAGCTGCAGGATGAGGAGTGAAGTTCTGCTCCAGACAGAAGACAGAAAAGTGAAGACTCAGTTTTTTAGAGAGACTCAAGATGTCTGATTTTCATCTGGAGCTCACACGCTTTGAATCATCCTGTCCTCCAGTTTCTGTGTAATCCTTCCAAACCATCGACCAGACGACGACTCCCCAACCTCTGACTTATTTTCACCATGAAGGTGCAACCATCCGTGTAGACGCTGACAGGCGCTGCTCTGAGTGAACAAAGGGAACTCCAGTTAATTGTATTAAAAATCCTTTTCATCTTCAGTCTCACCTCTTTCACAGACCCGTCATCTCTCTCTGCTGACTGAGTCCAAAAACAAGTCGACGAGGCAGATTTCACTCCTGTTGTCTTGATGTCTGAGGTTTGCAAACATTGAATTTTACATCCTTCTCTTTGCAGATGACGATGTTCTCATTAATCAACAGAACTTCTTTTTCCAAATCCTCTGGAATAAATTCATCATGAATCTTCATCTCATCGTTTTGCAGGTTTAATTGATATTTAATCTCTTCCTCTTAGAGTTCAGTTCAGTATTTTCCGTTCCTTTAATGTCGTACCTGTCGCTGGCTGTTTGAGACTGTGCCTCCGTATATCAGAGCTAACGATTCCAGACACTAAATCCATCACCTTTATGAGGCAGTTTCAATTTTAAAAGCAATACTTATTGAACTCATGCCAAACTTTATTTTTAGTTTCTTCTCTTCTTTGCTCTTTGCTGATTCTCTCCCTGCCTTGGCTTTTCATGTGTGCACGTAGCATAAATGAGTGGTGTGGACTCCTCAACCTCGATCTTTGGCACCTCAGGCTTCAGCCTTTGCAGCTGCTCTCACTGCCTTAGCTTCTTTTATGAATGCACGTGAAAGAGAGGGAAGGTGTGGTCTCCCCACCTATGGCTTTTCTCTTGCTCCTGCTCTCCCTGCCAAGGCTTTTTTATAAACACACATTAAGGAGGTGCAGAGGTCCAGACATCAGGTTTTAAAACCTCAGGCTTTGGTCTTTCCTGATGCTCTCCCTGCCTCAGGCTTTGGTCTTTCCTGATGCTCTTCCTGCCTTGTGCGTTTGGTCTTTCCTGATGCTCTCCCTGCCTCAGGCTTTGTTCTTTCCTGATGCTCTCCTTGCCTCAGACTTTGGTCTTTCCTGATGCTCTCCCTGCCCCAGGCTTTGGTCTTTCCTGATGCTCTCCCTGCTTCAGGCTTCAGTCTTTCCTGATGCTCTCCCTGCCCCAGGCTTTGGTCTTTCCTGATGCTCTCCCTGCCTCAGGCTTTGGTCTTTCCTGATGCTCTCCCTGCTTCAGGCTTTTTTAGGTATGCATAAAGAAGAGAGACAGGTGTGCTCTCCCAACCTCAGCATGTTATGTATGCACATGAAAGAGTTGATTGGTCTGCTTTCCCAATGTCAGGCTTTGGCACTTCAGGCTTTGGTTTTGGCTTCTGCTCTCCCTTCCTGGCCTTTTTATTTATGAAGGAGAGGGGAGGTGTGCTCTCCCTGCCTCAGGCTTTGGTCTTGGCTGCTGCTCTCCATGCCTGGGGCTTTCTTATGTATGCACAAGTAAAAGAGGTAAGGTGTGATCTCCCAACCATAGCTTTTTATGTATGCACATGAAATATATGTGTGGTGTGCTCTCCCTGCCACAGGCATAGGCATGTGGAAGGGCAGGGAGGTCTTGAACCAGCCATGTCCGACTTATTGAGACATGAGCACAATGAGCGTTAGTAACTCTTTTGACACCTGATTGAAGTTTTAGCTGTTTTTTTTTTAGCCTATTTTTGGGGAACTTTTTCAGGCGTTACCTTAAAGGGACAGTTCCTACTGAAGAGGTCATGACTGAAGCCCCAGTGCTGATACTCCAGGAGTTAAAGCTTGTGTGGACTAATAAAAGTCAAGTGTCTGATGTTTGAGGATTAGGATGTAGCAGGATTAATCTCAGTGACAGTGGACTCTGGATGATCGTCTCCAGAAACAAACAGAAGGTTAAAGTTACACTGAGCCATCCTGTGACCTCATTTTTCTTCCTAACACAGACGTCAGAGTTTCATTTTTCTGACTTCAAAAGTCGTTCACACTTTAGGGCACAGCCACGTCCTCCAAAGTCTCAGTCTGGGAACTATAAAAGAAAGTGTTTGAACCAGAAATGGCTGCTCTGGCTTCAGATGAGCTCATTTGTCGTCGCTCTGTCTCTCTGTTAAGAGCCTTTAAAGGTAAAACGAGAGCCAACCTGTGGTGTCTGAGTGAAAGTTTGAGATCAGGCACTGCTGTCCCAGATCTAAGAGCGAGGAGCTTACAGTCTCACTGAAACGACTCCAGCCTCTCCTCACAGCATCACACGTCTCTGTCAATCAGCCCGTCCTCCCCGTCTCTGCCTGAACCAAAAAGAGGAGGAAATTATTTATTCATGACACCCTGCGTCTAAAAGCAGCAGGTCTGACTGTGAAGGGGTGTTACTGGACGCCCTGACGGGGCGACTCTCCAGCTCCTGTTTGAAGCTGCGTCTCCAGCTCTGGTTTCCACAGCAGATACAGTCTGAGGCGGTGGATGTTTGTTAGTGAAGCACAGCTGTGAAACGTGTGACACCACAGATCTTCAGATGACACATTCAGAGGAGGGTTTGCTTTTAGACGGTACACATAATTACACCATCTTTGACAAAGTGATGGAAACACTGAATGAATCATGGTCTCTCTGGAGCCCTGCAGCAGTGACACGGCAGATTTACTCTGAGAGTGTTTGTGAGAGATAATTAGTCATCCAGTCATTACTGAACCATTACTGACAGACTGTTCTGTCTTTACAGCGTCAATGAGCTCATCAGTCAGACGGTGAGATTCATGGAAACCGCTCAGTCATCGCATGTGACCTGATGCAACAGCGTGAAGGCTGCAACAGATTTCAGAAAGCATGACGCAACCACGAAACACATCCTGCAGTTTATCCCTCAGTCTGGATGAGGGGGAAATTCTGACGCCAACGTAAAGTAAAGCAAACACACTGCACTACCTTGATTGTCCACTAGAGGCCGGCCCCAAAAGTGAGTTAGTCCACATAGAGCTCCGTTCTAAACAAAGCAGCTTTGACATGTTTCTTTTTCTACCCAAATTTCCCACCAACAGGTAAAAGATGCACCAGATAATTTTTTGGATGTAGTTCCTTAAAGTGTCCACTAGAGGCTGTCTCCAAGAGTGAGTCGATCCCCACAGAGCTCTGTGTTAAAGTGTCAAACTTCACAGCAGGAACAAACATGTTTGCAGATTAGTACAAAAACAGTTTCTGCACCTTAAAGCTTTAAACTCATTAACAGCTTTTTCTTTAACACTTCTCTGTTTATTTCTACTGTTTATTTGTACTGCAATGCCACAATCTGCCACTAGAGGCCGGCTGCAAGAACAGGTCAGTCTCCATAGAGCCCCATGTTAAAATGTCCAATTTAATCAACAGAAAGAAAACCATTAACAGCCTGGAACAAAACAAATTCTGCACTTTATGGCTCTTTTTTTAAAAATTTTATGACAGCTGAAGGTAAAATTTTCAATAACTAATCTGTTTATTTCTAGCTAGGAGTTACATGTCACCCAATAACAGGGAAAAAAACAGCAATCAGGACCTCGAGGAACTGTTTTGGAGAGAAAAAAATGTTATTTTATATTTTAACAAAAAAAAGGGAAAAAAAAACCTGCAACACTTTGAGTCACCACTAGAGGCTGCCCCCAACAATGAGTTGGCCCCATAGAGCTCCATGTTAAAACTTCACAGCAGGAACAAACATGTTTACAGACGGGAACAGAAACAGTTTCTTTTTGCTAATTTCACACGTCACAACGTTTCTCTTGATGTTTTTTTTTTATTTTTTTCTTTAAACCTGATTTCTTTAATTCTTTTTTCACAGTTTGCAGTCAGTCCCCACAGAGCTCCATGTTCAAATCTCAACTCACCTGTTTTCAACAGATTAAGGGTTAAAGGGAGGGGGGGATTAGGGGGGATTAGGGGGTGTCCCCTCAGTCCCTGACCTTCTGATGTTGGAGCCGTTTGGAGCCGTTTGGAGCCGTTTGGAGCCGTTTGGAGCCGTTTGGAGCCGTTTGGAGCCGTTTGGAGCCGTTTGGAGCCGTTTGGAGCCGTTTGGAGCCGTTTGGAGTTGTGTTCATGTAAACATCAGACAAACATTCATTATTTCTACCGTCTGCTTTGATTCTGTTGTTGAAACCATCCAACCTGTTAAACACCTGCGTTTACAAACCAGCCGCCCGAGTTTGGATGTCTGATGATAAATTTTTCATCTGAAACAGAAGTGGAGCGTTATTTTTATCAGACGTTGGAGACCGAGATGATTAAACCACATCTTAGAGCCAGAGAAGCAGACCCAGATCTCTGAACTCACAGCGTGCCCCCTCATGAGTCCACAGACACTTTAAACTCAGCGCACATTTTCACTCAGGCTTCATCCGACGGCTGCAGGTGGAAACATGAGATCTTTGTTACTCCTCTGAATCATGAAGGATGGATGGATGGATGGTGTCGACTCTGAGCTTTCTGAAATGATGCACCAGAGCCTGTTGTTGTTCTGGGAGCAGTGACATGAATAAGATCACCACAACAGCACCAATAAGAGAACATCGTTCTGATGGTTTGAGCTGAATTTAAAAGTTTTTACAGTCAGAAATAAACTTAGTTTCTGCTCCACTCAGACAGATTTCACTCTGTTTGCACCACAGAGCTCCAGAGCTGCTTTGTGGTTTATTTAACGTCTGTATGAACAACATCCAGTGGAAAAAAAGTGAGCTTTAAAAACACACAGTGCTGCTGACTCTCTGAGTCCTCAAAGTTTTTCTTTTCAGTTAAAAACCCTCCAAACACTCCTGATGCCTCAGCGTGAGCTAATAACAGCTGTACGGAGAGCGCAGAAACATGCTAATTAATGCTAACGCTTAATGAAGACCAACGCTCGCCGCTGAGTCTCCGGTCTCTGCTTGTTGGAGTTGGAGATGATAAATCTTCAGCAGGAGTTGATCAAACTGCAGTTTGTTGTTAATAAAAAAACGAGAGGCAGCGTGTGTAACTGTAGAACTAATGATGGAACCATCACATGCATTTTTCAGAGGGTATGAAAAAACATGACGTGGACCTTGGAGAATGTGATGTGAGAACTTGAAGAAACAGTGACCTTGAATAAAATCCACACACGTGAATATAATTTGAAGTCACAGAAAAATGTTCACAGATGTTTAACTAATAATTACACAAATAAAGTGACATCAGTAACATGTTGATCCATCATTTCCCAGACGGTTTTATGACTGATGCCTGTTTCCCTTTAACAAACACAACTCTGCTGTTACAGCCTCTACAACCTGCAGCTACAGTGTGTCACAAAAGTGAGTCCACCCCTCACATTTCTGCAGTGTCACGACCTGGCTCAAAGCCATGACAGAAAACGATGAGAGGTGTGGGTTAAAGTAAAAAAAAAAAAAAAAATATTACAAAACAATCTGAACTTAAGAAATTGACCACATAATAAACGACAAACTGAGCTAACAAGTTAACTAGAACAAAAACATGATGCGCCGAGGAAATGCGGCCGCCATTGTACAGTCACGCCAGGTACAGAACAGAAGCAGAGGCAGCGACAGGTGTGAAGAATAATGCCAGCTCTTAACACCTGTGGACTGGCCAGGTCCACCCAGGTGTGGCAAGCCCCACCCACAACCTGCAAAGGCAAGACAAGACAACAGACAAGAAAACACAAAACACACAGCAGGCCCTAGAGGCAGGAGGCCGTCACAGCAGATATTTAAGTAAATCTTTTCATGAGACAACACTGACAAAATGAGGCTTTGAAACAGTGAAAAGTCGTCTGTGTGCAGCTTATATAACAGTGTAAATTTATTTTTCCTTTAAAATAACTCAAAATATAGACATTAATAGCTAAACCCCTGGAAACAAAAGTGAGTACACCCCTTAGTGAGAGTTTCTGAAGTGGCCACCATAATTTTCCAAAATTCCTTTGTTGAATCTCAGCCTTTTTCGTGGAGTTTCTCGTGTCTTGACAGCAGGCCAGGTGATGCCCTGAATCTGACAGGATAAACTTACTGAACGACTGAACTGTTCTGTTAAAACTACGTCACTCAAACAGAGTAAACCACACGAGGAGTCCAATCATCAGAAGAGACCGTTCAGCTGAATCTGAGATACTTTATTCAAAGCAAACGTATCTGAACAAAGTAAATGAGTTGAGAGCTTCTGCAGATCACCCCAAGCAACTGAAAACATGACCAACAGGTGGCATCTTTATAACCCAGAGGATGGTTACTTTCTCCTCGCTCCTGTCTCCTGATTGGTCGTCTCTGTTGAAAGACAAGTCTCCTTTAGGTTAGCTCCCTATAAGGAGGGAAGATCCTTCCTGATCGATGCAGGGGTTAAGAATAGAGACTGATTGCTGTGGTCATACTGAAGAATCTGCTGTGAATCAAATTGAGCATTATTCAAGGAGTCATCAGGAGTTTGCTGATATACTTTGATTCTGAATCTGGTTGCAACAGGTTTTTTTTTTTCTTCCGTTGACTTTTGTTCCAATGTTGGTTACTGCATCTATGAGTTATAAGACAAGGCTCTTTCAGGGTCCAGCTGATCATCAAAGATCAGATGTCTGCGAGCCTCAGCATCGTGGCCAGGCCAGCCTGAACGGCGTCTCGATAGGGCAAAGGTCAGAAAATTTATGACTTTGTTCTGCGCTCTGGGAGACAACTGGAGTCTATAGTGAGCGTGTTGCATTTTTGAGAACTCGGCAAGCTGCACTCATCTTTCTCTGTGAAAAAATCTTCTACACCTTTACTCTCCTGGTCATGAAGTTTACCAGAGCTTCACAGGTTGACACTGGGATGCTCCTCCACTCCTCCATGATGACATCACAGACACCTTCAGCTTGAGGATGCCCCAAAGATGTTCTATTGGATTCAGATCTGGAGACATCATTGGCCAGTCCATCACCTTTACCCTCAGCCTCGTCTTAGAGGTGTGTTTGGGGTCATGATCATGCTGGAACGCTGCTCTGTGATGCAGTTTCTGGAGGGAGGGGATCGTGCTCTGCTGCAGTATTTCACAGAACATGTTGGAATTCATGTTTCCCGCAATGAATGTAACTCCACAACACCTGCTGCACTCATGCAGATCCAGACCATGACATTTTGGAGGGAAAAATGACCAGCAGTGCTCAATTTGGACATTTAGAGGTGTACTCACTTTAGTGATACACATGAACTTAAAAACCTAATGTGAGCCACATTCTCCCGACATGTCCGGTCTCATTTCAAGATATTAAAAAACAAAAGTGACCCTGAATTGACATTTTCGTCGATGAAAGTCTGGAATTGGGAGATGATTCTGGAAATGTGGCTCAAATTTTTATTTATTTATTTCGGTCACGTCAGCACACTTATACAACATCACACATTGTCAATAGTTGATCAAGTTGTACATGTCCGAAAGGGAAGACGGGAGAAGCAGAGCTTATCTAGTCCCGCCCCCATTTTCTCCATATTTAGTCTCCTCTTTTCCACAAATTGAGTCTAATAAGAAAATTTTACTGATATACGTCAGAAACGTTTGCTTATATCTCAGTATTTGCACTAAGCTCTAAGTGGGACTTTTTCATGTGGAGTTTAAGGAGGATTGACTCACTTTAGGGCTCAGCCTCTAGTGGCCACTTGAGGAACTGCAGGTTTTAACCCTTCTGCATAGGCTTCATATTTCCAGAGCAGATTTTGCTGCTTGGATTCCAAATTCAGAACAATCAACTGGATCGTATTTTGAAAGCAGCCTCTAGAGGCCAAATGTGGCGCTGCAGCTCTGTGTGATGTTGCTGCTTCATATTTTTATAAAGTTTTTGGATATGTAGACTGCTCTGTGAGTGATATTTAAAGAATTTGAGCACTTCTGGTTTTCTTGGGCGGCTCTTTCGGAGGAATGAAAGAAGCTCCAGCAGCTCGGCAGCCTCACAGAGAAGGACGAGGCTTCTTCTGACGTCTTCAAAATGAATCTGTCTTGTGAGGAGCTCTTTGAAAAGCAGGAAAGTCTGAGTGAGATTCAGCAGAACCAGAGAAAAGTGGAGTCACTGAGGGTGAGCCAGCACAGCACATCCATCCTCAAGTGTGAGCGTTTGTTGTTGCCACAAGAATATTTATGAAATTTCTTTTGGAGTGCTTCGGAGCAATACAAACGCGTCAGGCTGAGCCCGGTGATAAATAATCCAAAGCTCGCTGAAGATGAGGGAGACGGTGAGTGAGCCTTGTCGCTCTTCACACAAAAGCTATTTTGTTTTGCTCCCAAACAGAAGTCAGAGCGTGTGGGTGGAGAAAATCAATCTAGTCAACCTGGAGAGAAGAAATGAGAAGTGTGAGAGGCTCTGATCATTGTGATGGACTTAAGACAGCTCAGCCAAAAACCACTTCACCCGTCTCCGCTCTTTATCAAATCACTAACGCATTTGCATCACATTTTCCCGCACTCTTGGCTGCTCGGGGAGAGATTTAGGAAGGAGGAAGCAGTAACTCTGATTTTCTAAGAAGCTGACATTTTGATGAATAGATGTATTTTCAGAGGAGCAACAATTCAAAGAGAAAGACACATCGTGAAGTGAATGTAGCTGTCAGGAGCTGGAGTGAGTCCACAGAGCTGAGTGGGACAGACCCCCTCTGTCCTCACAGCCTCTGTCCTCACAGCCTCTGTCCTCACCGCCTCTGTCCTAACCGCCTCTGTCCTCACAGCCTCTGTCCTCACCACCTCTGTCCTCACAGCCTCTGTCCTCACAGCCTCTGTCCTCACCACCTCTGTCCTCACAGCCTCTGTCCTCACAGCCTCTGTCCTCACCCCCTCTGTCCTCAGTCTCTGTCCTCACAGCCTCTGTCCTCACCACCTCTGTCCTCACAGCCTCTGTGCTCACAGCCTCTGTCCTCACCACCTCTGTCCTCACAGCCTCTGTCCTCACCATCTTTGTCCTCAGCCTCTGTCCTCACCATCTTTGTCCTCACAGCCTCTGTCCTCACCATCTTTGTCCTCACAGCCTCTGTGCTCACAGCCTCTGTGCTCACAGCCTCTGTCCTCACCACCTCTGTCCTCAGCCTCTGTCCTCACCATCTTTGTCCTCACAGCCTCTGTCCTCACCATCTTTGTCCTCACAGTCTCTGTCCTCAGTCTCTCCTCACCATCTCTGTCCTCAGTCTCTGTCTCATGGCGTCTGTCCTCACCGTCTTTGTCCTCACAGCCTCTGTCCTCACCGTCTTTGTCCTCACAGCCTCTGTCCTCACCATCTCTGTCCTCAGTCTCTGTCCTCACCATCTCTGTCCTCAGTCTCTGTCTCATGGCGTCTGTCCTCACCGTCTTTGTCCTCACAGCCTCTGTCCTCACCGTCTTTGTCCTCACAGCCTCTGTCCTCACCATCTCTGTCCTCAGTCTCTGTCCTCACCATCTCTGTCCTCAGTCTCTGTCTCATGGCGTCTGTCCTCACCGTCTTTGTCCTCACAGCCTCTGTCCTCACCATCTTTGTCCTCACAGCCTCTGTCCTCACCATCTTTGTCCTCACAGCCTCTGTCCTCACCGTCTTTGTCCTCACAGCCTCTGTCCTCACCGTCTTTGTCCTCACAGCCTCTGTCCTCACCATCTTCGTCCTCACAGCCTCTGTCCTCAGTCTCTGTCCTCACAGTCTCTGTCCTCACCATCTTTGTCCTCACAGCGTAGGTCTACAAAACGTAGATGAGACGTCAGAATGAAGACTGTAATATTAAAGAGAAAGACCAGACTGTAACCCAACATACCGCCTCAGTCGGCATCCTTGAGACTAATTCAAGGCCTGACTCTGACCTTTATTCATCAATTTAAAATAATTATGCAAAAAACAGTTACAACAGACTTAAAAGCAGTTCAGATCTGTTTTATTGCCTGTTGATTCTTTAGTGCAGCCAAACATCAGAAACCTCCTGTGAGACGAGGAGCGTGGAGTGTGTCCCTCACCTTAAATCCTGGAGGCGCTCCATCTGAAGCAGGAGTTATCCTTGAACCAACTTTTCTCTTTGTGGGAACCAGACTGTAAAAAATGGATGTGTATGAATGGATACAGGTTGTTAGTAAGATTTCAGAGCTCACAAGAACATTTCTTGTGACGTGTGAAAGTTTCCCGCGTTTAAGTGGTTGAAATAAAGATTCAGTGGTTGAGAGAAAGTTTTGAGTTTTCTTTGCTCCAAAGGTTTTCTGAAGTTTCCTGTTCGAGCAGCTTTCCTCTCTTAAAGAAGGTTTTATTTCTCAACTACCCGAACGTGATTGAAGTTTACCTTTTTAATATTGTGACCACCATCATTACACGTAGTAAACATCTGAGTTTCAGTGCCGCTTGCTCTAAGAGTCAGACCATGAGATGTAGCGGTTAGCAGGAGGCTAATTCTGCAGCTTTTGATCATTTTTGTGGATAAAGTTTTGATAAAGTTGAGAATCAGCTCCATAAAACCTGAGAGGAGCTTCAGGCGGAGTAGAACTTTACACCAGGACGCCTCTGAGGTCCAGTGGAGCCTGGATCCAGTCAGAAACAGAGATGCACATAAACAACTTTTTGTTAGTCACGTCTTGATTTTTCATTCTGCACTCTGTAGATGGAGCTGCTGGTCCCTGGAGAGCCTCCCTCCTCTTCCTCTCCTCCATTACATTAAACATGTTCAGCTGCAAACGGTGGAAACAAACCAGCCCTGATACCACGGGGAGAGATGTGAAATCTTGTTTTAGAAGTCAGGCAGGCCCACAGGTTCCATTTATTTATTTATATTTATTAAACAGATGCAAATAAGTCCTTTAACTGAGACATCTGCAGCGTCTGCTTTCAGATAATACAAGTGAAATAATGAAATATCAGAGAAGTGCAGAGCTCTGTTGAATTCTAACAAGTCTGCAGTAAAGCAAAGTGTCAACAGAGCGTTGAGTAAAAACAGGATTCAGAGACTTTGCATGTTTCACAACACGCTGAGGTTTAATCTACAGGATTGGCACTCCGGCAGCTTCACCATGAAGGATCTAAAAGCACACATCAGACACTCCAGGCGTTTTTATTTCCACTGAAAAATACCCAGCATTCATCCTGCTCTACGTAAACAACTCTCATCCGTGACAAATATAAAAAAATACATTTCTCTGCAGTGAAGTGCACATCAGAAGGAAGGCCGTTCAGCTTTGTTGTCGTCCTGTTCCTGTTTTCACAAACCGTTTGTTCTTTAATTGATTTCTTCCACCGGCTGCCCCGAAACACTTGTTAGAAAATCGCTGATGTGTTTATTTCTTAAGCGACAAAACTAAAAAGAGGCAGCATCTGCAACTTTCGAACGCAGCCGTCAACCCAGAGCTGAAGTTTGATGATTAACTGTGCGTCTAAAAATAGTTTCATGAGAAGAAAACAGCAGTGAAAGAGTCAGACTTCTCAGGAACGTGTTCGTCTGAATCTGTGCACCAGGACGTTTGTGTCAGTGAGGTGTGCTGCACGTTAAGGCTCCGAAACAAAGGCTGTGCATTAAACATCTGTGAGTGTGAGGCTGCAGGATTATCAAAGCTCAAGTAGAAGGAACCCCATCAGCTCATCTGTGCGTCTCCAGTGTCTGACTGAAGCGATGCCGACAGCTCATCTCCACAATGTGACACAAGACATGAGCAAACGGCACACAGCTGCAGGACTTTAAAGACATTCAGTGATTAACTTCCTGTTATTCGTCTTCTAAAACTTCAGGAGAATCAAATCAAAGCTGAGACAAAGGCTGAATTTGGTGCAAACCATTCATCCTTCCACCGTGTAAAAGAGGACTCCTGTTTTAATCTGTTGTATGAATCTGCAGGATGCTCTGCTGCAACAGCATCCAGTTTATCTGGACTCATGTGACACGTTCCAAAGACTTCAGACAGAAGAACAAGTCTTCATCGTTTTAGTATCTGACAATTTATGACTTGTTATCTATTTGGGCCATTTTAGACTCATTTATCAAAGTAAACCTGTGGGAGTGTTTTCAGAGCATCTCAGACAAAAAGATGAATCAGCAGGAAGGACGGGATCCTGAGTTAGCAGATATGAAAATTTCAAGTCCTGGTTTGTTTCTTGTGAGCTGAAAAGACTTTGCTTTCCTCTTTGTAACAGTATTTCACTCAGCGGACTCTCAGTCGCATCAGTTCTCAGAGAGAAACAGCTTCAGAGATCATCCCCTGAAGTGTTGACATCATATAAGCGTGTGTGCTTTGCAGAGTTTGATACAGGTGTGGTCTCTGGGTAAGGTGAAAGGTCAGGGGTCGTGGCTGGACTGTGCCTCCGTGTTGGACTCTGCTGCAGCTTCCGCCTCCTGATGCATCTGACTGAGCTGTTTGACTAAACTCTCCAGCTGCGGGTTTCCTCCAAACTCCTTAATGAGCCGATACGCCTCCACCTCCAGGTCCCGCAGAGTCTTCCGGGTGTAAGCGAAGGAGCCCACCTTCTCCAGGTAGTCCACACAGTAGCGTTTGATGTCCATGTTCTCCGTGCGCTGCCTCAGGATGTTCTGCACCTGCGTGCTCTCTGGACGCGACCAGATGGCGTGGATGGTGAGGAAAGAGAACTTCCCCTCGGTCAGGTCCTCACAGAAGCTCTTATTCTCGCTGTACTCTCGAGAGCTCAGGTTGGCGTAATCGTCTCGGATCTGAAAGAAAAGCCCCAGCGTGTCCAGGAGAGGTTTCAGGTCCTGTTTCCAGTCGGAGAAGAGCTGCATGAGGCCCACAGCCAAACCGAACAGTCCTCCGGTTTTCTGCAGCACCATGTTTCTGTACTCCTGCTCCGTGGGACAGGTGTAGGTGTCCCTCCAGTGGATGTCCAGACCCTGACCGCGGTGCAGCTCCAGCAGCTGCTGGGTGAACACCTGCACAGCCTCGGGGTGGTCCAGGGTCAGCACCTTCTCCAGCCCCAGGAAGTAGACGTAGTTGGCCGAGTTGATGACAGAGGGCACGCCGTAGATGCTGTGGGCCACGGGGAAGCCTCGCCGCAGCTTGGAGCTGTCCTCGATGTCATCAATGAGCAGACTGGCGTTGTGGAGCATCTCGGTCACCTCGATGATCACCTGAAGAGAAACAAACAATCATACATCAAACATCCGTAGGATAACTTGCTTTACGAACACGTAAAGAAACAAGAGAATAAACACCAGAACAGGAATCCAACGCTGCAGCAAACTGCTAACCTGCAGCAAACCGCTAACCTGTAGTAAACCGCTAACCTGCAGCAAACCGCTAACCTGCAGCAAACTGCTAACCTGCAGCAAACTGCTAACCTGCAGCAAACCGCTAATCTGCAGCAAACCGCTAATCTGCAGCAAACCGCTAACCTGCAGCAAACGGCTAACCTGCAGCAAACCGCTAACCTGCAGCAAACCGCTAACATGCAGCAAACGGCTAAACTGCAGCAAACGGCTAACCTGCAGCAAACCGCTAACCTGCAGCAAACCGCTAACCTGCAGCAAACGGCTAAACTGCAGCAAACGGCTAACCTGCAGCAAACCTCTAACATGCGGCAAACCGCTAACCTGCGGCAAACCGCTAACCTCAAGTAAACCGCTAACCTGCAGCAACTGAAAGAAAAACGGTTCAAATCTTTTTCACTTTTCAGCCATAATCCAGGTGTTCTCCCAAAAACCAGGACTTCAAAGAAACCGACAGAAAATCTCCCTGTGTGTCCATCTCTCCCATCTCTGGACAAAACCTGGAGCGGACTTTTTTGACTTACTGGACTGGACTTGTGAACTGAAACTCTGTTTTTTTTATCTTGATGTAATTGTTGTTCACGTTTTCTAAATAAAGGTCAACGGTTTGATTTTAGGGAATAAAATCTACACTGAGAGTCTTCTGGAAGGATGTTTGAGTTGTGAACAACAAACAGATCGTGAGAAGACCTGGAGCGGACTCTTCTGAGTTGAACTGTTTTTTTTAATGAACTGAATACTTATGGGATTTTGAGTTATTAGCATCATATAAATATATTTGTTTGTCCTTTGAGTTGAACATTTTCATTGCTTTCTTTCTAATTACGCATGTAAAGGACTGATCTGTACACAAACACCAGCAAATGATCTAACAGGCCATGACGGATTATGATGAGACAAAGGAGGATGAGGAGTGTAGGCCAGTTTAACCCCTTAATTTGAATCATACCGCTTTGATTCAGACATCAGCTGAGAGTGTACGCCCCCCCCAACGCTGCTTTGTGTCTATTCAACATGTACTGAGCAAACTTTTAAAAGCACTGGTTTCTCAAAGGACCAGTTGCAGTGGGACCTACATCCAGTTTATGTGCCCGTTGGCGTGGGTAGCAAAAGGAATATTTGGAGGCTGCAAGTCTCTACTTGATTTAGCATCAGCTTGGAAGAAAAACACTTTTTATTTTTTTGTTGTTGTATCAAAATTCAGGCGTGAAGTTATGTTGAGCCTCTACACGTGTAGGAAAACTCTGAAATCAACCTAAAGAGACGCTGAAGGAGCCTCTACAGGTGGATGCAGAAAGGTGGAGTGATGCTGGATTATCTTGGAGGACTGATCAGCATCACTTTGCAGCTCTGTGAGGAAATCATGCACTGCAGCTTATAGACAGCAGAGGGCGACATGCCCACATTCTTTCAGCTCTGCTCCTCCTGTGAGCCTCTGTCAGCAAACATGATGAGAGCTGAGGCTGCTACAAGAATTAGACAAGACCTAGACCAAAGAGGACTGAGTCTCAGACAGACCTGATACCAGAGTGGACTTAGTTCAAGAACAGAGTGAGACTGAAACCAAGACCAGAGGGCAATGAGACCAGGACAAGCCTGAGACCAGAGAGCACCAAGGCTGAGGTGCTTCCTGTTTAGGCTTTGGAGGCTGATCCGGTCTGTATTAGAGCTGGCTCTGGTCTTCATGGTATCTAGTTAGAGTCCTGTGTGCGTCCACTCTACCCTCCTCTCCTCTGAGTGTCTGCAGGGACAGCGAGCGTCGGGACCCTGCAGAAGGAAACGTCGTGTTTGGCGGATAAACGGCTCGACCTACCCGGCCTTGGCCATCTGCCTGACCCACTGAGCCTCTCTTTGTGCTCCCCGGCCTCACACAAACGGCTTTCATTAGCAGACAGCCACACTCGTCCTGAAAACCAGCAGCAGGCTGCACGGCCGGCTCCAGACAGCAGACGCCTGATGGACACCGCGACGCTTTCTGTCCAACACGGAGAAGACTCAGCCTGTGGTTGACTGACAGGTGGAGTCTCCTCCTCCTCCTCCGCTCTGACGGGGGTTTACAGAAGCTGCTGTTTCAAGTTGAATTCTCTGCTGCTGCTTTGGAATTTATCTGATACCAGACTCTGGATCAGCCGGTCTCAGACCACGCTGCTGACCGACTCCAGCTCCACCAGACGTCATTGATTATCACCTGAGGTTACGGATTGTTTGCCCGAGCTACAATCAGTGATCCATTAAGAATGCAGAAGCTCCCTCACAACAAGTGAATCCAATACATTGAAGGAAAACGACCCTGAAGGAGACGAGGAGTCTGAATTAGAGCGACTCCAGCTGAAGTAAACACACCTGAGTCCCTCTGCAGGAGTGGAGCGGAGCCCAGGTTGGAACGTGACCTCACAGCATGGCTGCAGGTTGAGTCATTCAAAAACTTCAGGCTCATTTGTTAATATTTGCAAGTCACACACATATATACACACATATATACATATGCATGTATAAATCATGCAGGATCCCAATGAAGCATCTTCCCTGTCAGCACATGGGGGTCATCAAACCTCTTCTTCTTCTACTTTTATTTCTAATGTTTGATTCCAACTGTTTCATTTAAAACATAAAATCTGAGCAAGTTTTGGGTCTGTAAAAGTTCTGAATTTCCAATAAAGAAAAATAAATTTAGAGTTTTGTTCTTTCTCCTCTTAATGAACAGAAAATGTTCTAAACCAACACCTCAAAACTGGGCTACTTCTCTAAAGTCTGGTAGACAGCGACCCTTCCGTTGACTTTATTTGATTTATTATTTTTGACTGACTGATTGATTGATTAATTGATTGGCATAAATCACAAATATGGCGGCCAGCGCCTGTATGCACGTCCAGTCATCACACAAACAGGACCATTAGTCATAACCCGCCATGATGGAACGGCCCGTTTGGCGAAATCGTCAGCCGCATGCATGACTGCTAAAATCGTCCAATCAGCTAATTGAAAGTGAGGCAGATGCAGAATATGTCCGGGGAACTTCCTGGAAAAATCCTGAACCAACAAATCCAACTTGTGGACGTGTTCTCCACATTAACAGCAATAAGAACGAAAAATGTCTCCTAAATCTAAACTTGTTGTATATCTCTCCATCGTCATCCTCTTCCAAAGGATTCATTCGATCTCTAAATATTCGTTCTCTTTGCAGATTTCGTCTTTAACAGCAACACATGAGCATGATGTCGGCCATCTTTAAACAGCCTAACAGGTGCAGTAATCCTGTTTGTAGCGCCTGAAATGTTTTAATTTAATGCTCTGTTGGGGGCGTTGACCTGCATCATGCATACAGACTAATATCATGCAAACTAAGATCAGTTTTTGCTCTTCTGAACTCTTTTTAATCAGTTTTTATTCTTCCTCTTGTTCTGGTTTCTGTGTATCAGGTGACCAGCCTGCAGCTCCATCCACACACGCTGTAATATTCCCTCCCAGTGAGCCTGGTGTTTGTTTTTACAGTGTGAACACATGAATGGATGGAAACACGTTGAGTGGATTTGTCTGTTTGTGTGAATTGGAGAGTAAACATCAGAGCGGCTCTGAGCCTGAGGCAGCAGACATAATCATGAAGGACACGTGTGTTCAAAGCTGCAGACGGCCTACTAAACCTAACCTTTCCACAGTCACAGAGAACGGGAGGAAGCCGGTCGGATAAAGGTCGCACAAAAACCGGTGTGCACGCGGGGAATTTCCCAAACCTCCACAACCTGATCTGCACGGCTCTGTGGAGGAGCGCGCACACGGCGCGGCGGGGGGGGGGGGGTTGATGAAATATTCATCGTTGAATGAATGAGACAGTGTAGCGCTGTCACTGCCTGCGTCTATCTGAAGGCACGGTTGTTTCCAAGGCAGCGACTCCCTGGCAGCGGTGTGCTAACGATGACGAGAGGAGTCTGCGTGAAGGGTTCAGCCGGAGTTTACCGAGCTGCTGCACAGAGGAAGTCACAGGGGGAGACAGAGCTTTGAAATGTGAAGTACGTTTAAACCTCGACTACCCAAATCACCGTCACAAGGCCTTTCTGTCTGACGTGGAATTACCGGGAGGGAAAGAGAAGGTTTGGTTACAACCTGCAGTGAGTGAATAAAGCTCTGAAAGTGATCAGTAAGCCTCCAGTCTCAAAGGTAACCAGTCTCTGTTGAAGCAGTGCGCTCCAGGATCTGAAGTGTCAGCACTTCAGTGAGGAAACGAAGCTGTTTGATGTGAAAATAATCAAAAATGCCACTTTGAACATTCAGCCGATCCTTTTATTAATTCTGCAAACTGAATTTATCATCTGAAGACGTACAACCCACCGCCGTGTGAAGCTGTGATTAAATCTCTCATGCAGGAGGTGAGATGGATTCTGTAGCAGGAGGAGAGCTGACATGACAGGATTAATCTGTAATATTTAATAATTCCTCAGCAGAGACGGACGACTTTAATACTCCCTCCACACACACGTTTAACTCTCTCTCTCTTTAGATTAGGGGAAGACGTATTTTACCAGGGAGAAAATGACCACAGGAAGCAGCTGCAGGAGTGAGATTCCTCAATCTGGAGGAGGTTCATCAAACATTCAGGACAAAAGGAGACCTGTTGAAGGACTCTGAACCAGCACTTTGCATTCAGCAGATTCAAAACTCTCAGATTGGTTTCTACATTTTCACCAGCTGAGACACAGACCCCGCTCAAACACGGCCTCCTCTTTCTGCAGGGTAAACCTCTGATCTGATCTCCCTGTGTGAGAGAATCAATAAACACTACATTATTTAGATCTGAAGTTCACCCACAGAGGAGCAGAAATATCACTCAGCCTGCTCGTGGTGGTTCTTAAATGAAGCTCATTCTCTGCACACAGAAGTTCATAACATCTCTCCATTCAGTTCTTCCTTCTGCAGTCTTTGTGAGTTTGCAGAAGTTTGCAATCACTTTTTTTTTTTGGCGTATGATGTGTTTTTATGTTCGTGTTGAGGGTAAAAGAGGCAGAATATCCTGGAATCTGTTGGTGCTTTTCAGCCTTCTTATAACATTTTATGTCTTTAAATCTTTAGAGGTGCTGTCTGAAGGAAGTTAATAATTATTATTATCGTTATTATCGTGACCGCTTGGGGGAGGCCCATGAAAGAAAAAGGACCAAATACGAGCAGCTGGTCATCGACTGTCGTGCACAAGGCTGGAAGGCAAGGTGCATGTCCATCGAAGTTGGCAGTAGAGAGTTTGTGGGGCGGTCACTCCATGAAGCCCTAAGTGACCTGGGCGTCACAGGAACAGCAAGGAGTAGAGCCATCAAGAACACCACCGAAGCAGCTGAGAAAGCCTCGAGATGGCTCTGGATCCAGAGAGGAGAACCATGGGGACAAGTGAATGCCACCTGAACACAAGTCACGGTCTGATCAGCCGTGGCTGGGTCGCCTGAGTAGGATGTATGATGTTTGAAAGACCCGAAACATCCGATGATCTCAGGTAACATCACTGATGATGTGTTCAGGTGCATCAGAAGAACCTGATGTATTCAAGAACGAACTCGTTATGGGGCAGGGTAACCAGACTGTGCTCTTTCTGTAACATTTCATCATCCACAGCTATTAAATTTAACTGATGATTGATGATTATTCTTTATTTACGCCTCATGCACAGAGAGTGGTCTTATAGAACCCCTCATGGGTTTATAAGACCACTTGGAAGTCCTCACAGGGAACTCAAATCATCAGCTCACACTGATATATAAAACTGATTTGAAGACTTTCACATTTTTTTATGATGCCTCACCAAAAATTAAGGTTATTTAAAACAATCTGAAGTTTAAGCACTTCTTTCTGTTTTACACCAAATCTTTCGCTCAGCGTATTTTAACAGTGCAGAATTTCTGTGTGCAGCATATGAGTAACCTGTGTGAGTGTTTGTGGTGAGTGAGTGGGTATGTGAAACTGAATCACAACACGGTGAGACATACCCTGGCAAGAGGCGCTTTGTTTACCAAAATAATGCCAATGGAAGTGAACGGTTTGACAGCGTCACACGACCTACGGTGCCAACAAGCATCCGTTTAAACATTTAAACCATCAGAGGAGGAAGTTTCAGAGTAATGCAGACCACTCAGCGATGGTTCAAGTCCAGAAGTAGAGGAAAAAAAAGCCCAAATGAATGAAAATGAGCAGTAATTCAACCACAGAGAGGCACTGTGACCTGCTCTTTACGTCGTTCTCTTGTTCCGAAAAGATCAAAATTGTTCAGTGCAGTTAAAGTACTTCAGAACCTCCAGACATAAAACTCTGCAGGAGTAAACACAGGCAAACAAAATGCATCCCACTCTGAAGAGAATTTCTGAAACCTGTGAGCTGATTTTTAAACCCACAGCCCTCAAACAAACAGAAACGTAACAGCTGCTGTTTTTATTTCATCCCCTCAACGCTCTGCCTGCTGTGATAAATCACTGATGCTTTATACCCAACAAGCCTTACATTTACCTTTAGTTAGCAACAATTCAGCTGAGCGGACTCTGGCTGCATTAAAACAAACTGTTTTCAGAATGAGCGCAGAACCATTCCACCTCCCTGGATCCTTCTGCAACAATGAACACCTCACAGACACTCTGAATGCTAAGAGGCTTAGAAGAGAGGCTTTCTCACCTGCAGTTTGTCCTCGGGGACATTCAGCCAGTGGTTAAAAGCTTGGGAGAGTTTTGTCCTCACTTGTTTCCCTGAGAGAGAGAGAGGAATGGATAAGGAAAGAGTCATCGAGCTGCACGATGATCACAGTTAGAATCAAACTTATAACCAGTGTGATGAAGCTCTAACGCGTGCATGTGATGAGAATTCCTCTCTACGGGAGTCTCTCCTACTTTTGCCGCCGCTGCCAGCCTGTGTTTAGCCAACAGTGGAGGTGTAGCGTGACCCGGCGGCAGGAGAGAAAGGTCCTGCAGCTGGTCTCAAAGCTGCACAGGAAGTTTACTCCTGTTCAAAGAAATCTTTTTTCTTTGACCTCGATTGATTTTGTTGTGAAGCCATTTCCTGTTTTAATCCACAATCTGAACAGCAGGTTTTGTGTAAACCTTTAGATTTATCTGACACAGGAAAAACCCAACACAGAGTACTGGTGTTTTCTTTTTATTCAGAGCTTTAAAATCAGCAACACTGGTGCTGCAAGAGAGGGTATCCTGACTCACTAAGACTCTTGGGACGCGTCCTATTTACCCGAACACGAGTCTGACGTTAGGTCAGTCAATCTGCCATGAACATACAGTGAGCAATAAACAGATTATTTAATACATATGAGTCTAAACAGCTGCAAGAGAAAAATATGGAAACCAAACCATGTGACCCTGATAATAATATGACACTATGTTAGACTGCCACAATAAGATTGTAAAACAAAACAGTTCATCTTTTATGGCACCTAATCGCTAAATTTTTGAACTGCAATTGCAAGTCGGTTGAAAAAAAAAAGACTCACCTGGCAGCTGCAGCAGGTATTTGTACGGTTCCAGCAGAATCCGCTCAGAGGTGGCTTTGTGATTGGCGTCCATTGCTTCAGGTTTTAAAAATCTATATAAGAGGACAAAGGAGAATAAAAGAGTGAGTAAAACTACTTCATAGATGTGTTTTTGCACTTTCAAAAATGTTTTTAATTGTGCAAGAAAAATAAAAAAAGACCTGAGAATTGCAAAAATTGGACATTCGTAGGATTTTAAGACATGAAACTTTAATGGAAACCACCAAAACTGCTGCTGTGTGTCTTTCTAAATCTGTCCATATTGTCTCCTGTGAATGCTGTTTCATTGCTTATTGCTGTGATAGAAGTGACTCACATCCTCACCGCACACTTGCAAAAACTCATCCCACACTTCTGCATATAAATGTCAATTTCTTCCAGAGAGATGTGTCTTAAACTGTCTCAGTAATGTCTATATTTTTGGTTTAACTAGATGCAAAATAATGACATTAAGCAGGTCATCTCTTTTGCAAAAACTGATCAAAACCCCAGGCTGTATAATGGCAGGCGGGCTTCGAGTCTCCACGGTAACAGCCATAGGGCGCCTGGCAGTCACATGAGCTGAGCTGTGCCTCTCATTGGATGAACTGGGGATCTTAAAATCTTCCAAATTGCTGAGTTAGATGGGAGACATTTTTTGTTCCAGGCTGTAAACATGTTTATTTCTGCTGTGAAAACGACTTATTTTTGTCTTGGTGTGTTTGTGACTTCCTGTACTTCTGGAGCCAGCCCAGCGGACACTCAACAAACTGCAGATTTTAACACTTTCATATTGTCTCATATTTTCAGACCGGGAGGTTGGCGCTTGATCAAAACATGTTTAAAAGTCTGCACACAATCACTAAATACAATGAAATGTTGAAATATGGACTATGCATACACACAGAGCACATGCTAAGTTGGTTTCGCTGTTTGCAAAACCTGGAATTAAAGCAAGTGTTTTTCTTGTTTTTAGTAAACAAACTGTCTTTTCAGACTTCATATGAGACACATTCACCTGACGAGTCCAGAAAAACATCTTATTTCAAGATATTCAAAGACAAAAAATGTCTCCTGAACAGCTTGTTCATATTCAAAGAATCTGACAATAACAGCCAGAAACAGAAGAAACAACAACTGAGGTAAAAGAAATGTTAAATATTATGAAATTTCCTTTATCCACTCAAACATAAAAAAGAACATTCTTCATGAATCTGATCAAAATGCTTCCTTCTTGTAATCAGCTTTGTGCATGACTCATGTTGCAGAGTCATACAATCCATTTGTGCGTGGTGACACATGCGTCACATGATTGGGTAAGCTAGGGCAATCACAGCAAGGGGGAACCACAGACACTGGTGACGAGCAGTACAGAAATAAACAAAGGCTGTTAGTGATCATCACAGTGGAAACCACTTATTCCTCATGTAAGGCAGCAAAATGAGCCTATTTTCTTTTTTAATGAAAGTCTCATGTAACATCGTCTACATCTGTTAACATCAGCATGAGCCATAAATACATCAGCCTAATAATGAAGCTTCTTTAAAGGATGAAAGTAGATTTAACTGATTTCAAAAAGGAAAAAAATCACTGCAGCAAAAGAACAGACATTTATATCGATCATGATAGAAGCTAAACCAAATTCCTTCAGTATACAGTCCTGTTATATAAATAAAGACATTTATAGACATTCCTGTGATAAACTTAGGTCCTACGGTCAACTTTTGGTTTGTGTTGTTTTTGGTGCCTCCTTTAAATATAATGATCCCTATAATTATTTACTGTTCTTGTCCTGTATGTGTAAGTGATTCTGCTTTCCTGATACAACCAGTAACAGTAATAGTTGTTAGATAAAAATACTGTAAAAAAGTTTAAAAAAAAATCATCCATACTGTTAGTAATGGTCTTGAGGGGGGAAAACACGTATTTATGTGATAAACTAATGTGAGCGAAGCTGTGACTTTCTCATAAACTACAAGGATTCAGAGAACACCGAGAGTTCTCTGTACAATAGACACAAAGACCAAAACAAATTGACAATACCCATGATTTTCGCATTAAAAACAAACATGGCTCTGTAGTGGAAGTTGTCACATGGGTTCAATAACCCTCATCAGAACAGAACAGTTTCGTGCAAATGCTGGTTAACACAAAATACCAAGAAAAAGTCATATATAAACAGGACTTGAGCCAGTTTAAGATGAACTGAGGGGAAGTGGAAAACTGTCCTACTTAACAGAAGAGTCAAAATGTGGTTTGTATCCCAGTTTAACTTTAAGATACAACAATTCCATTCAATCCGTTCTATAACCAGGTATTTTGCTATAAAAATAGTGTAGATAATACATAAAACAAGAGATAAAGTGTGACATGGATGATTTCTAAGAATTAGAAGCTATTAAAGAAACTTTGTCCCCAACTTAATTTTTCTTACTTCAATGACAATGATGAGTTCCCTTAAGTGAGAATTTAATAACGAAAATAACCATAAATGTCAAATTAAACTGCTAGAAACGGCATTCAACTCTTCAATAAATACGAAATTGCCACTTTCCTGTTTGTCGTTAGCTCCACCCACCTTAGCTCTCAGGGCTGATTTCCGGTTAGCGTCAAAGCTAGTTAGCCACCGTTAGCACGCTAACGTTAACTCGCCTGTAGAGAACCGTTGGTCATTCCTTTTATATCTTCTCCTAATTAAAACCGTCCTTCGGGCTCTGGTCAAGTAAAGCAGGTGTTGCGATCATTTAAATCACACAATATCATCATTTTAAAACCGAGTGTGGCTGACTGTAACTCTGGAGCTCGAGCTAGCCGTGATGAGCTACATACATTGGCTTCGGATTCTTTTCAGAGCATGCGCAGAGCAGCTGTTGGGTACAACATGGTAGCCCTGTTCGCTGGGATTTGCACTGTTTCAGTGACCGGTCAAAGTTTATTTCCTTTTAATTAATTAATAAAACACAGATCCGAGCAACCGGCCTAATTTATAAATCGTATCAGTCAACCACATTCATTCCAAACATGGAGATTTTAGTTTTTCAGCATTTTTAACGTTGCAATGCGAGAACCACCCATTGTTATGTTGCATTCATTTCCCTTCGGACATCTCTGTTTCACGATTTATTTAATTTATTCAGATAATGAATTAATTAACAGAGACAGTGCATATTAACTAATACCTTTTGCTGCCAGAGTTAGCCAAAAGACTAGTTTCCATGTGTAATCTCTGGTCAAGTTATTGTCGAATAACTATAGACATTAAATACAAGATTATATTAACAACTATATAAAGGCATATGATTCATAAGGCAACCTATGCAACAGCACACTAGACAGTATTAAAAAGGTCATAGTACAAACATGCAGAAAATATGCAAGCAGTATTATTCAAACAAAACAACAAGAAAAAAAGCAGTAAATACAATTTAACATAGAAACATATAAAATCCCCTAAATGGGCCTGAACAGAAGCACCACATATGGTCAGCTGAAGCATGTAACAGTCATTTATACAACACAAAACAAATTCACAGGTGGCCAGACACAAGGTGGGAATGGTTTTAGTACTGAAACATTTGAGGTGAAGAAGAAAGTACCCATCCAGCTGACATGAGCAGTCTGATTTTGATTAGCACAACAGTGACTCTTAAAGTCAGTGAGTCCTGACAAAATCTAAAAACGATGAGCACATTACTCCAGTTTTAAAATCGGATTTAAACGTCGGCTACCTGTCACTCAGAGGTTGGAGCTCCATGGCCCACTACCAAAATACATCTCTGACATGCTTTTGACATATTAACCCCATCAGATCCTGAGAACATCTGGCTGAACTACGAACAAAGCACTGTAGAAACAGCTTTTTGTTATTGTGCAGCCAAGACAGGGAATAAACCTCCAGATAATGTTAGACAAGCTTCAAATAATCCTTTTCTTATTTTTGTTTTGTTGTATGGACCCAAGAAAGAAGAAACCGCTGTCCAAATAAAAAATAAAACAATATAGCTTCATTTGCCTTGCCTCATAGATTTTGCAGGCCAATATTATTTATGGTTTCTGAGTTGTTTTTGGACTTTAGTGGTGAATTTCACATTTCCCACATTACGTGAACGCGTGGTCCCTTTGTACACTTTACCTTGGATATTTTTCTCCACGATCAGCCAATCCACGAACGCTCGGGCGCTTTCTTTCTCTGTATGAGCCAATGAACGAGCTGAGTTCTCCTGGAGGCGGGATAATGCGCCTGTCAATCAATCTCTGGAGGATCACAGAAAGAGCTAAGCTAGAGGAGCTACTCATCAGCAGCTCTGCGAAAACGACTTTTACCATCCACAGCCAACATCAACGACGTTTAAATCCGACGGATCTTTAACATAAATGTTCCTATGGATTGCTAACACGCTTTCGTCGAAGAATAGGAGTGTTTCTCAACTTGACAGCACAGGTAAGCCTGCTTTTGTTCTGCACAGCCATCGCTATTTGAACATTTTTTACTAGCTTACTTCTCTGCTGCTACCAAGGC
Source organism: Labroides dimidiatus (assembly GCA_030710495.1). Classification (NCBI taxonomy): domain Eukaryota; kingdom Metazoa; phylum Chordata; class Actinopteri; order Labriformes; family Labridae; genus Labroides; species Labroides dimidiatus. The sequence goes on along the minus strand of CM061149.1, from coordinate 1,004,424 downwards.
AACCTTGACGTTATCTAACTTGTTAAGTAAATCTGGAGGGATTTTAGGCAATGAATGAATGAATTTCACTGCAAAAAGTCTAGGAATCAAGGGAGTTAGGCTGTAGACATCACATTGAGCCGATGAGTGCAGTGAAAGGCGGTGTTAGTCCGGGGTTGGAGAGTTTCGAGCCTGCTAGACGAGCACCGGAGTGTTGTGTTGTTGAGCGGAGGAATCCTCGGGAGGTTGTCGTCGAGCTTTGCCTGTCATTCTGCTCCGATTTAAAAGTGAATCTCAACGAAATAACTCGAGGCTGTAGTGTTTAACATGTTGTCTACAACATACTGGACATACATGATCACATTATGCTGATGCGTACATGAATGACATGGCTGTAGGATGTGATTATGTCGAGCTACGGGGTTAACTGCACACTTGGGCTTTTTTGTTGCTACAGCTATCTTTTATCTTAATTCCCCTGAGCACAAATATCATCCCCATTTCCATTTATCCATACCATTCAATTTTTTTGCTGACTTTTTTTTCATCGAATTTTGTTAGTCTTTTTTTTCCCTTGTTCACCACTATTGTTAGTATGGTGGCCATTAAGGTCAACTGCACTGACTATTTAAAACATTTCATTAAAAGAGAACAAATAACATAATCAAGTCGCAAAGGGTAGAAGCATCTCTCAAAATTCAAAAAAATATATTCAGTTAAGTGTAAAAAAAAAGGTCCTATATAATAATGATTAAAATAATATCAATAGTGTGAATGTAAAAAATATTTCACAAAGAGGAAAAACATTTCTGGACTTGCAATGAGTAATTAAGAATCTAAAAAAATATTTATCACACAAAACAAACAACCAAAAATAAACCCAAAATGTTTATGAAACAATAAAATTGATGATTTTACTCATGGGTAAAGGCATCACTCAAAACGCAATAAAGAAAAAAAATTGAATGCAAAGTAAAAAAAGGTGAACCTAAATTATTTCTTAAAACTAATAAACAAATTTCCTTGGAAAGAAAAATATTGTATGAAAAGCATAAAAAGATTGAGTGCAATATGAAAAAAAATCAGAATAAAAAATAATAAAGGGGAAAACTATCTCTTAATATGCAACAATACTTACTGAAATATAACTTTTTTTTGTAAAAAAAAAAAAAAAAAAGTACCATGAACCCAATCAAAACTTCATGAACAGCAAAACAACATTTTTGTAATTGGGAAAATATTAATAAAAGTAGAAAACAATAATATCTAATGCAGAAACTGAAACAACCAACAAGAACATGAAAAAACTTCAAAACACAAAAATGTTTAATTGAGGGAGAAAAAATTCTTAAATATTTTATAAGATTAAAATAAAATACCCATAAAGAATCCACAGTATGACTGGCAAAAACATCAGGAACTGTGAGAAGAATTTTGGAAAAAATATGACAAACAATTGAGATAAAGTGAAAGAGTACAAATTGCTAAATAAACTTTGAGAAACTATATTGTGACTAAAAAAAGGTCAAAATTTTCCATAAAACGTAAAAAAAATATTAATTTAAAGCATCTCATGAAACTTAGAATATGTTTAACAAGACAAAAAAAAGTGAAGCAAAACGGCTCAGTGTTTTTATTTGTACTTTATGACATAAAGTTATTTTTTTCTTACATGGTACGTTTTTGCAGTTGACCTTCAGGGCCACCGTACATTAGCCTCTCCGGATTGACTTGTTCGCTGTTGGTTGTTACAGATGAGCTTCCTCCTAACAGAATAACTCGTCAGTTTGATCAGAGATGGCTGGATTACCGGACAGGAGGTGGACTATTTCTTCTCTTCTGTATTTGAAATACGTGTTATTCTTCGCGCTGTGGCGGATTGACTACTTTTGAGCCGGTTTCGGAGCTGAAGAGGGTTATGAACGTGTTATTGAAGCGCTGTAGCAGGTTGTTGGTCTCGGCTTGTTCGTTGTTGTCGCTGGTGGTCAACAATCACTCACTCGCAGGAATCGTCTGGGGCGGATGACATTGTACCCCCTCCTGCGATCATTCACGATCCACAAACGAGGGCTGCGACCTTGGCTTTTGTTAGAACAATAAAATATGTTGCTGTGTGTTGTTGTGTGTTGTCGCCGTGTCGCTAAGTCTTCTCTGAGCTTGACCTTGTTGCGAACGTCGACTTGTTTCTTTGTGAGGATCGGTGAGCAGTCAGCGAAAAGCCCGAGCAGCAGCAGCGGCGGCAGCGGCAGCATACAGAGAACATTTTGTGAAGTTAAGCAGAGCTGCATGGCTGACTCTCACTTTGTTCAGCTGCTGTTACGCACACAGCTTTAACATGACAGCGTTTTAAAGGTCCTGCTCTGTGGCTGTTATTATCGCTCTGTTTCTGCTGTCGAGTGCACTATCAGCAGACGAGGAGGGGAAGCGAAAATGAGCTGTGTGAGGCTGTTTTTCTCTCTGCCAACAAAGACACACTCTTCGAAAACAGATGCGGGATATTGCAGGTGAATTGCCACCACGGTGCTCTGATTTTTCCAGCGTTTGTGCGCTGAAGTGCTCTCCTTTCCAGCCGACTGTCAGCTAGTTACAGAAATGGCGTCATCCTCTGCTGTAGCGTTGGTGCAGACAGCAGGAGCACCACGCTGCCACAGAGCCCAGCACTGTGCGCCTTTTTACTGTATCTTTAACCTCTTAATCATCCGTGCATTTGTGCAGATCTCCTCTTTGTCCGGGGTCTAGTGCAGCCCACAGGCTCTCCTTTCTGTAGCCGTACAGCAGCTCTGCCTGCTGCCTGCTGCCTGCCTGCCTGCCTGCTGACTTGCTATTACATAAACGGCTTTGCAATGAGAGTGATCAGCCTGCCTCGGTTTACTTTGCAACACAGATATTTTTGGGATTGCAAGCACATGAGCTGTTACCTGTATTGCCTTAGCCGGGATTATTGAAGCAAATGAACCTCTCTTAAATCAGTTCCACCCTGTGATCAGCGAGGGAACTTGTGCGGACGCTGTGTTTTTGCCTTTACGCCCAGCTCTTTTATTGCATCCAGCAGAACAAGTGATGTCATCATAACAGAGCCGCGTCTTGTTGTGGCAGACTGTCTGTAAAGCCTAACAGCCTCTCTCACCTCTGTTTTTCAGCGTTACACTGGTCACCTAGAGGACTCATAGAGAGATGAAGGTACGTTCATTCATTTTCCTCTCATGCATGTCTTCAACTCCTTTACATCAATACTGCTCCTGCGTTTCTCTGTAACTCCTGTGCAAACACGCCAGCCATGCAAATCGCTGGTAAAATGTTATATCAATATTTCACACGCATGGCCTCACCTCACTGTGAGTCTGAACTTTCACTAAATGTCACTTTTGGTCCTGTTCAAACACACCAGGATGAGCCGCCTGGACGAAGCCCAGAGTAATACATTCGTTTGATGAGCATGATAATGAGTTTCCGGAAGCTTCAGCTGCTTCTGCAGACCCAGATTGTGGACTGTTACTTTGCTGTTATGCTTTGTTAGGTTGTGATATTGAATTACATGCAGGGGGGGGACAAGGAGCCTCGGCGTGTGTGGAGTGATGGATTTCATTTGTAGAGGGAGCTGAACCTGAATGCACGTGACGCGTACGCTGCACGATGCTACATGAATAACAGAATAAATGAGCTGTGAAATTTACTAAATATTCAAAGCGCTGGTGTTGTTTTCTCTGGCTCTGTTCAATTTGTAAAAAGTCCCAGCTGTCATTGTTTGAGAAATAGGCACTGATGAAAGCTTTGTAATCTTCCCTCCGAGTTTCCATGCATCATTTTAATGCTGTTGTCTTAACTTGTCATGTAGAGCCACAAACTGCGGAGGTGTTTCACAGCACGGAGACACCCTGACAGATTTCTGTTATCTGCATATTTCTGTATTATGTGGCTCTCATAATGACAGAAGAGGGTAAAAACACAGAGTGTGAGACGTGAGGCTCTGTGATCGTGGAGTACAAATTAAAAGCTGCTCTCGTAGTGATTTGTAGCCTGTCACTTCGGCTATAATGATGTCCTGCTTGTTGTGGTTAATCAAACTATCCCACTACTGGCTAATAGACATATTAGCAGTGTCAGAGAGGAGCTCGTTAAAGCGCATCAGAGGCATCATGTGATCGGAAAGAAGAGCTCAACTTTTTTTTTTGCACCTTTCATGTGAAACTCAGCGTGAATCTGCACCACTCTCAAAGTTCTGAGGCTTCTCAGTAATACTTAATTTATCCCAGAGGATCCGGTTATTACAGCCCCCCAACACAGTAATAACAGGAAGTACAGATAATAAGGAATAAATACCAAATAAAACAAAATAAGAGCTTCTGGAAGCTGTTGATAGTGACAGTGAGGTCAGGAATATCCAGATGCAGCACACACCGTCTGACTCCAGCTCTCCTCCCTTCTACTTTTCCCTGTGTGCATCCTCTGTGCGTCTTAAACATCCAGAGTCCTGCAGGGATATCCAGCGGTTTGCCGTTGAGCCGCTGAGCACGCTGTAAACATGTAAACACAGCATCAACAACAGCGAGAGCAGTGAGAGTTAAAAGTTGAAGTTTGTGATTCTGACACAGCTCCCTCCAACTGCACGTCCAGAGAAGACAGCCTGAACACACTCAGTGAGCCTTTCAGCGTTAGCATCAAGGCTAATTTTCATCTGTGGTCCCTGACAGGTCATAGCAGAGCTCAGAGTGATAGATGGAGATAATATCTGAGGCTCTGCTGCTCGGGGGAGATGTTTCAGTTCTGTCTCCTCTCCTGGATGCAGGTTTAGATCCTTCAGCTCTGAAAGGAGCTGATGGAACAAACAGTACCAGATATAAACAGGTGCACGTTTAAGAGTAGAGAAGGAGAGCGTCTGCAACAGAGACTTTCCTCCTCCCTCATCTTCAGGTGGAAGCTCTCTGAACTCAAACTGAACTATTGGAGTTATATTTATCAACACGACTGGTTCAGTTAGTGTTCTTCTAAAGTAGTTTAAACCAGCATCAGTGTTTCCCAGCCAGCCCAGCTCATAGTTCATAGCTTCACCGAACTTTGGGTGATTTGATGAGGCCTACTTCTCACGTCTTTGTTGACATGCTGCAACATGTGACGTAACATTACGCTGACACAGCAGGTCAGAACGTCCTGTGGCGTGCAGAGCTCTCACTTTGGTTGAATCCTGAGAGATTCATGTGGCTGTCAGGAGCTGAAAGGCACAAACGTTAGAAATATGGACCCAAGTCTCACAAGACCTGTTAATGCTGCAAATCAGGTCTGTAAGACTTCTGATTTTACTGGATGCTGCACAGGGCTGGTTATCAATAAAGACTATTTAAGTATCTGTACCTGTACCTGTACCTGTACCTGTACCTCAGCACAGCCACCTGAAGGATCCTGTTTTTATTATTAGTTCAAACAAAAAGAAAATCACATCTTGAGTTTAATAGAAAAGTTTAAATACAGTGACAGTCGCTACGTTGGCACCACGATCCTGCATACCACAACCACCTGTAACGTTACAGCCAATCACTGGGGGCTTTATCAGATCTCAATCATTCATCTGATTAACCCTTCGGGTGCTGAAACTTGGCACCAAAAGAGGAGGCATGTTTTTATACTGGGTACTATGGAAGCATTCCGGTGGCGGTGCCGTTAAAGAATCCCCAGCAGCCCTAAGGACACATCAGTTTGTACAAAGCAGATCGAGCAGGACAGGAAGTCGTTCACTGAACCAACATTAAAGAAATCTGTTGACTTTATTAATGAAAATAAACGGTGTCAGAATCAGACGTTCTTTAGCTCGATGATACGGGTTAAAATCCAGGGGACCCCTCCGTCCCCTGACTCCTCTGGTGTGTGGAGACAGAAGGGACACAGATCTGGTGTGAGTCCGGCGTTATCATGGCTCTGAAAACCTCACTCCTCCTGTCTGTAACGCCGTCCTGAACATCATGTTGATCCGTGGTTCAGACGATTAGAAAGAAGAAGCTGTCAGAGCTCTGATTCTTCTCTCCAGCTGGACAGCAGCACTCTCACATCGGCTGATTCTTCCACTGGCTTGTTTCATCAGCGCTGACAGGAGCGATGCTTTCACGCTGACATTTCTGCTTTAATGTCGGAGCATTAGTTGTATTTTTTTATGGAGCTGCTCTGAATCATCTGCTTCTGTTGATGCTGCAGGAGTGTTCACTCCTTCACCGCTCAGTGTAGACGCAGCATCTGCTCCATGCACCAACGCTAAATTAGTCTGCAACAAGGACACGTTTTCATTCTGTTCATTTAGCAGCGCTCCACACGCTCCACACGCTGACAGCTTTTACTCTTCAGCAGCAGCTCACACGTTTCTAACACTCTGTGTGTGTGTGTGTGTGTGTGTTACACCTGAAGCATCAGACGTCCTACAGGTGGGCTGATTCTTCATCATCACACAGCGTTTGAGCTCTGCACACTGTAAAACCTGGAATCAAAGCAAGTGTTGTTTCTATTTTTAGTCAAAATTAGTCAGAAAATTGTCTTGTGTCGAGATATTAATGCTTTAAAAACCCATCAAAGTGCAGGAACTCTCATTCTACACGTGCTCTTTAAATTACCGTAACTCCTCATGCATGTGTGCAAAGAAAAACTTCCTGAGGCCTCATTGTTTGTCTTCTTGTATCCTGAAATAGGACATTTTTCAGGACTTGTTAGTTGAATGTGGCTCATATTAACTCAAATAACACAAATTCATATGAAAAATAAGACGTGAACACTTTTAGATTTGAATTTTTGCCGTGCATCAGCTTCGTCCTACTTTAACCCTGATTAATACAGATCACACCCCAACTCAACATCACCAGATATGGAGTTTAAATGCTTGAGACATTGATTTTGTGATCCTGAAAGTCAACTAAGAAAAGCTGAAGAATTTATTTCAGTGTTTAGAGAAGAGGAGCAGGACTGACAAGAATCAGGAGTTACACTTGTGACCACTGCACTGAAAATACATGATATAAATATTCTAACTTACAGTAAAACTCTGAGTTAGTGCTCATTCAGCAGACGCAGGGTTTCAGCGCTAACAGGACTCACAGAGTTCAGGTGGTTCTGGAGTCTCTGTCTCTGAACCAGCTCTCTTTGAGGGGATTCTTCAGACCAGTGTTTCCAGCCGGTGGATCCAGATCAGTCCCAGAGTTTCCGAATGTGAAACGTTGAGTTCTCCCTGCACTGAGAGGAGCTAACAGCGAGCGGTGCTGTGGTGATACGCTTCATCCTTTGAGGAGCAGCTCGTCAGGTTCAGGTGATTCTGTCCCTGAAGGTGTGAAGACGCTCTGCAGGGAGGCTGTGATGCGGGTTGATTCGTGCGTGCATGCAGGATGGAGGGTTGCAGACTGATTACAGCTGAAATGGAGGCACTGTGTGAGTGCTGGAGTCAGCATGTTCTTCAAGAGGGGAAAAAAAAAAGGTGAACTGAAAGTCCCTCAGTCAGGACAACTCAATAGAACGGATGCAAAACAAGGCATTTGCATTTTGGAGCTGCTGTGCATTCAGGTCCATATGTTTGGTGAGTGATTTCAGACTGTGAGCGTCTGTGACTGAGCTGTTTGCTTCCTCCAGTCGTCAAACACGGCTTTTTATTAAGATGCTGAAAGCACTCAGTGTTTGAGTCTCAGTTTTGGTCCATAAATATGTAAAGAAACGGTGATCTGTTTGTTTCTAAAGCTGCCCGGCCGCCCGCTGAAGCACCAGTCGCTGTGACAGTGGTGACTCGGGCTCGGACAAAGAGGTGATTCACAGCGGGATTATTGTACGTGTGAGCCGGGCTGGGAGGGGGCTTAATTCTTTCCTGCGTGCCTCTTGCATGTTCCTTTGTTTGGCCTAAAAGCCTTTTCATTACAGCGCAGCAGAAAGTGTCAGAAAGTGTCAGAAAGTGTCAGAAAGTGTCAGAAAGCTTTGTGTATGATATTTCAGTCACGCTGCGTCCAGTAAAAGAAGCGTTTTAATTTGTCTTCTACGACGTCCTGAATCCTGGACTGATAATAATATAAGATCTGTCTGTTAACTGTTACGTCGTCGTCCTCACCTGATTTAAAACCAGTTCACACGCCTGTATGATCCTGTGTTGTTGTGTAACTTGAAACACGGCATCGAGCAGGCGTGACACATCTTTCATAACAAAGGCATCATGCGTGTCACTTCAGCTCTGAGAGGAGCACAGTGTGGATTATAGCCGGCCATGTGGCAACATCAACGAGCTTCAAACTCTGAACAGTGAAGTGAAACAAAAAGTAAATCTGTGACTCAGCGAGCGATGGAGGGAAACTGAAAGTTAACAGGAAGGTGGGAACAGAAGGAGGGTTGGCTGACAGTTTTTAACCCCTTCAATCGATCGATCAGCCTTAATTTATTAATGAGAGATGATTGACGGGTAACCAGCATTTGATGTCAGTTACAAAGCTGCTAAAACAGCCACATGATCCAGAAGATACACAGTACGAACATGCATAGAGAAAAATAAAAACAGCAAACAGAAAGAGCCACCATAGATAACACAAGAAATAAAGACAAAAACAAAGAAGGCAAACTGCCCTCCACAGCCCACATGTGCTGCGTGTTGCTTAAAGGAGAAGGAGGAAGTTAAGACTTTAAGGAGGTTAAACTGATTCACTGAATTAAACCAGAAATTAATAAACAAAGTACATTTCTGAAAAAACAGTTTTCAGTAGAGTTTGGACAAATTTCTGCACACCAGGAAGCTCCTGTTGAAAGGTTTATTTGGCACAACGTGATGCTTCCAGCCAACTTGCTCATCCTCAGACTCGCCAAAACATTTGAGTCATTTTTTCTTTGTTTGTTTAAAGTTATTTTTCAGGCTTTTTCTGCCTTTATTCAGAGAGAACAGGGCAGTGGATAAGATGAGGCAAGGCAAGTTTATTTATATAGCACATTTCAGCAACAAGGCAATTCAAAGTGCTTCACATAGCGGCAAAACATATTAAAAGAAACAATTTAAAAATTATTTAAAAGAGCAAAAAAAATAAAAAAAATAAATAAAAATAAAAGAAAGTAAAATGGCGAAAAAGAAGGATACAAGTCAGAGTGCAGAATGCAGAGGTGTGCAAGAAAATTGAGGAGGAGCTGAGAGTTTCAGCAGACCTGATATTTTCTGGAAGTTTGTTCCAGATACTTGGAGCATAAGAGCTGAACGCTGCTTCTCCAGGCTTGCTTCTAACTCTTGGGACTGAAATTAGACCTGTTCCAGATGACCTGAGTGATCTTGATGGTTCATACTGGATCAGTAGATCACTGATATATTTTGGCCCTAAACCATTTATTGCTTTATAAACCAGCAGAAGTATTTTAAACATCTATCCTCTGACAGACAGGGAGCCAGAGTAAAGACCTCAGAACTGGACTGATGTGATCCACTTTCTTTGTCTTAGTGAGGACTGAGATGAAACTCCTGTTTCCACAATGGGGAAATTTACAGGACAAATCAAATATGATAAAATAATAAGTGTAAGCTTATAAAAAATATGTACAGAAGTTTTTAACCAGAGGAAACCAAACACGTGTATGAAATGTGCACAGACTGAAAACGCAGGTCGAACCCGAGGTCCAGGTCACCCTACTGAAAGATGATGAACAAGTTGACTCAAAGAGGCAAACTTAAAAAAACAACAAAACTGTAGTTCCTGGAGTGTCCACTAGAGGCTGTCTCTGTAACCAGACACCACATACACACCCATTCAAAAGAGCCAATCTTAAAATGACCCCCGCTGCGTAGCAGCCCGTCAAACAGAGAGCGCTCCGACAGCTCTGAAATAAGAAGGCAGCGAGGTAAAAACATCGAGCTGATCACAACTGGAGCAAAGTTAGGATGAGTTCAGCTCTGGCTCCACAAACAGATGGTTTGACGGCACAGAGGCTCTGTCTGTGTATTAAACAGTCTGCGCTTCACACCCACCGTCCTTCACGCCTCATTAGACCGCCTCTCAGACCGGGACCCAGATTGCAGGACTTTGAAATCCTAACAGCTTCCAAAAATCAAGTTGCATCACACACATAAGACAGAAAGTTCACAGAAACTCTCCCCTCTGATCTCCAACATGCAGCCACCACAGGATATGAAAGCAATTTCTCATCACTCACTGCAGGATATTATAAAGATTACGGCGTGTCGGGGAGGGGGGGGGGGGGGGACGCACAGCCTCACACGACCCCGTTTGATCTCAGGAGTTCTCACGGAAAGAACGGAGGATGTGCAGGAATAGGTGCAGCGATCTGGAGTTATGGATAGTCTGGTTTGATTTGGCCCCAAACTGCTCCAGTCTTTGCTCAGCTGAGTATCTTCTACCAACAGATTTAGTGGAGTCAATTGCACAATCTGTGTCTCTGAAGCAGGAGCATAAAAATTCATGATGTGGGAATAGTGCAGGAAATTGTCCTTAAGTGAAGTGCTTCAGTAGATGTGTTTAGTTACACTTCACCTCTGGTTATTTGTCTGTAATGATGTGAGTGTTGGAGCTGACACCATGCGGTCAGTTAGGCTGAGAAACTGCAAACAGAGCCGGATTTCACCCAGTGATGTTTGTGAGGTGGGAGGAAAGGTTCCAGCTCCTGTTGAGAATCTGCAGATAATCTGACTTCATGCTCTTGATTGTGAGCGTTTGTCTCCTTCAGACCTTGCTGCAGGAGTGTTTGAGCGGTGTGTATGTGCGTGCGTCCTCTGATCAGGGAATCCCTGAGCCCCTCCCTAAAGACCGAACTAAAGAGAGAGATCATGCACTGTTGTGAGCTAGTCAGCAGATTACATATATCCTCATATATCCTCACAGAGCCGTGCCTGTAGTTTTAAATCTGCAGCTTTTCCTCTGATAGCTCCCAGGAAGTGGAAGAAAGGAAACGCCACAGTCACTCCGGCTGTCCAAGAACTGCACCATAAGCAGCGGCTTATTTTCAGCTGGCGCTTTGTGGAGCTGGCTGTTCAATTTTTCATGACCTGAGAGTCTTTATTGAGCAGAAAGCGATCTCATTCTGTTGTTGTGTTTTGTTTGAGTAAAGCTGCAATGATTTCACAGCGCTCTCTAAATGTGGTTTCTTTTCATTCTTGGACAGAGACGCTCGGTGCTCAGGTAATCAGTGAGGTTGTTGAGATGCTGGAGGACTGAGGGGCTTTATGGCTAACACTCTGATGCTCCATCATCTCCGTAATCTGTTTCAAATCGTTCCTGTGTGGAGGGGAAGAAGCTTTTATTACACGGATAGATTAAAGTTCAGATCTCATGTGAAATGTTTCCATCTTTGACTGATTCCTGAGAACCCCCTGAAGATCACTGCTGAGGAATAAACACGTTACAGGTACAGGTCCAGGTGAGCTCAGGCGCAGTGGACACAGTAGACTGTGATTTACATGCCTTGTTAACTCAGAGTAGTGTCCAGATGGACTCGTGTTCAAGCACAGACGCTGTACAGTCATCTTCTCTTTAGCGTTTGTTGAGTAAATAAAGCTCACAGGAAGTGTCCGTAAAATAGTCTCTACAAGAAGTCAGCTGGAAATAACAACAATGACCCCGACCACTGACGGAGGCCAGACATGACGACTTACCCCTATTCTATTCTATTCTATGCTATGCTATTTTATGCTGTTCTATGCTGTTCTATGCTATTCTATTCTCTGCTTTGCTATGCTATTCTATGTTATGCTACTCTATGCTATGCTATGCTATTCTATGCTATTCTATGCTATGCTATTCTATGTTATGCTATCCTATGCTATTCTATGCTATGCTATGCAATTCTATTCTATTCTGTGCTATGCTATTCTATGCTATGCTATTCTATTCTATGCTATTCTATGCTATGCTATTCTATGCCATGCTATTCTATGCTATTCTATGCTATTCTATGCTATGCTGTTCTATTCTATGCTATTCTATGCCATGCTATGCTATGCTATTCTATTCTATGCTATTCTATGCTATTCTATGCTATGCTGTTCTATTCTATGCTATTCTATGCTATTCTATGCTATGCTATGCAATTCTATTCTATTCTGTGCTATGCTATTCTATGCTATGCTATTCTATTCTATTCTATGCTATTCTATGCTATGCTGTTCTATTCTATGCTATGCTGTTCTATTCTATGCTATTCTATGCTATTCAATGCTATGCTATTCTTTTCTATGCTATTCTTTTCTATGCTATTCTATGCTATGCTATGCTATGCTATGCTATGCTATGCTATTCTTGATATGATTTCACCATAAAAGTTCAGTTTTCGATTCCATCACTGCCTGGTTGGGGGCTGTAGCCCGTCTTTTAACCTCATTGGGTAACATAAGAAAGACAGCCAACTACAAAAACAGAATAGAAAGAAGCAGAAGCTATCATTAGCAGCAGCAGTTCCTGTAGGTGTCGTACGGTCAGATTTTAACTGCTGAAGGTACTTTGTCTTGAAAAGCCAAACTCAGGTCCAATGACACTTAAAAACATTCTCTTGGTGGATTTGAAATGTTTTCCTTCAGTGTGTGATTGTTGAGCTTGAATTACTTTGTTGCTGTAATGGACTGAATAATGAAATGTTCCTTGACAGGTCTGTTTTGTTTTGTTGTTGTTGTTGTATCCTTCTGGTGCCCCCTCTGTGGTTTCATGTGATTTACATTTCAAATAAAATCTTATTTTTTTTACTCACTGCTGTTTTAGAAACCCGTATTTTAGCATCTGTCTCTTTAAGACTCCCTGCTCCACAAGCCCCCTTCCCTCTGATTGGCCATCCTTCTAGAGGCCTGTTGTGGGCAGACCCTTTCTCTTTACGGCCTGCTCCTCCTATGTGTCATGAATCCGATCCTGATGTGACGAGCTCATCATTTCAGGAAGTCTGGTGAAGGTCACAGCTGTTTGGATCAGTTTACGGACAGATTGAAGGGTTTCTACAACACATCAATATGTTGAGGTTTGAAAATCTGCACGTTTATATACGTGTTTATAAGATGAGAAATAATTGTACCTGCTCTTTTTGACAAATGAGTGTAAATTTGGGATATTTTCTGCTAAAAAGATCTTGATATCAGTTTTATTCTACCAGTTTTTTTCTGACTCAGATGTGTTGCATGAACACAAAGCAGAGCGGCAGAGCTCAGACAGTTTAGGTTTGTTTCAGCCACCGCTGGGTTTGGTCAGGTTTTAATGAAACAGACAGCCTGTGGAGTGTTTTGAACATCAGTGCTGCAGGTGAACAGACAGAGAGCTCCTTCTGACTCCACTTCTATTACTTTGTCTCCTGCATGCAGACGCTTGAGGCTGCTGATGAATTGCGCTCCACTCTTTTTATGACAGAATCTTGGATGAGAGCGGCTCTTGTGAGGAGCTGGTGTTGTGTTTTTATTTTAAGTTAGTGAGAGGATGTTACGCCTCCCCAAAGGCGCAGGAATTCCGCCTCCCTGAGCTTAGTCATCTTGATTGGGTGAACTTCTGAGGCGGGGGAGCGTTGTCTGTTGCTCAGCGCTGGCAGGAGTGATAAAAAAAAAAAAGGAGAATGTGTTTTCTGCAGACAGCTGAAGGCTAAACGGCAATCCAATCCAAGAGAGGAGTTTTCTTTCAGAGTTGTAGCCGAACGCTGGGAGGTGGGGCGTATTCATGGAAACAACAAACTGTCTTGTGTTTGTGTTGGCATGTGAATTCCACAAATGTAGATCTGGACTGTGTTGTGTGAAATCAGCCCTGCCTGGTTACGTCGGGGAGGTTTGGCAGCCACAGCTGTGGAGATAACCCAGCTGCTCCCGGACTGAGTGCTGTGAAAGAAGAAGAAAGGAACAGGCTTGAAGCTGTGGAGCAAACAGAGATGAGTATTAGTGCGACAGAGGAGCTCACACAGTCGCAGTCCAGCGACTCACAAAAGAGCCGGTTAGCTCGGGGAAATGGCTCCTGCGACATGTAAACCTGGTGTTGGCAGGGGCAGCTGTTTCTGAGGCCAGACTACGCTGAGGACTAATGAGGTGTTTATCTGAGAGGAGGGGAGGCTGAAGTGCTCTGGACTCTGCCCCTGAATCCCATCTGTCCATCTGTCAGACTCCCAGAGACGCTGGAGGAGACCAGAACTTGTCCTGACTTGACTGTGGCGAGATACACTAATCCACAGCAGCGCGCGATTCACAGCGCAAATTAGTCACGATATTACAAAGTTACCCAATTTATGCTCCATGACTGTTGGAAACCTCAAACCTCAAACTGTGCTTCAACTTTTATGTTTTGAATGAGGTTTCGATTTGAAAGACCAACAGCACCTTTGCTAGAAAGTAAGATTACATTAATAAAAGCTGATTATTTAAGCTCCTACGTTGCTATTACATCAGCTGTTCGTCTGTTCGTATTAGCTACAGACCAAGTGTTGGAAAACTTCACCACACGCGTACGAGAAGAAGAGAGAGAGTTAATCAACTGTGTCTCTGTATTTGTGCTATTTTCAATAAATCATCTCCCTAAATTTCTGTTAGCATCTTAAAGAGCATCCCAGTGTTTGGGGAGCAGGGTTAATATCAGTTTATATGTTACTTTCAAACTTGCTATCTTTTTTAGCATGTGATGCTAACATTTGTTTTCACTCAGATGTGATAAAAACAAATGAAAGGTTGTAACAAACTCAGCTGGTCACAGATGTAATGTTGCGTTCACAGTTGTTTTTGTTGCTGTTAGTGGAGGAATGTTCCGGAATGCCTCTGAAAGCTGAGCTCCAAAGTGCCTGATGTTTCTTAAAGAGACAGTAACTGAGCTGGAGTGTTTCAGACGGAGGCTAAAATGCAGCCTGAGATAAGCTAAAGTCTGTGTAAACTGTGTTTCAGATTCCTGTGTTCAGGATTTAATGTGTGGGTCAGGAGTCATTAGCATAGCCCGCCCCCTGCTGGAGGAGGAGGTCAGCCATATAGTTCCATGACAACCTGAAACTGATAACCAGCAGCAGAAGTAGTTATCAGTCAAAGCAGCAGCCACAGGCTCCTGAAGGAACAGGTGTGTTGATGGTCTGACTGTGTGTCCAGGCGCTAACGTTAGCAGTCAGTAACACCTGATGCTAAATGTGATCAATGGGAGAAATAAACGATGGTTCTGATGGAGGCTGTGAGGAACCAGGCTGAGCTCCATCAGGGTCTGACTCTGAGTCAGTCTCTGGCTCTGATGGCTCAGGTAGGGCTGGCTCCGCCCCATCACGCTGCTAATGCTAGCTTCCATTGTTACTGTAGGTAACGTCTTTGTACAGTACACAGAGGCCGCTCCCCTCCTGTGTGTGGGCGTGGCTAAGCACCTCTAACTGACACGCCCCCAGCATCCCACAGCAGAGAGAAGAGCTTATGTTTTCATGATTTTGAGACTTTATTTATAAACTTAGCACTTTTTTATATCTTTTAGATTTGGCTCCGTGGTCACTGACACGTGTTTCTGTGGTGAGATAAACTCAGAACAGATTGATTTCTGCTTTACACTGACTTTAATATATATTTTAACCATGTACTGTATAAAAACAAACCATGGTTATAACACACACTCTTTAAAAACATGTCTCTTTGATGCGTTTCAACATCAAACCTTCAAAAATAAGCAACAGCTGAATGCAGACACATGTTGAAGTAATTTGTTTTTAGGGATTATAAAAATGACTTCACACCAGATGCAAATAACATAATCTGATAGTTTAATGTTTATATATCTGAGTACCAAAATGTTTGGTCTTAATGACCTTAATTTGTGCAGATAACTCAGTTGTTTGCAAAGAGGCCAAGACATGACTCTTGAGGGATGCCACTCCAGTCCGTTGTCATCAAACAAGCTCAGAATCATGATCTAAAAATTCAACTGTAGTCTGTAGTTTAACATTTTAAATAGAGAAGCACAGCTGAGGTCATGGTGACCACTTTTAGCTGCTTTAAGATCTTTGCACACTGAGTCCATTATTTTTGGATTTGTTATTAAATATAAAATCACTAAGTCACTCAAAGACACACTGCAAACTGAATCCAACGTGTTTATCTGTCTGTTAATTGAAAAATAGGTAATAACAGATAATCAAAGCTCCTCACTCTCCTTCCTCACAGTGCGCTCCTTTTCATTCAGTCACCAGAGGATCTTTAAACGTGCTGCAGATCTGCATCAGTAGTGTTTATAACTCGCTCCAGTTTGTAAAAAGACCAGTCGTCATCTCCCATCTTTACAGATGGCGTTACGACAGCCTGTGTGACTGCCTCTAAAGAAATCCATGTGGGTTGATAGATGCTGTCAGAGACATGTGGTACCTGTAAAACCCTGCAGTGCTTTTCCTCCTAAAGCTGCTCAGCTCCCCTCTCCTCAGACGCTGTCATAAAACCTTTAACACCTGTATTCTTCACTCCAGGGTTTGATCGTGTGCAGAGTTTGAGAGAAGCAGTAGGTCAGCTTCCTTCAGTGTGTGCACATGCAGCCAAACGGCTGATAATAAACAGTCTGATTTACAGCAGGGTTTCTGCTCTTATGTAACTCCCTGATTGGAGCAGATTTGTTCAGGAGAAAACGCTGATCTGCAAACAGTTTAACTGTGTTAAAGGTCCAAACCACTCCAGCAGCTCAGTAGGAGAGAGAGAGTCTGCAGCTGGATCAGGGAGGGCTCCCTGCTCCCTGCTCCCTGCTCCCTGCTCCCTGCTCCCTGCTCCCTGCTCCCTGCTCCCTCTCCTCGCCGTCCTCCTGGGAACAGTTCAGGTGAGGATGGCTTCAGTCATTCTATCATACCTGAAGCTCACCTCACATGTGGAGACGGTTATGTTCCCTGTCAGTCTCAAACACCTCCTCCTCCTCACCTGTCGAGTTCCCACCTCCTCACGGCTTCGTCATGTACCCGTCATGTTTGTCAGGTGTTGTGTGATCCCAGAATCCTCTCTTCTGAGGGTTGTTTTCACATCGGGTTTAAATTAGTCACGACGTCAGGGAGGCAGAGAGCACTGATGCAAAATAGAAAACAATCAATATCTCCCCTCAAATGTCCCGAGGCCTGAGGACAGAGGGAGAGAGAGAGGGGGAGAGAGAGAGAGAGAGAGATGTGGAGATTGATTGACTACTCATTTCAAACATCTTCAATAAAAGATAACAATACAGACAAAAGCTGCAGGCGAAGCATCCAGATATCACAGAACACTAACTCCAGAGATTCTTCTGACTGAGTAAATGAAATGTTGTTTGTAAAGGATGAAGTTCACTCAGTTTCCTTTTTCAGTTTGAAATTAGAACCAAAGTCTGAACACACTTTGGGTTGTTTGGATTGTTTTAAAGTCAGTCAGATCCTTGATTCTCAGTAGTTTCAGCTCTTTGTAGGATGTCTTACGTTTGACTCTTATGGCTCTTTTCATAAAATAAGAAGTATATATCATTCAGTGTTTATTTATTTACTTATTTATTTAATCCAAATATTTGATTCTTCAGAAAGTTACTGTAATATCTTGTTTTTTCTGAACTTGTCAGGTGAATGTGGCTCATATTAAATCCAATGAGACAGTTTTGTGTGATGATTAAGACAAAAACACTTGTTCAGTTTATTTTTTGCAGTGTATTGTCTTCACTTTAAACATATACTCTGTTATATGATGTTAACCCAGTTCAGATCTGAACAGTTTAGGACCTCTTCATCTTAATATCAGTTGATTCAAATCAGCCTGTCAAGATTTTCCTTTAAACGTTTTTATTCTAATTAGGACATAAAAAAATGTTTTCAAGTTTTTATTTTTAAATCTTAATTTTTTTTCAGAAGGTTACAGACATGTCCTCACATGTTCACTCCAGTGGGAAACATGTGGCTGCAACATAAAACAGTATGAACGTAAAAATGAATTAAATTGTGTTTTTTTTTTGTTATCAATGAATTTATTGTTTTCACACATTTTAACTTTGTAAATTTTAAATGTATTAAATTTTTCATAAACTTACTATGTTCTTACCAGTGTACTTTATCATCAATTATAACTTTGAGAAATTTTATTACCAACACTCTTTTAATTTCAGCCTCATTCATCCTGAGTTTACTGCTTGAGTTTGTTGATTAAACCCTAAATATTCAGATATTTTAAGTACAGTTTTGCTAAATTTCAAAGTGAGTTTACATGATTTCTTTGAAACAATTTCCTGAGTGTTAGAGGCATAAATTTAAATTGTCTGCAAATAATATTTTTTTTTGGGTATTTGAAGCTTCACAATTATTGATATATAAAATAAACAACAGGGATCCTAATATTGAGCCCTGGGGAATCCCACACTCGACCTTCAGCTGACAAATATGATGAGCACAAATCACCCCTCAGAGAGAGAGAGAGAGAGAGAGAGAGAGAGAGAGGTCTTGCACAGGGTGCACTCTTGTTGTTAAGATGATAAATCTAAGTGCAGAATGAAAAACTGCATCAGAGGATTTGAAGGTTTTAGCTGAAGTTTAACCTCCACTCATTCAGGGCTTTTCAATAACTTGAAGTCACGGTTTGAAGACGTATATAAATAACATGTGATGGAACACGCCTCTGTCAGGTAACTGTAGCTGTTCCTGCCTCAGTAAATTTTTTTTTATCAAGGTCTGTTTATTAAGAAAAAAAGGATCATCACAGTGTGAAAAACAAACATTGAACATATATATATTTTTTGTATATTTTCCCAACCAGCCAGACAAAATAATAATAACAATATAAACATTTATACCGCAATGTCTTTTACCTCTACACCTTCAAAACCGGTAAGAAAAGGTTTCCAAATATCATCAAAGTTTTGGACAGAACCTTTTAGTGTGTGTCTTATCTTTTCTAATTGAATGTAATACATAACATCTCTGACCCAAAGCCCATATACAGGTGGGCGTACATCTTTCCAGTTCAACAAGATTCTCCTACGAGACAAAAGTACACCAAAAGAAATTAAACTACCTTGTGCTTTCGATAAGCGATTATCCAAAGTCACTCCAAATATTGCAATGAACGGGCAAAACCAAATATTTTAGAAAAAGTATCAAAAATATATTTCCAAAAATTCTGCAATTTCAGACAGGTAGGGTCAAAGTCGTCTCTGATCTTACTCAATCTAGTTTTTGACCAATGAAGTTGATGTACAACTTTAAATTGTATCATTGTCTGCCTGAGACAAATGCACCCTCAGTAAATTTACATCCCAACTAGAACCACAGTCACCGTCTGCCCTCGTCTGCGCTCTGCCTGCCTCCTCCGTGTGCTCTGCCCTCCTCAGATCTGCTCCTCAGGGTACTAAAAAGATAAAGGTTGATAAACATCCAGTGACGACAGAAGATGGTGCTGTGTGTTCTGTGTAGCGTCTTTTTTTACTCACCAAAGCGGGAGTGAAGTGGCCTTTTTGTTTGCTCCCTCAGAGGCTTGTTTTCCAATACCCAGAGCAGATGGTGTGTGTTTTCCATGGATGAATCACTGAGCTGAGTGGGTCCGCAGAGCCGGCCTACACTACGGGAAGCTCGTCCTCACGGCGTAGCTGCAGAAATACACCTGAGTTTGTCAGCTGTGTTTAAAAAAAGAAGGCTTTGAATTCACGGCCTCTTGTTTTGTTTTTATCTGCGCAGACTCTGGAGGAGCCCCCCTACCTGACGGTAGGGACGGATGTGAGTGCCAAGTACCGAGGGGCTTTCTGCGAGGCCAAGATTAAGACTGCCAAGAGGCTCGTCAAGGCCAAGGTAAGTCTCATTTCAAAGTGTTCATGCTCCAGAATTAAAAATGTACTCTCTTTGTGTGTGTGTGTGTGTGTGTGTGTGTGTGTGTGTGTGTAAGGTGAGCTGCTGCAGGGCCACAGGCACTTGTCTGTGTGTCTGTGTGTGAAAGGGCAGCGATGAGGATCACACTGCTCAGCTTTAACGTGCATCCTCAGGGCTGCATCAGAGACAGACACGTTAAACAGACACTGTCCACAAACCGTCCTCAGAGGCTGGATTACTGCTTACAAACTCCTCCTCCTCCTCCTCCTCCTCCTCCTCCTCCTCCTCTTGGAGTCCAAACCAGACTGTAAGCTTTACTCTCTCAGCATGGACATGTTTCTGATTGGTTCCCTCTGTTTGCATCATCGTGGATTTTGTTGCAGTTTTCTTGCTCGGCCGTGTGGATCAGAGTTTGATGAATTCCTTTTTTATTGTTGTTCTAACATGAGAACCTGCAGAGCCAAGGAAGTCAGAACAAACATGTTGCCATACGACTCTCTGTTGCCTCACACACATGTGGAGATGGACATACACTTCCTGTCCTTCATGCAGACATGTTTCCAAGCTGACTGTCTCCAGTCTTGAAGTGGGTCTGGCAGAGCTGGGACTCTGTGTGTGGGCTCAGTATCTTGCTGTAGGATGAACCCCTGACTAACTCAGTTCATTTCAGAGGGTACTGCACACACTGGAAAAAAATGATACTTTGGACTAACTTAAAAAAATGTCTCTAATTTGTTACACCTAATATTATTAGTTTTCCTCAAATTATATTTCTGATTTGGTTGAACTGTAAAATTTGATTCAATGTCAATCAAGATAATCTTTTTTTTTTTTTTATCAAAGCCAAAAATTTACATTCACTCAAAGTAAAAAAATAATTCATTATGAAGACCACATGTTGTTCTCATTTGTTTCAACTTAATTTTTCATTTTGAACAAACCTAATATTTATAATTCCATCTCAGTTAAACTTTTACTTCAGAGGAAACTGATTAAATCACTCTAATTTTGTTACAAGCGATATTTTTAGGTGTCCTCAAGTTAATCTCTCATGTCGGTCCAAAGTAATACCTCCTAAGTGGAGTATGGTGTTTACCTTTTTCACAGATACAAAACCTGCATAGAGTGCTGAACCATTCTGCTAAATGTATGTTGTTGCTCCGTGTTAAGTCAATCTTTAAAGACAACTCAACCATCAGTGATGTGGAGTGATTGAAAAAATAAATTAAATGTGACATGTTGGGGTGTTTCATCAACTGCGTACCCTTCTTACTCATGGTTACAATTAATATATAATAAGATAATTAATATTCTTACCCAGTGTTATTTATAAGTGAGCCAGTCAGTGGTTCACAAACAAGTGTTCGACAAACTATTTGTAAAACAAATTAATTTGTAACATAAAATACAAAATGAATTGACTCGGCTGAAATGCATCATGGGAATAACTTAGATCAGCTACACCAGGGTCACATGACATGGAAATCTCTGGTCTGAAGTGAAAATGCTTTTTCAGTGAAATTAATATTTTAATTTAATCCAAGATGTTTGCTTTTTGCTTTCAGGCAAACTGAACCGAACAGGTTTAAAACAAAAACAAGATTTTAAGTTCGATCAATTAAAAAATGAAATTTGACTTAATGACACAGTTGTTTCACTTTTTTCAGTGTACTGTAGGAGCCATTCTTGGTTCAGTCACAGACCCTGGATCCAGTAAAACAGGTCCAGACCATCATGGTTCCTCCTCCATGTTTCCATCTGAGGAACCGTCCTCTCCTGAGCCTGCTCCACGTACGGCGAACAAAACTCCTGATGATGAAGCAAAGAGTTCAGACTTTGGTTCATGAGTCCACAGCTCCATCTTGGGGTCTTCAGTAGTCCCTTGGTGGTGTCTGATGGTCCAGTCCAGCCTCTTCTTCTGACTCTGACTCTCTGAGATGCAGCTTTGAGGGTCAGACTGCAGAGTCTTCACAGGAACTCAGACTCAGACTGGGACTCTGCCTCCTCTGTGAAGCTGTGAAGCTGTGAAGCTGTGAAGCTTGAAGCTGTGGACTCTCAGTGAAAAAGCTGCACAGATCTTTAGTGAAGAAGGTTTCCAGTTCATGCAGACCTCTCAGGGCCCGTTCACACAACTACGGTTTTAGGATGAAACCCAAAGTTATGTTGCATTTCGACCTCTCGTTTCCACGGAAACGGCATTTCAGCCGACCTGAAACAGAAACTTTTGAAAATCCAGAGTGGATTTTTTTCTGAAACACTGCGGCCATCATTGCCGTGTAAACAGCAGTTTTCAGGGGAAACGCTGACGTCACGCTCTGCACATGCCCATTACACTTTCATGGTGGAAACTTAAATTGCCGTGTGTGAGCCGGACAACAACAACAGTGACGATGACGGATTATCCTGTTGTGATTGAATCTGCTGATTTTCTGTGTTAATGCAGATTTTTTTTCACTACGTTTTTAAGTGAAACGTGTGTAAACGGGGCCTAAAGGACCAAACGGTTTCTGACTTCATATTCAGTTAAGTTTGGGAGTGGTTCTTAATTTCACCTGTACTGATCGAGCACCTGAAGAGAGACAGGAAGTGTGGAGAGTAAAGAGTCAGGTCCAGGAGTCAAACAGGACCCGCTGTGATGAGTCTGATGTAAATGCTTGAATTTCAGGTACGTTGAGGTTTATTGTTCAGCCTGATTGGTCAGCTCCTGGCTCAGGCAGATGGTTCAGTCTGGTCTAGCCCACCATCACGTCCTCCCAGGTGTCCCCCTCGCTCACAGCTTCATGGTGAGGATGGTTTCCCTGCTGCTTCCTCCTCCTCTCTGATGAAGGCGTTCACGTTCTCAAGTCTCTCATTTCCCAGCGGGCCCTCTGGAGCATCTGGAACATACGATGGAGACGGATCACTCGTCTGTGCTGGAGTGTGTGGGAGGAACAAAGATTAGATGCTGGTGTTTGAGTCCTGCAGACCCGCTGATCAGACGTCTGTCTTTGTCTGGTGCTCAGGGACAAACAACACCAGAGAGGTAGATAAAGTGAATCTGTTAAATAAATATTTAACACCGTCTCCTCTCATTAATTAGCTTCTGTTCTAATTTTCTTGGTGTGATTTTGGGCGGTTGTAAAGTGGATGTGAGCTCTGCTTCACAAACGTTGAAACACGGCAATTATTCAGCGGTTGTTGAGAATCTTCAGCCGTAATGAATCCCTCTTTAGCTCTCCGCTTCATTAATCTCTGTCTGCTTGTTGAGCAGAGTCGACGGGTGCAGCATATGGCGCCGGTGTCTTCAGAGTGATTTTTAAAAGTCGGGGAACGCTCCGTGTGACATTTTTATTTATGATGACGATCTGTACGAAGAGTCCTGTAAAAAAATCTATCAGCGGCCCGTCCCCATCACTCAGTGTGACGCGCTCAGTGCACGTATTATGAGTCAGATCCACAGAAACAAGGCTCTGAAATGTGACTGCTGCCTGCTGGAGACGTTTATGAGCCATTATTTACCCTGATGAAGTGAAGCACCCTTAAAGAAGATACAAAGCAGCTCCTGAGTGAGAGCCAGAAAGCAGCAGGTTCCCGTGTAGCAGCTGCAGAGAGACGTTTAAAGATTTACTGAAAGGGCAGCGAAAGGACATGGGATTGATTCAGCCTGCAGGGAATTGAATAAATACCTCTCCTGGAGGGAAATGCACGACATTTTTTAGCTGTGGTCTGGATTTTTGTCTTGTTTTTCTCAGATCAAAGCGATAAAGTTGAGACGATGGCTCCCGTTTTTAGTGGAAAAGTCAAACTCTTGTTTTGACCCTGAAGTTTTACTGTAGGATGCTGGAGAGTGCTCTGATCAAAGGTGTTGTGAAACAGATAAATGTTTTAAAAGATGCTAAATGCCAAAGATTTTTGTTCTCTTTTTGTACCAAGCTACATTTTTTAAACCCCAGCCTCTGACCGTTAGCTGAGGAAAGTGAAACACCTGGAGTTAAAATCAAGTGCAACAGTCTCAGAGTTCAGAGTACATCTGTTGTATAATACACATGAATAAATCAGCATCTGAGCTCACCTTATGCTGCTTGGATCAAGTAAACAGAAACATTAGAGCGGGCTTTTCCATATGGTTCCATTTAGAATTCAGTCATTCAGCTGTGAAGCATTTTAAATCTCCAAAACAAGGAAAACCGGAGGAAACGACCTTAAAGAAATGTGTCTGGTTCCTGCTGCGAATGCTAAAAACACCGTTAGCTGGTGTAGAAACTCCGACTTAAAGCAGCAGGAAGAAGGAGCTCCCTCAGGGTTTCTTCTGTTGTAACTTTTTCTGTTTATCAAGTTAGATTTTTGGGCCTTTTTACCTTTAATTGATGGGACAGCTACAGAAAGAGAGCAGCGTGTCAGCAAAACATGGATGGAGATCTGGGACTGGAGCCGATATTTACCAATATCAATATGTGTTAAAAAAAACATGAAGTCTCTGAGATGACAAAATTATTATACAGACTGAATTTTTGATCGTCTTCCTTTATTTTCAGAGGTGTTTGACTTCCAGATAAGAAGATACTGAGCTGCCATAAACACCAGGAACCAACAGTGTTACTGATTAACAACCAGCACAGCTCAGAGCAGGAGTGACAATTAACTCCCAACTCACCAAACTCCTGAGAGAAAGTCTGGATCATAAATCACTGAAAGGATCATAAATAAAAAATAACATCCTGACAAAGTTACCTTAACTAACTGACCAGTATCCATGGCAACCACCTCCAGACACAAACAGACGGATATAAACATCAGTTGTTAACATCGACCCAGTTTTGCTCATTGGACTGATACTGATATGTTAAAAAATGACAAACATGGGCTGATACTGATATCAATGCCCATATATGGTGCTTCCCTAATGACATTGGTGAAATATGAAAGATGAGGAAATGTTCAGGTTAGGTCTTTGATTTGAACCTCCTGACCCATCCCTGATCCCCTCCAGCTCCTCAGTGATCTTTTCCAAAAGCAGCTGCACGGATGAAGCAGCACAGCTTCAGCTAAACAGCTGCAGCCTGATTTATATGGGCGTCAAATCTTGAGTCATACACAGCAAGATGGCGTCAGTCACTTCTCTGCACTGTTGAAGCTCATGTTTGCTCCTTTCTGAAGCAGTGATCTCAGACTCTTTGTTTCAGTCCTGGTTGTGTATAAAGTGCAGCTTGGTGCTGATTCATGCAGGAAACAGGCTCCCAGTTATGAGGTTATCAGGACAGTCTGGTGTCACTGACCCCCCCCCACCCCCACCCCCCCCACCCCCCCTCCTCTTCATCCTCCTCCTCCTCGGTCTGAGCAGAGACCAGCTCCTTTATCCAGAGCAGGAATGTTATTACCTTCATAACAAACGAAGCGCTGCCTCAGGAAGCTTTTCATCCCTCTCTCTCCTCTCTCTCCTCTCTCTCCTCTCTCTCCTCTCTCTCCTCTCTCTCCTCTCTCTCCTCTCTCTCCTCTCTCTCCTCTCTCTCCTCTCTCTCCTCTCTCTCCTCTCTCTCCTCTCTCTCCTCTCTCTCCTCTCTCTCCTCTCTCTCCTCTCCCATTTGATGACCTGACTGCTTCTCACTCTGCGTTTTCCTCTCATTCATCGTCTGCATCCAGCCGTCTCAGCGTGCCTTTGATTGCTCTCTCTCTCTCTCTCTCTCTCTCTCTCTCTCTCTCTCTCTCTCCTCTCTCTCTCTCTCTCTCTCTCTCTGTGTTGTGTTTGAGGCTGATGGAGGGAGTCTTCTGAATTCATTACCTTGTTTTCTAAGATTGGGTCTTAAACGTCTTTCTGTGGCCTCGTATTGCGTTTAATTCAAGACTAATTCACAGTCAATAAAAGTGAAACCAGATTTCCATTATGATAATGTTACTATTTTACGAGGACTTGCTCTCAAAAACTACTTTAATTTCCCCCAGGAAGTCTTTGAAATATAAAGCAGAGCAGAGTTTCTGCAGCAGCTCACACACACACACGCTCACACACACACACGCTCACACACACGCTCTCTGGGAGTTGTATGTGACAGTAAATGGCTGTGAGCATGCTGCTGTGTGTGTGTGTGTGTGTGTGTGTGTGTGTGTGTGTGGCTGCCAGGTCTCCACACAGATGCAAGATTACCACAGCGTGATCAGATTATGATCCTGTGCGGCTCACTCACGAGAGGCTGCAGATGCAGAGATGGAGAGGGGGGGGGTGGAGGGGGGGGTGTAGGTCAGCGTAGCCCGAACAGCCACACACAGAAAGCCTCCACAGTTGGCGGCAGCAGATGTGGAACAGTTGCTAATTAGGGGTCAGTGGCTCTGTGATGACAGACGTACACACGGTCTGTTCACACAGTGAAACCAGGAAGTCTTTTGTTGTCTGTAAAGCAAAACAAACTGATTTTAGCTGCAGACCTGTCAAGCTGTCAGTTGTTGGGAGTCATATCCACCATGATGTCACTGATTGGTTTGTTGACTGTCAGTTTGAGGCCCTGGGTTCACCGTTCTGTATTTTTATTTTGTTTTTTTGGAGCCTGAAGTGACCTTCAGTAGAAATGAGTGAGGGGTTAGTAAACACTGCAGCTATGGAGGCTGAGCAGTCTGTATGTAGCTCCGTTATGAGCCTGTGAAAACCTGAGTTAACCATCATGTGTGGAGCTCTCTCACAGGGCAGACCTCTGTAGGTAAGAGAGCCATGACTATTCATGTGAAATGAGTGACTCAGAATAACCCTGTCACTCCTTCACTGAATGTGCTGGAACACCAGGCGTGTGGAGCACAGACTGATATCTGCAAAGTGAGCGTTAAAGCTGGGGCTCTTTGATTCTCTTTACTAACATTCCAAACTATCCACCTTTTTTTCCTGACTACCCATAGTTCATAGCAGTTACTGGTTTTGCTCTTTCAGTTGAATGTTCTGTTTAAAGCTAATGTTGTTAGCCTAGCTGTCATACTCGCTATAATAACCTGCTTTTAAAAAAACAAGAGAGCGACAAAATGAACAGAAACCAGAGGTGGAGTCATAGTGCGGATGTTTTATAAACTTTTTTTATAAACTTTACACTGAGCTCTGTCTGACATTAATGATGTCACACCAGTTGTTTTGAGCTAGCTTGCTGGTGGCAGTCGGCCATGTTGTTGCAACACAACGGAAGTCGATAACAGGTGGATTCCATTAAAACCAGCAGAATTCTGCTCACATTCTAGAGTTCTGATGACATTCTGGAATCATTCTAGAATTTCAAGAAAATTCCAGACTTCTGCTAACATTCTAGAGTGCTAAAAAATATATTCTGGAATACTGGTAGAATCCAGTTCTTCTTGAAATCATTTTAGAATTGAAGAACGTTATATTTCTTGTAACATCCTAGATTCACACAAAAACACTCGAAAAAATTCTGCTACATTCTGAAATTCAGGGGAGACTCTAGATTCTATTCTGGAAACATTGTTTTAACTCTATAATTCTGCAACCCTTCAGTCATTCTGTAAACCATTCCAAAGTTCAGGGAATGTTCTAGAATTCTGGTGAAATGCCAGAATAACGATAAGACTGAAGAATTCTGACAACAATTTAAAATTTCTGAATTTATTTTAGGTAAACCAGTGACATTCTAGAATTCTTGTATTTCAACAAACCAGTTTTCTGTTAAAATTCTAGAGTTGTGGTAGTATTATTCCAGAATTGTGGAAACGATTCTGGAATAATACTACATTTACCATCAATAAAAGATTAAAAACACGTAACAGCAACACATAATGAATCAAATTTATTTATTTATTTATTTATTTATTTATTTATTTAATCGTCTGTAACAGTGTATAAGATGCAGTTTGTTGTCTTTGGGGGCACTTAGAGGTAAACAGGCTCGAGCTGTCTGTGATGATTCCTTTTGCATTCAGCAATGTGGAGTTTATGTGCAGCCGTGTAGCATCATCTGTTTTCAGTCTCTGTTTCCAGTATGCTCTCCACTGG